>CM050418.1:16101613-16701613 GCA_027564155.1 Gymnocypris eckloni scoliostomus | reverse complement strand
GAAGTTCTCCAGGCCCATCATGGGTGCCGAGTTCAGCAGGAGCAAGTCGGACAACTCCTCCCACCCCAATAAGGATGAGCCCGAATACTCGCCCAGGGAAACAGTAGTGTCTTCTGGGAATATCACCTCTTCTTCTTAAAGGGACTTTTTGTGTACATTTACGTCTCGAGTGTGTGTGCAAGTGAGTGTGTTTGTTTGGCGTCCTCGTTGTTTGTGATCCGTAATGGTAGTGGAAGGCTGGGAGAAACCAGGATTTGTTGGAAGTCTTGCGCCTACATTAAAGACTTCGTCTGCAATTCCTGACAGATCGCCTGAACTTTTCTGCAACTTAGGGAAGCACTTAACCAACCATTATTCCGTTTTTTATCCCTATCAAATGGAAACTTGTGTACAAGCACTTTTCGGGGAATTGCTCCTTGAGAACCAACATAGGCATTACAGACTCTGTCTAAAATGGATTGATGTGAAACATACTAGCTGGTTATGATTGTTTGAACTACATTTTAGGAATTAAATTGAATGAAATTCAGTCAAGAAGTACTTGTATTTCTTTGAGTTAACACTATTTGGTATTAGGATGTTATTTTGCCCCTGATCCAGAATGTATTTTGTAAATGTATTTGTTTTTCTTCACCTTTCAACAAATAAACTGTTGTTGTAGAAGAGTGTGCATGTACATTAGCTGCCAATATTAATTTATATTGAAACAGTTCCAATAAATTTGAAACTTGGAGGGATGGAACTACGTGTTGTGTTAATTAATTGTAAACATATTGTATTATTTGACTTTGATAGTATGCCGTGTATCATAGCTCGTGCACATTAATCTATCTTGCAGGGGTATGTCTTTGCTGGTTGCATGGCTCAACTCTAATGAAGTTAATTTGATGGGATGGAAAGATCTGGAGAATTTAAGATTAATGTCTATGTGAATTTTCTGTTGGCATGTCACAATACAACAGAATCAATGAACAGGCTTGTATTTATCCATCTGTTGCTCATATATACAATCAAATCATTAGCCAGTTTTATCCCTGTTCAGTGTTGCACATTGTAGCATCTAGTCCATGTGTTTTTGTTCTGTTAGATGTTAATAAATATTGTTGAAGAAAAAGCAATCGAGTTGTGATTTATTTAAATTTAAAATTACATTTAAATGTTTTGCTTAGTATTTAGAATTGGTTCCAATTCTTTTGGAACCAATTCTAAAATCTGTAATGCAGGATCAAATTTCAAATTTAAACCTGAAAATACATTTAAAAACTTTATTCAAATGTTTTTTTCTTTCTTTGAAGCTCAAGATGTAAAACCCATCTGCTTAAGTTCTCCTGTTATTAGAGAAAAGAGAGGCATACTGAAATTCATCTTAATTTTTCATGTTAATTATTTCAGTCATTAATTATTAAACTCAAATTGTTATGGTGATGATATGATTTGACATTACAAATGATGTATCCGTAATTAATTTGTACATTTAGAAAAAGCGAAAAAGAAGCATTTTCACAAGTGTTCTCAAACTTTGAACTCCAATGTAGCTGTAAATAGAACTGTATAAATAACATGACTATATATATATGCAATTAAATTATAAATTCCTGAAATTACTGATTTCTTCACAGTAGCAAACAATTCTCATATATGAGCAAAGAGCGCCACCCACTGGACAACTGTTAAAATGGCATCATCTTTAGCTTTAAAGATTTTCATAAATGATAATAACCCACAGACAAATCTTAAAATTTGCATGTACTTACATATTTACACTGAAAATATAGGTTTACATTTAAATGTATTGCATCATATTACGGTTTTCTGACACATTCAGTTTCACGATATTACTTCACCATACTGCTACTGTAAGCATTTTTTGTGTAATTACCCAGTGCACACTTTCCTTTATACATCCATATATATGTCAATCTAAAATCTAGATGCTGATTCATGAATATGTTATGAATCAACTACCCATTTGCTTACAAACACAAATAGGAAATACAGTCCTTTTCCTAAATGACAATTATTATCCTTTTTTTTAATTATCTAGAATTATTATTATTATCATAGACTGTAAAAAAAATCAACTGAAACGTTTAATTACAGCCTATCGCTTATAATTTGATTACTGATGAAGACATTTTATTTGAAACTCTATAGGCTATTCAAACTCTGAAATTCATAAAATCAAATGTAGAAATGACAAAATTATTGTAACAAGTTAAATTGGTGGGAACAAAGATGTCTCTATAACTCAATGATGAAAACTAGTTATTTTTCTTCAGTGAACCAAAGCATTACTATGACAATATAACTATAATATGCAATGCAATAATTTGAATAAGGTTAAGGCTTCATTGTGTGAATACAATGCAAAGCAAAGCACATGGTAAGGTATGGGTAATAGATAATTATGTCAGTTTGTTAGTTTGGACACATTTCTATTTTTTCATGGGTTCATTGGGTTCAGTTTTATTGATGTCATGAAATGGGCCTGCATTGCCCTGCAACAATACTTTCTTTTAGATTTGTGCAATTTATTCATAAAATGCAACATGTTAATGTTTAAAACGGCTTACAGTATTTTGGTAAGTAAATATTTCTTTATTTATATGTTTATATATTCCCTCACACATACAATAGAGGAAGAAACTGTCTCCAAAAAAATGCCTCCAAACTCTTTACCTACTTTCACGGCGATGGTAAAGCAAAGCATCATGGGAGCGTGAGTCCCTTTCGTGGAATTTCTCCATTTTTGGTTGCTATGGCTGTGGTGCAATAGAACTACATTTCCCAGAATGCCATTTTCTGTACATTGGCTCATGTTATACATGGGGGAATATGAGAGCGGCGGAGGAACCGAAAGCGACAGCAGAATCCCTGGCGATAAGTATAACGATAAATAGTGGTCGTGAAATGGGGGAGATTCAATGCCAAATCACTCAGAACAGGCTGTCGTAAAAGGAATATCGTATTTTGTGTTCTGTGTTTTTATATCTATACATTTGGCGTGGACTGGGGTAAGGCACCTCCCTGCCTGCTCTGCACCGGGGTGTGTGCGTGTTTTTCAGCTAGGCTTCATCGCATCACCGCGCTGCAGTGTGTTACTGGAACCGAACTGAGGTGCCACGCCGCCGGTTACTGCTGTCCTGCGCCGTCGGCTGATACTATGTCAAAAACAGAGAGAGACAAAGTAACGCTGCGAATCAATCCTACTGACCTATGCAATGAAAACAATATCAACTTTACTCTCTAACAGCTGTGGTTTGTAGCCATAAAGAAGTGCAAGTGTGCCGAAAAATATAGTGGAGCGATTTTTGTGCCTGTTATTAAAAAGGTGAGGTGAACTATTTGCATCTCACTAGAAATCTAACTTTCTTGAGAAAAATTGGGTCGTACTTTACATTACATTGTCATTGTTGCACTGCTACTATGTAATTACGTAACTTAATGTTATTTTTAATGTTAATAATAAAAAAAATGCATTTACGGTGTTCATGAAATTGCTTGTAATTGCATAATCTTGTAATTAAACAGGTTGTTGTTATTGCTCTTGTTAACCTATACATTTAGTTTCCATCATTTAGCTCTGTAGCTTTTCAACATGTTACATTGTAATGTAAAGTGTTACAAAAACAGTGTCAATTCTTATAGATAAAGTGTGTGATTTTTGCAAATGAAGGGGTATGTTTAAACTGCCCAATCACATCATGCAAAGTGGACTTAATGAAATTTGGCCACTTTAAGTAATTATGTGTTTGCACTGCAAACTGCTTAGGGAACAAGTGTACATCAGCTTATGACTTCACAGGAAGTTGAAGAGGGTATTTACCCACAAGCCATTTTGTACCACCTCGAATATTTGCACTTCCCTACTATATAGCATGTCAAATGAACATTGTGTCCAAATATGCAGTAATAAGGAAACAGTAGGCAAAAATATCCAAATTGAGTGATTGCATCTGCTGACATAGTGAGGTGTGCAGCCTGGAAACTTTTCTGTCCCATAAGACCTATTAAGCTGAGGAGCTGTCAGATTCAGAAAAGCTGACAAATAAAAATAAAAATGATGAGCCGGGAGGCTCTTTCCACATGTAAACCCTATAGGTACCAAGAATATTGGTCCCACTAGTCAATTATTAATCAAATTCAGTACATACTCTGATAGGACAGAAATGTTTGGCTAAAAAGAAATGTGATTTCGTTTTATCATTTTTTTTCAGGGTAATGGAAAAAAATATTTTTATGCTGTTTTTCAGTATGTAAAGCGAGATGTGATTACTGAGAAAACCTCACATTTTCATTAAAAAAATCTGTCATTTAATGATAAATTATTTATTTGAATACATAATATTGTATTTAATTATTATATACATTTATATTTTTTAAAGTATGTTTTTCTTTTTTTAAATACGAAAATGACCAAATCTTGTCAGGTGAAGTGAACTTCTATTCCCTGAGTGTGCAAGGTGCACTGAACACTAAGTAGACACCCTGTGAATCCAAATGCAGCTAATTATTGTTTTTTAAAACAGGTTTCAGAAAACTCCCCTGTCAGCCATTGGTTGGCTGAACAGATATTCCCACCCTAAAGTCACACCACAGAGTGACCGTGTTTACACTTTTCTGTGGGAATCAGCCTACGAATGGTTTACTCATTGTTGTCTCTGTTTTTAAATGTGTAATAGGAGGAAGTATTTGTTTAAAAAATATATTTAACATTGTTTGCTAATAATGCTGATTGTTCAGTGTTGTTGTGTATTTTTTTTTTTTGATGACATGCTCAGAAAGTTCCACTGTAACAGTCTCTTGTTTTTTTTTTGTCAGCAGCTTTGAAAAAGCAGCGCAATAGGCAGCCCGCATGGAACGAGCAGGAAGCATCCAACTTGATATTCCGGACTTCAGCAACTCCGTCCTGTCGCATCTGAACCAGTTGCGAATACAGGGCCGTCTATGTGACATCGTGGTCAATGTCCAGGGCCACAGTTTTCGTGCCCACAAGGTGGTCCTCGCCGCCAGCTCCCCCTACTTCAGGGACCACATGTCACTGAGCGAGATGAGCACCGTGTCCATATCAGTGATCCGCAACCCAACTGTGTTCGAACAGCTCCTTTCATTTTGCTACACGGGACGCTTGTGCTTGCAGCTCGCCGATATCATCAGCTACTTGACGGCTGCCAGCTTCCTTCAGATGCAGCACATTATTGACCGTTGCACCCAGATTTTAGAGGGAATCCACTTTAAAATCAGTTTGTCAGATGTGGAAGAGGAGCTTGGGAATGGGGCCACAGGACCGCTAAACAAACCATTGAGTCAGGAAGAGGTGGGACCGGGTGGGTCCCGCTCCCTAAGTCCCAGACATACCAGTTCCCGATTGATTGGCAACACTGGGGTGATC
This sequence comes from Gymnocypris eckloni scoliostomus, assembly GCA_027564155.1. Classification (NCBI taxonomy): domain Eukaryota; kingdom Metazoa; phylum Chordata; class Actinopteri; order Cypriniformes; family Cyprinidae; genus Gymnocypris; species Gymnocypris eckloni. The sequence goes on along the minus strand of CM050418.1, from coordinate 16,696,221 downwards.
AACATCCGTGATGTTAGGGAAGTCAGAGAGATCAGTCCCCCTGGGGAGTCCATGAGTCCCCAGATAGTAGAGCACAGTGGCATTGCCTTGGAGGATGTGGAAACTGGGAAAGAGCCCATTCTCCGTATTAACCGAGCCGGGCAGTGGTATGTCGAGACGGGACTGAGATAGAGAGAGGTGGAGAGGAGAACGTGCGGATGGTGGATGGATTTCGGATTAAGACGGAAAGGATGGATGAGTGGATGGGGACGGAGACCCAGGCGTCGGCAGAGGAGGGCAGTGGGGCCGAGGAGGGGCCGACAGTGATGATTGACACCTCAGGACGTAGCACACTGGTGCAGGAAGGAGGAAGAGGTGGGAAAAGCTCCCAGCCATCCAGTAGCTTCAGTGAAACAGAAAGGTGTGTAAAGTCTTTCTGAAGTTCACGTGCACTGTCAAAATGAAAGCAAAATCTTAGTCTTATTGCATAAATCAGTTCATTATTATTAAATTGTTTTAATGGACTTTTATTGAAATGTAATGCCTTACTCCACTTCAGAAACAAGTATCTATTTCAGTTAATGTCACCAATACTTCTTACTTTTCAACCCCTCCCCTTTAAGGATTTACATTATCAAATCAGTACTGAATGATACCATATTGAATAGGTATCCCATTCTACTCTGAATTGGATGTATATTGGATGTAGTTGCAAATGTCATTTCATGTTGATTATAAGGTTTGGAAAATCCAGACTTTTGTGATACTTTTTTGTGATACCAGTGATACTTTTTACCTCAGTAACCCATTTTCTTCTGCCGACATGTTTACTGTAAAAGATTGAACCCATACTGTGTTTTCTTTCAGGTTTAGTCCAACAGGAAGTGTGGTTGTGATGGCTGATCACCAGAGAGCCAAGAGTGAGTCTCCAGGAAGAGGTGACGATCAGAGACACCCCACCTCACAGGTAGGGCACCCTTAAAACGCAATCAAGACTCGGCCCTATACACTTACAAACCTTGGTATAACGTTTTATGATTTCTGAACACAGTTGAAGTAGTTTCAAACGAATATCAGCACACCTTACTGAGCAAATAATAAGCTTTAAATTGCCTGCAGTTGCGTAATACCAAAGACTAAAGAATACCCAAGATGTGTCACTTGTAGTTTTGAATGGGGAAAAATGCAACGCTCAATATGGCCGCTCTATCGAATGAAGCCCCGCCTTCTGAGCCAATCGTTAATCGGTAAAGTCAGAGCGTCACTGCAGCTGCCGTTAGAAGTCCCGGTTGCTTTAGAAACAGTCGGCGTTCTGAGACGTGCCCTCAGGACTGCGCATGCGCACTAGCTGATTTATCCTAAAAAATACGCTTTTATAATGCTATTTGAGCAAAAGAATCAACAATAAAGATACAGTTGATGTCAGATTTCTTTGGTGATTTCAAATATTGAAATTTAATCATAGGCTTAGTGAACAGTTTTGGAGAATTTGATGTTTCCCCATTCAAAGTGATAGGAGCTGCACATGCATGCCCGAGAGGCATTTCAAAGATGGCTGCCGAGTGACATGACTTGACTTAAAGAGACTTTGGTTATACTCTGAACAGGTGGTGTGCCTAACTTAGAGTGCATTTTAATTTGGGAAAGGGGTGGGAATCATGTAAACAAACCATAACCTCTCACCTTTCCCTTATCAGGGAGAAGAACAAGCCGTGTTTGACATGGGGGGATACGAGGAGTACCTACGAGAACAGGTAGGTGACCGGTGGTTCCGCTACAACCCCCGTCTCACCTGCATTTATTGCTGCAAGTCCTTCAACCAGAAGGGCAGCCTAGATCGCCACATGCGGCTGCATATGGGCATTACCCCCTTTGTTTGCCGAATCTGCGGGAAGAAGTACACCCGCAAGGACCAACTCGAGTACCACATCCGTAAACACACAGGAAACAAGCCCTTTCATTGCCACGTCTGCAGCAAGAGCTTCCCGTTCCAGGCAATCCTCAATCAGCACTTCCGCAAGAACCATCCAGGCTGCGCCCCACAGGAGGTGTCCCACAGTGCCTCGCCCGAGACTACCACAGTCACCTCCCGTGGAGGCCAAAACGAAGAAGAGTCGCCTCTCAGGAGGATGCCGAGGGCAATGGTGGAGGTGCCGGCTCGTCCTTCGGAGAAGGGGTCCAACCTTCGGTATCCACCACTGGGCCCGACTGAAAGGCTTTGAAGGAAAACGTTACAAGTTTAGGGAGACACAGGACAGCGGGGTCCAACAGGACCTTCTCTTGAGAGTTCCCTCTGTCCCTTGTCTCCCACCATCCACACTGAAACTGCAAGTTGTAAAGAGTTGAGTGAGCAGGAGGTTCTCTCAGCTGCTGTCAACGAGGAACGGATCAAATAAGGGAGAGTATTCTGCGTCCTAATAGGACAGAGAACCTCTATTTCTTTCCAGTGATAACAAAGATGCAAGGAACAATTTGCTAGGAATAGTATTCTCTAGGGATTTATAAATGGTATTTCCGCTTTAAACCACATCTACCTTCACCATACAGACTGAACAGGACATCAATATATGAAAACAAGCCACACTCCCAACAACCTCACACACCACTGGATGCAGTGATTTTTGTTTAATTTGTTTTGTTTTTAGTCTTTTATATGTTACATTTTTTTATATTTTTGTATTATTACAGATCTTTCAGGATAAACTAAAAGAGAAGCTCTAGCTATGATTTGGTCATCAAAATTGCCAAACTTCTCTGTGCCAGAAGATGAGTTATAAAATGAGAGGACATTGTTGGCCTTCGCTACTTTGCCTTGAGACAATCTTGATAAATTAACCTGGGGCTAGACTTTGCACTCCCCAGCCATGGCAAACTTAGGAAAACAGGTAAAATTTTATTAGGGACCCTCAGGTCTGACCTAACATCAGATTCTTGATTACATTTTTGTTTTGTGTTAAGTGCTGATCCGGCCTGCTATAGAACTGAAACGCATTGCTCACAATTAGCCTCAACGCAAGGACATTGTAGTTATAGAACTTCGGGTTTGTAACGAGAAACAGTCACGTCATATTATTATACTTTTAATGTTGGTGGAAATACTGTGATGTAGGCATGATGGTGAAAAGACAAAGGTAGATTATAGCAGCGACATAAGTATTTATTTCACATTTAATTCCGATGAAGGCCTCCATACATCTCTGAACTCAACAACTCCGCTGCTGAATGTTGGCGATACAGTGATATAAAATACAAAAACTCCTTCAACCTCAGATAAGCTACAATAGACCGCTCAGTTACCTCTCTCTCACATCAATACGCAATACTGATCTGTTACACACAGATGCGTGGATGCACTCAGCCGAATTTTATGTTCAGTGTTTATTTCTTTTCATACGTTTTAAGTTGCTTGTTGAGATTCGCAAGTCTCACCAAATTGTTTTACTGGTCTGGTGATATTTTGTTTGTAAGAATGTGTTTGGGCAGTGGGAAACGTGTCCCTCAGAGGACATAACCTTCTTGCTTTTTGTCAAGAAATAAGTCTAAGGCAGAGACGAACCAAAACACGGACTTGGTCGTCGATATTGTTTAGGAAAACAGAAACCGTTTGTCTGTGATGACAGGGAAAAGCCACGGAATGACTTTGAGTGTAAGATTTCGCTTTATTTGATGAAAGGCGCTTTGACCTTGGGGTCAAGTACCCTTACACTTGGCTTATGAACAGATGTTTCCAGCTGGTGCTATGACGTGAATTTACTGAAGTTTTCAGTAACCAAAGGAACTTAGATTTATTGTGGAAGATCTTTAACCCTTAAGATTTCAAAGGGCAAAGAGGAAGAAAGAGATTACATCAGGCACTTAAAGAATGGGTGGGGTTGTTTTTTTGTTTTGTTATTAGAATGTTTGTATATCTATATACATGTCACTTATGCATATTTAGACAAATGTATACTTGTAATAACTATTCAGAGACAGTTTCTATAACGATCAACAAAAGCAAAGGTGTTTTAAGTGAAAGTAAAGCTGTTATCGAGGCTGTGAATCACACTTGGTTGTGACTGATTTTTTAAGAAAGGGTTGATGCATATAAAAATCCGCTACTGATGTTTCCAATAGGGATTTTGTGCACCTCACTTCATATAAACACAGGTTAGAACTTACTTTTACCATTTCTCACATCTGTGAACACAGGTCTGCAGGTAAACACTTCTTATAAATATCAGGAACTCACTGTTTACTTTTTGTGTTTACCTTTTTTGGTTTGTACCAAGCAGATCGTCTTACTTGGAATTCTAGCTCTTTGTAACTTGGGACATATTTCACAAGTGCAGCAAAAAAACTTTTCTTCTCAGTGTAAATACCCATGCCTCAGAAGCAGTGAAATACAATCCTGAAACGGTATAATTTCACATTTGTTGTACAGCGCAGAACCCAGGTAAATAGAAGAGCATGTTAATATTGATTTCGTCAAAAATGCAACCTCATGATAATAGAGAAGGGCAAATGATTTTGTCTGTAAACAACATAATCATAATCTAATATGTTATAATATATCAAGAAAATATGTTTGTTTTATGGACTTTGCCTTTAAGTTGAAATTTAGATTTGGGGCATGGGCCTGATTTGTATATGCCAATCATGTAAGGGTCATAGTGACTTACATTATCTCTATGTGAATGAATTTATATCTGTAATCAGTCATTCCAGTTAGTGTACTGCACATTTTAGCAGTCTAAATTTAATCATATTAATTTGGGTTTTAGGGTTAATGATACATTTCAGCATGTTTCCCCTTTGTGCATATCTATCGTTGACCTTCAAAACATTGATGGTTGACCAACCTGCCTGTTATTTTTTATTTTAAACAATACTATTAATTCAAATAATATTTTTGGCTTTTCTATTTGTCTTTAAGCTTTAGGTAACATGGTGGAGGATAAATGTGTTGCTACAGTGTATATATTAGGCTGTAATATTTAATGTTTCTGTATGACAATACATCTACTGCAGTTTAATGGTATTGACTGAACAAGTCATTTCTAACCAAATTATGTCTAATCTTTACAGTTTTACAGAATGTGTAGTTTCAAACGGAACTACTTTTGAAGCAATATTTCACCCTTTCCAATTCCAAAATGACTTTCAGATAAAGTGGTGCACAATGATAACACACCGTAATGAACATCTTTTAAAAAGTTGTGAAACTGATATTCACAAGAACAAAATGTATCCTGAACTTGTAAAGCAGTTATACATATTGGCAAATGTGATAAAATTAGTTTCAGCGATTACATTTACCTCATGTTTTTTTCTTTGTTTGTTTTTCATGGTCTAGCTTGTGAGAAGTTATACAGTGCATGTCTCTTCTTAGTAGTTTTGTTTTTGGGAAGACCGACTGACAACACAGCCATATCTTCAGTTTGTTCAGTCTTGTCACTCTAGAGCAAATATTTTGTACAAGCAACACATTTCAGAAGAGGACACTTCAATGCAAATATCCGACGTATATATTTCAACACTGTCTGAATAAGCAAGCAAACGTGATGCTGTCAAAAAAAGTTGTCAGTTGTTTTCTTACCTCAAAAGTCTATTTACAAGGAAACAAGACATTGTTTTTCTACTGACTCTCAGTAGAAATAGTTTATTTGCATGTTGTCTTTGTCTTTTGTAATGGCCAAACTTAAAGACATTTCCAGGCATCTACATTTGCAGCAAGAAGCCAAAATATTGACCTTTACGATTTGTCTCGCTATATTGTTTCATCTTGCAAAAAGCAATATAGTCTGTAAAGTTCTTTTCATATGTCTTATGTTAATCACTTTAATTTAAGTAATACTTTAGAAATATTTTATTTTACATAGCCATTAAATTAAACAAAATATAATAGGTATTTTATTGTTAAAAAGTGTCCAAAATCCAAAACAAGAATTATCTTAGAAATCAGTTACTCTAATTTTAATAGCAAACCAGTATATTTATGGAAAAAGTAAATGTTTAAAAAATATTATATTCGTATTGATTAAGTATAATTACATGAATCAGTTTATAATTACTTAAAAGTTTTTATTCCTCACTGGCAGTGTGTCAAGTCCATTCTTCTAAATAGAAATAAAGCACTTTAAGTGTAACTGTGAAGGATTTTGAATTATGTTCTTTAAATGTATAATTATGTAAGCCCAGATTGTGTGATACTGCTAAACCCAAATTTCTAATATGAAAAAATAAACCTGTTTTATCCTTGTTCTGTGCCTGTACATATTGCTTTTATTTCTTTGTTCCTCTTGATGTGTTCATTTCCAGTGCGTGCTTGGTGGACTGATAAAAACAACATATCACAAATGTAATGGTCATTAAGCAATAATGAAGAAACAAGGCCGCCTTGTCAAGTTTAAAATGAGGACAATCAATAACTGTCCTCATAGTGTGGGATCCATGTTAGCTGCTCCCACAAGGATTTGCGACTCGACCGGTGAAGATCAAGGCATTGATGCTGGACTCACGGATCAGCAGGAGGAAGGGCTGATCGGCCACAAAATTCTCCCGGTAGATGTTTAAGGAACGTCCGGTAGCAACTACCGCTGTGGCGGCAGCAGCTTCGCTACCGTCTTCATTCACCTGAAAAATGGGAGAATCAGACCATTGGCTAAGAAATTGTGTAATCCATCTTGCTATCCAGTTAGGCTAAATATAAAAACATGTTTTCAAACAATATTGAATGTATTTTACCTCAAGGAAGGCCTTATGGTAGGCGTTGGAGATGTACAAGTTGGGCCCATCATCGGCAACCATCCCTAGTGCAACACAACATGTGACAATATTGTGTAGATTCATCTAAACTCAAAATTTCACCCCAACCATGAACACAAATCCATACAGCAACATTTCATAGCAATCAAGCCAAGATCCAATACAAGTAGTCCACATGACTTGTGCTCTACATTCCTAGTCTTATGAAGCTTTTATGTTCTACAGAAGAAAAAGTCCTACAAGTTTGGAACAACATAAATCTGATTAAATGATGGCCGCATGTTTTTTAGGTGAACTATTCCTTTGAACATTTTAAAGACAAAACAGTAGCAACAAGTTCTACAATCAAACTAATTGCATACCTGGGAGACTGGCGTTTTCTGGACTAAAAAGATCTTCAAGGCCCATTTTCATCAGCTGCTCTTTGAGGCTAAAGCTGTCCTCGATACGGAAACGAGGAACCTGCACAGCCACTGTTGTCTCTTTCATGGCTTGTAACCAACCCTCAAGTTTCTTGAGGTTCATGTCTTCCACTACCTTAATTGGAAGCAGTTTTGTTAGGTAGGACTATAGAAGATCATCTTTGAGGATAACTTTTTGTCTTTTTTATAATCAACTTACTTCCGGCAGGGATGTACCTTCAGTAGGTAATATGAGCACCATTGTGATGTCAGCACCATTGTAGGGCAATTCAAGGAGCTTCACCTTGTCGCCATCGATTCTGGCATACTTAAATTTCCTCTCTTGGTACATCATGGGGACTGGACACTTATATGTCGCGCTGACGTGAAAGTCTGATTTCATGACATTTTGCTTACTAAACTTGTGTTTCCATTGACCCTGGAACACAAAAACCAGACTGTTACAGAGTTCACAAGTCAGGAAAGTTCGGTCCTGCTCATGGAGGGCCACTTTCCAAAGTTTAGCTCCAACAAACTTGCCCAGAAGTTTCTAGTGATCTTGAACAATTTGTCTAGGTCTTTTACTGTACATGAATAGAATGAATTAAACATTTATTTTAATTCTGGCCCAGATCCAACACCTTGCCCACATACTGCATGCAATAACGCCATTTGGGCAGTCCGGTCCTGTTTGCCAGATTTGTGCCGCATGTAAGCCAAACAAATAAACCAAAACTGGGCCTAATGTGGGTCACAGTTGATTTTTATCCTAACCCTGGTCTTCCTCACATTCCTCATGTGGCCCACATGCTGCATGGAATGGTGGCATTTTGGAAGTGGTCCACAAGCAGTCCACTGCACAGCCACACATTTTAGCTAATAATAAACTAAATAAACCATACATACACATTATCTGGGCCACACTAAGCCTTAAGTAATTTATGCATCAACAATACTCAACATATTGTAAAGAGAAATCCTCCCTAAATGTTCAAATAAGTTCCAGAAATGTATTCTACATGGTAAAATCATCCTGACCCAAATTTTGCACAAGCAGCAATTCAAATGTAACAGAAACACATTCAAAGTTACATTCCAATACTTTGAAAAACAGTTCTTCAAGTTTGAACCCAATTGCTTCTCACTTAGATTCTCCCTACACATTAAGTCATTAAGTGTCTCGGCTACGCTGTGTTAAAGAGCACACAATGAAGATGAAAGGTTATATATCATAAGTCTTTAATCCAACATGGGTAAATCTAAACACAATGTAGCACAGCAACATTTAAGAAATGTAGACGTAAGACCAGACAAACTCAAAGTGAACATAGAACCTTAAGTTCTCAGACCAAACAAGGATAATTAACTAGGCACACCTGAACAGAATAATACAATCAACACAACAAGGAAAACGGTGCAAATTAACGGAATCCATGACAGTAAGAGCTATCATTATTATGAACTTCTGTTTTATGCTGCACATTACACATACAGAACTGCCATTATATGCATGTTTCAAAAAATAAATTGCTGGGTATGTAGCCATATTCCAATCACCCTGCATGGATTTTCAATCCTACTAAAAGTAGCCACATTCTATTAGGCCATATTTGCCATTTTCAACTTTAATTTAAATTAGCCAGAGTCAAGTGCTACATCAAAAAAAGTATGTAGGATAACTGGGACACATTTGTGGGCCACTTTTGGCTCACAGCCACATTTGCCAGTGCTCACTATGCCATATTTTTGCTATTTTACATGCAGGCCACTTCAGGCTTACATCCATTTTGTAAAGGCCATAAGAAGGCCAGCAGTGCCATATCACTTAAGTGGCCCACATTCGCATGCTATCTGGGATTGGTAACTGGACAATCAACATCTAAATAAAACATCTCTTTTAGAGGAACTAAACCCTTCAAACCTGCCTATTCAGATTGTTTTGGAATGTGTAGGGATATATGAAAGATGCCAAATCTACGCTATAAATAAAAAAGCTATTTTACTTTTATTTCCACTGTACCAAATCCATACTATACCATGACTTCAAACCCGAGGTACGCACAGAACCATCATTTTTGTGCACCATTATACCACTACTGTCTAGGGTGCTGAAGTGTCTGTTACTAATTTGCTGTGCTGTGAGCCCTGTCATCATTTTATAAAATGCTTATTCAGTTTTGTTGGTATTGTGGTTGGAGGGGGAGTTTGTCATACATTTTGCAACCCAGCTTGTTGTCACCATATTCTGCTGAAGTGTCCACAGCGATTTTGTGATGATGCAATTATTTGTGACGAGAATTTGCATTTTACTTACATTAGCGGTTTTATTTTGATGGTAATTCACTGTGCTTATTGCTTGATGTTTTTATGAGGCTGGACTAGCTTCTTAAGAGCTGGAATGGTCAAAAAATAACTAGAAGAGGACATAGTAAGCTAGACTGGTTGTTTTTTTGGCCAATGAGTTAAGTTGGTGATAGGGCCAAGGTTCAAGAGTACATTTATACCACAATGTGCTAAAAACGCAAAAGTTCTTTTGCGATTGTGAAATATTTTGCACAGATGTCAATGTTGTCAGAATGTTCCTCATTCATACAGTTCTGCTGAAATGACTAATAGTGCTGTATTATTATGCATGCCAGGCAAGTAGCTGGCGATGCTGAACACTACGCTTGCACATATATGCATTTCTGTAGACTGAACAAATAATATGTGTGTGACTTCAGCATTTTCACAAATTCACGTTTTTGTAGTTTACAGGAAGATGATAAACATTGTTTTCAAAAACTTGCACTTTGAAACCCTTTTTTAAGTTTGCATTTTCAGGTCTCCAAAATGCAGTTGTTGTGTAAACGAACATCCTTAGTTTTATATTTTTAGTTAGCAAGTGTGTTTCATTGGTGTTGGAACCAAACTCTGCTGGAAGGTGGAGACCCCCCAAAATTGCATCTTTATTACAAGTATCTCTTTGCATCCTCACTTACTTTGAAGTAGATTGCATTCACCAAGACTAATATGGTGTTGGAGTCTATTGAACCTTCTGGCAGGGTGTCTTTTATTCGGTTCTCAGTCTTGTTGGCTATCCATTCATTTATCGCCATCCTTGAAACTTCCGGTTTCTCCTGGAGGATTAAACTTGAATGTTTAGTACAGGGTCAAGGATCAGATGACCTACATTTAGACACTTATGCCAATGTAACCTTAAAATCAAGAGGCAGCAACTTGGCTCCATAGACCATCTCACTGATGTGCTGGTAGGACTCATTAAAAAGCGTAGATTTGTCTCCAAACAAGCGGTTTGCAGAGATCAATTCTGTCGTCTCATGCTTTTTGCGATATAGTCGACAGTTCAGCTTGGCGAAGAAGAAATGGACCTGGTCTGATGTCTTCTCCTTTATTGTATCGAAGTTAAACACCTACATGTGAAGAATAGAGAAGTTATTGACCCGCTCGAGAGATCGATCTTTATTTGGAGTTACAATTACTTGAACTTACTTTCATGAGCTGCTCCAGTGTGGTGTTACAAGCCCCTAGCTTTGTCATTGCGAAAGCTGTTGAGATACTTATTGGCGACAGAAAGATGTTTTCATCGTTGGACTTTCCCTCAGCAAGCTGCTTGAAAAATGAGAGGGCGAAGTGGCTGTTGGCTTTGGACAATTCCCACACTCGAGGGTTGGTGCCAGCCGGGATCTTCTCTGGTTTTTCAGTTGGTAGTGTTTCAGGATCCGGGCTGCGGTAGATGCACATTGGCTCCAAAGGTAGATCTTTGGGCTTCGCGCTGCAGATATCTTTGGCTGCTTGGACCGAGAAGAGGGCGAGTACCCACAAAGCCCATGTACATGCCAACAACTTCATCCTGCCTAAGGTGGAATGAGAAACCAGTCCAGGAAAAGCAGTTCAGTGCAAATTCTGGTGATCAAACAAGTTATGGAATCATGCAATACAATGTCTATAGCGAATTGGGAAGAACTTAAAAAAGAAAAATTGGCTTTAGTTATACTTTAGCAAGGAGCAAAATTTTGTCCATAGCACTAGTTTTCTACAATGAAAAACAGCTTTCACTTTAAAATCCAGTGGTTACATTGAAATAAAACCATTTGAAGTTTAAATTACAATAAGCTGAGCAAATTTCGACAATTTCTACTTCATTAAACATACACTGCTAGTCGCAAATGAATATTTAATCTGAATTCTATTTCACTACCAATGGTTGAATAACAAAGATCCACTTCATCTAATTGAGGGTAAACGTTACATTTTAACTCTATGAATCTCCCAAATGCTTCAGACAACTCAATTGCTCTCTCGTGATCTAGATTTTCAATGCATTTAAAAAAATTTACTTACCTGACGTTGTTGTATTTCCTCGTTAAACACCAGTTTTGGAGCTATGTTGCACTAAAGCAAGCAGCAAAGTAAAGAAAACACTGTTCTCTGGACAGGTCAGTGCCCTTAAGACTGAAGATACAAAAGTTTACTCAGGACAACCTTTGAGCTATTGATTGGTTTTGTAAGGTCAACCACAAGCAAAGCAAATTTGACCAATAACGTGGAATCTGTTCAAAACATTGTTAAAAAGAACCATTTCTGTACAAATGCCTGAGGTGAAACATTTATTTGTTATCAGTTGTTTTGCCGTTTGTTCAATGTTCAACACCTAGTAGTTGTTGTGTAAAAGCGCATGACTTTGTAAGAAAGACCAGACAGGAAAATGGTTTACAATATCATTTAATCATAATCCATGCCAGAATCACTGCTGCACATAAAATACATTTCTTATTAAATATTTTTTTTTCAAGTTTTTCAATATCTAATTCAAAAATCCAGTTAGTAATACCCCCTGCCCTCTCAAAGAAGAAAAGCAATTGTATTATACAAAAATGCAATCCGAAATTTCACACAGTGAATTCTTGTACAAAGAGAAAAAAAAAGGTATAACGACTACATCCACATTGGAGAAATAATCTAAACATTCCTTAATGGAGTATAATACACAAACATTTATTTTCTTATTCAGGTTGAAGTTAAAATGTACCTTAATTTAAGCAGTCTATCGTGAGATAACATGGGAGAAATCATCGAAAACAATTATAAATTCCGATGTTAGGAATCATGGTGCAAAGACCACAATGCAACACCCCATCTCACGAAAAATAGTCAATACATGAGTGCAAGCAATGAGTTACAGTGGGAACAAACATACAGAAATGAGGTGGACAGCACTCTCTTTGGACACACTTGAACACAAACACACAATCATTCCTTTCAAAACTACATCCTACAGCTAGAGGCTAAAACACTAAAGCCTTTACTTGTGCAGAACCCTTATGTTTTCAAGTAACATTATGACTCCTCGTAATCTACTGTGTGTATGTGCACGGCGCATACATTCCTCTCCAGGCCAGGGAACAATATGTACCATTAATCATTTATCTGTGTGGGAAAACATACTACAGTCTTGGGTGTTTCAGGCACCAAGTGTCAAAATTCAGATTTCAATAATTACTCATGTTTACGACATTTGACACTAATTAGTACTACATTCGTATTTCGAAACGAACCCTGAACATAGTCAACAGTCACAATAAGAAAATGAGGTCCAGTGAATAAACTGAGACTTTTCATTAGACACTGATCATAAATACAACAATTTGTTTTAAGTCAGCACTGAGTGGATGAACCTCACGAAAATAAAATAGTAGTCATATTTCACCTCAAAATCGATTAAAAATCAAGCACTTTTTTATTTTTAGTTTAGTTTGCATTGAAACAATTAAGCAAATTTTGCAAAAGGAAAAAAATCTTGTTCAAATACTTTTTTTTTTTATGAAGGCAGTACTATAAATATTACAATGATGTATCAATAATTGTATTTTTTTTCATTTTAATTGTGTCTTACCGTATACAGCATTACTCTATTCAATGTCATTACAATAATAATCACAACACAAAACATGTAAGAGGTTGCAAAAATGGGCTTCATTTCAAGCGATATACAGACACTTATTTTGGGGTGAATTGTGACCGTTTTTTTGACAAGTTTCATGAGATTCACCCGGGTAAACATTTTGGGTCCCTTTTCAAATCGATAGTGATTCCCATTGGCTCATGGATGATCATGTAAATGTTGCTTTGCAACAATAGTTTAAAACAGTTGGTTTTCAAATGGCTGACTTCAGATACTTAAATTGAGCCCTTCTGCAAAAGTTTATACAATCTGCGTTTCGTTAAAGGAAACACTGAAAATCAGTTTTGGTAAGGTACAAAGGAACTGTCAGGGATTGTATTAATGTGTAATTTGTTTATCTGTATTATAAGACCTCCAATAATGTCATTAAATAGGAAAATAAGCCTCGATACTTTCCTCTCTGAAAATGGATATCAAATTACGTCAAAATACACAGACTGTCCTTGTTTTCCTGTTCCAATTCAGAACCTAACATCAAAAGACCACCATCACACCATGAAACATGCTTAAATACTCAAGTTCACCTGCATGAAACATACACAAAATGGCTACAAAAACAGATGACCTGGCAATAAATTCCTTTATCTCAGAAAGGATAGGCAGTACTCAGTTTGGCGGCCTGAACGCCTGCAGATTCGGAGAGATCATTTAATATAAATGCTGACTTAGAAGACTGAGAAGAGCTGAATATTATAAATCGAGATGGTTGGGCTACATCTAAACACCAAACACGTGAATAACTGCACATTTGCATAAAGGCACAGTCTTGAAGTCTCGAAACTGGTTAAGTGACAATTGCAGTCCTGAAGAAAAGAAAATAAAAAATAAGAGCGCGCAACATGATGTTTACACCCAAATACACTAAAATCAACCCTGAGATAAAGACAGATGTTTCCTTTAAACTGAAAAAATAATGTTACACTGACTTCTAGATCCTAAAAATACCTACAAGAGCGTTTTAACATGCCTTTGCCTTTTTAAATCAAGCGTTCAAATTTTGGGTAAATTCGTGCTATCCTTAAAGTCTACACTGTGCTTCACAGTGGTTACCTAAACAAAGTTGCAATATCCAATCTTTACGATTGCTTAAATGTCGAAAGCTCAGACGAAAGCGACAGTAATAACGAAAATAAAAACAATAGAAATCAACTCAAACTTAAGAGAAATTCCACCAAAATAGGTGCTTTTAAAGTTGTGGTAGGATGTCTCAAGAGACCATTATATGCTAGCAGGATTTGTTTTTATAAATAAAACTAACCTCTAACTTGAAGCTAAATTACAGAGTGTTTTGTAAATTATGAGATCTCAAGTTTGCAAGATCTCAAGATGCAAGTTTGAGAGTTACAGTGCAAGTGTTTTGATAAACCTAATACATTACTGATTAGCTGATGGAAATATAATGTTGTGGACTTTAACGTTAAGGCAAATTTAACAGTTGCCAAGGTCTGTGCAGAATCTGCCAACACATTATACTCATATAGCATATTTGCTTGTTTATTCTGGCTAGTTTGGTAATGCTGTCAGTTTTCTTCCAAAATCTACACATAAAATGTGAAAAATGTCTGCAGATTCTACAAAGTTTTACTTTTATACCCAACAACACTACTCTACTAAATGGGACTCTAAAGATCACTGGGATTGACGCAACTACAAACTCAATTTTTGGTTGGGTCGGAAACGAAACCAATTCCAAATAATGTGAAATATGGAAGTATTCATGCTTTGTGGTTTTCCATCTTAACAGATTTGGGATATTTAGCATTACATTACTTGTTCACCAAGGGATCCTCTGTAATGAATGGGTGCCGTCAGAATGAGAGTTTAAACAGCTGATAAAAACATCACAATAATCCACACAACTCCATTCCGTCAATTAATTTAGTTTCTTACAAACATAGCAGCTTTTCATATCAACAAACATTTTCTTCAACTTTAAACCATTGCTTCTGTCCAAAATATGAGTCTATAATCTATAATAAAGCTTCCTCCAGTGAAAAAGTCCATCCTATGTTGTCCTTTCACAACAAAATCCATATCAGTTTCAATTATAAATGGTGCTTGATCTGTGCATATTTCTCTTCTGGTTCAAACAACATTACTTTTACTGAAGAAAGCAATATTATGGACTTATATTTTAGCCAGAAGCAAAAGTTTGAAGTTAAAAACGTTTTATATATGGATTTGTTTATTACAAAAATGCATCTTTTTGCTTCACAAGGCATTAATTGATGGACTGGTGTGGTGTGGATTATTGTGATGTTTTTATCAGCTGTATCAACTCTCATTCTGACGGCACCCATTCACTGCAATGGATCCATTGGTTAGCAAGTAATGTCATTTTATTAATGTAAATTTCTTCAAATCTGTTCTTTTTTTGTTTCATTTCTGGGTGAACTATTCCTTTAAAAGGTAAGGATTCCAAGCGTTTTAAGTCCAGTCTCCTGCAAAACATGAGACCGTAAAGCAAAGTATAAGAGCTCAGTTAATCCCAGATCAGGTATTAGAATGAAGTCGAGGAGGACTATGATGTATACACTTGAGCCCAGCCTGTAGGGGAATTCGATCGAACCGGCCCATCAAAACAACGCTCTTTAAACTTCAAAGATGAACTTGAGAATGAAGGGGAGTCTTGAGGTGGCTAAAACTGCTTCAAAGTCTTTCTTTTTGCTTTGAATATATGCCACATCTTTCAGGATGAAAAACCACATAAAAAAAAACGTGGCTTGATTTGAAAATCTTAATTTCACTGACAAAGTGAAGGGTAGTATATATCGCACTCCTACAACAGAATGCATTTTTATGCATTACCGTAGTGGCTTTCTTTCCATCCTCAGGAGGGAAAAATGTAACTATAACCACTATGAAAAAGCCAGAGTGACCTGGATTGTTATTTCTATTCACGTCCACAAAATATAGAGGCCGAATAATGCATCCCTGAGGACATTACAACATAAAATGATGATTACAGGCGGTTCAATCGAAATCCCACAGGCATAGTGTAATATGCTGCAAAAAATACAAGGGCCCTATTAAGACTGGAAAAGGCTTTTGGGTTTGTTGGCACAAGAGCAACTGTGGTCAAATCAGTGAACATTGGGGTTTACGAGCATTTCTATAATGGACATCGCAGCAATCACACTGTAAAAGTCTAAATAAAGCCTAATGTATGAAACACGATACATAGTTTTAACCGTCAAAATTGGTTGAATATGCAGCAAGTCTGCAGTTATTGTAAAAAAATCAATTTAAACACTGTAAACTCTGACAGAGGTGTAAACGCGAAGCACAGCGAAGAGCGTAACTACCGAAAACGTAGCACATAATGATAAAAAAGCAATTTTGAAACAAGATATTGGATTAATGATAGTTAAACAACATAACTGCGGTAATCTTATATGTTGCCTAAAAACACTTAAGACTTTTTGGATTCACCCTGATTTACGCGACTATGAAAAAAAGCTAGTCTCAGAAAGAGACTGAAGGTGAACAAAAAGCAGGAAGAAAATAATTGACAGCAGATAATGCTGAATAAACTAAATCAGGGCATGATTGTGCAAGTCTGCTGAGGCACATGCACAGTGAATCCTACCCATATTTGCCTGATGGGTGTTTGAAGGTCAGAGGAGGAAGCTAAGCGCTCAAGATTAAGCGAATGAATACAGCGATGATGGAGCATCCTGCTCTAGAGGGTTTAACCTGGCATAATAGAGGGGTGGTGGTTGCGGAAGCGGAATCTGAGGTAGAAAGAGTCGGCTAGGAGTGGACGACTCCATTCTTGGGCAAATCAGGGCTGCTGGCCACCTGTTCGGAAGACAAACTGAGAGATGACGTCTTGCTGGTCAACGAGGACATGCTGCAGTCCTGGACCAAACCGATGGAGCCGTTTGAACCCTCACTACAATTAAAGAGAGAAAGATGATGAGAACTACTGTCATGGACACAAGGCGGCACAAATCTTGACTTAAAAAAATACATACACAGCACTTACAAAACTGAAATTTTACTGGTTAAAAATGATTTTTTTTTTCTTTTGATTTATTACTTTAGTAAAATTCACTGTTATATTTCACCTAAGAGTGAGCGGATGTTCATCTCGTTGCAGAGTGTGTTCGTCTTGTCCATTTTCGACTGAGACCCGCTTGTACTTGCCATCGTGGTTCTCCTGAAGGCAAAAAAATTCACAGCAATGTAAATCACATGACTTCGAACACTTCACTGAGTGAACAGATATAACAAGTTACTGAAATTACACTCCACAGTACCAGTTTAAAAAAACACTACTCTTACAAATGACCTTGCTTAAAAATTGATTTTCTGCTCAAGAAATGGGAGCAGTCACATGAATTATTCACCGGTAATAGAATATATTAATTATGAATAATTAATAGAAGCTCTATAAATTGCATGTCTCTCTTACCATGGCCATCTCTTGTGTCCTCATGACGATATCTCTCTCCACCTGGTGCAGCTCGAGACTCAGCTGTTCACTGGACAAATTCCCAGACGACCAGTCCACTCGAGACGGCTGGGACAAGACTGAGCTCGGCTTCTGCCAAAAGAGAGAGGGAAATGCTGAATCATTAAAATAACAACACCAAAAGATATTATAATCTTTATTCGTTATTATATTTTTTATAATAATTTTATAGAACAACAATACAAATGGTAATAATTATATATATATATATATATATATATATATATATATATATATATATATATATATATATATATATATATATATATATATGTGTGTATGTGTGTGTGTCTCAGGAACGTATCCTCGGAGGCGGCATCGGAGGCAGTGTATCCTCAAAATATATATATAAAAAAAAAAATCATAGTACAAAAATAAAACGGTGCCAATATAAAACAAAATGACATTATAAAGAATATGATTCAGTGGTGTTTTCTAAAGACGCAGTGAAACCAGCAGGTAAAGTTACAGCAGGAGTCTGCGCCTCTCGTAGGGTGGCCATTTCCATAACACCAAAAAGGAGGACACTTTGTGGCATTTAGTGAGGCAAGAATAATTGTATAGGACTCTAGTGTACTCGCAACTACAATACAATTTTGTCCATCATATCGATGGTATCATGATACAGCGATTCTGAAATAGCCTACTCCATTTTATAGAAATTATTCACGTACATATTAAAACGGAGCTGCCGTCAGTGCTGTGTGTGTGCGCGTGTAAATATAAATAAATAAAAGATAGCCTTAACGTGAGGTAAATGGCAAAGATAAGCTTTTTAAAATGAAAACAAAAAGAAAAGCAAAACTGAACTGGCTGTCGGTGACCGTGCTTGCATTTTTTTCACAAGAATATCAACATGTTCACCTTCTCTGGTTTTAAGAAACTGACTTTGACTTTACTATGCGTGAAACCCAAATCCTCCGTCCGCTATCATTTCCTCAATATTCATTATATTCAATATTCATAATTCTTGCCACGCACTGCAATTAGAGAAGCTAACAACATAATATCTGTGTTTTACTAAATTAATTTCTGCTATTCTCTGCCGCGCGCTGAACAGAAACTGAGAAGATGTGGAGAGAGAGATGTGCGTGCACGTACTGAACAGAAACTGAGCAGATGCAGAGAGAGAGAGAGATGTGCGTGCACGTACTGAACAGAAACTAAGCAGACGCGGAGAGAGATGTGTGCGCACGTGCTGAACAGAAACTGAGCAGACGTGGAGAGAGAGAGAGAGAGAGAGAGAGAGGTGTGTGCACACGTGCTGAACAGAAACTGAGCAGACAGACGGGGAGAGAGAGAGATGTGTGTGCGCGTGTGCTGAACAGAAATTGAGCAGATGCGGAGAGAGAGAGATGTGTGTGCGCATGTGCTGAACAGAAATTGAGCAGATGCGGAGAGAGAGAGATGTGTGCGCGTGTGCTGAACAGAAACTGAGCAGATGCGGAGAGAGAGAGATGTGTGCGCGTGTGCTGAACAGAAATTGAGCAGATGCGGAGAGAGAGAGAGATGTGTGCGCGTGTGCTGAACAGAAACTGAGCAGATGCGGAAAGAGAGAGATGTGTGCGCGTGTGCTGAACAGAAACTGAGCAGATGCGGAGAGAGAGAGAGATGTGTGTGCACGTGCTGAACAGAAACTGAGCAGATGCGGAGAGAGAGAGAGATGTGTGTGCACGTGCTGAACAGAAACTGAGCAGACGCGGAGAGAGAGAGAGAGAGATGTACGCGGCGCTGCTGAACAGAAACTGAGCAGACGCGAGAGAGAGAGAGAGATGTACGTGCGCGTGCTGAACAGAAACTGAGCAGACGCGGAGAGAGAGAGAGAGATGTACGTGCGCGTGCTGAACAGAAACTGAGCAGACAGACGGTGAGAGAGAGAGATGTGTGTGCACGTGCTGAACAGAAACTGAACAGACAGACGGAGAGAGAGAGATGTGTGCACGTGCTGAACAGAAACTGAGGAGACGCGGAGAGAGAGAGAGATGTGTTTGCGCGTGCTGAACAGAAACTGAGCAGACAGACGGGGAGAGAGAGAGATGTGTGTGCGTGTGCTGAACAGAAACTGAGCAGAAAGACGCTGAGAGAGAGAGAGGTGATATTTTTTGTCACCTACACAATTATACAGAGTATAACCAGCAGTGAAATGTGTTCTCTGTATTTAACCCATTCAAGTGCACACACACTTGGAGCAGTGGGCACTGTTCACTCAGGAAAAGCTCCAGCACAGCCACCGCATGTAACTTTATACAAGATTCACTTGTTTGAAACACGCTGAATTATATTAACCTTTACTATAGAACCATTATTTCACCAATAAACATCTAAATAAATACATCTCTATCGAAATTAATTATTTATTATCTTCCGCCAGCGATCGCAGTTTGAGTATAGTTCTGTGTAAATGCATAGATAAACCACGTTTGTCAGGAGTTTTCATAATTTAGAATGACAAAAATATTTTAATAATTCTGATAAATTGTGCCAGTTAAGAAATGCAATGAAATACAATGTTTTGTTTGTTATAGCTTATTTCAATATTCCAGAGAATAATATTCAGTGAATTAACATTATCCAGTGAATTATTCTCCACTCTTTAGCCTATAAACAGCGTTTAAACCTAAAACTGTAGTTTAAAAAGAAGTTGATGACTTCTGTCCTTTATTTTCTCCATTTGAAAACATTAGACATTATTTTGCTTATTGTTAATATCAGTGTTGCTAATGATGATTTTTATAAATAAAATGTTTTTATTGTTTTAATTTTAAGATTCAGTTTTACATGAAAGAATGTTAATTTTTAACAGTTTTTTTGTTGTTGTTAAGATGACAGAAAGGCGGAAAATCCAAAACGAAGAATGGACTTACTTCACGCTGTTATTTATGTACTTTATAACAGTAAATAAATATTGGTTCTGCATATCGGTTACAT
This sequence comes from Gymnocypris eckloni scoliostomus, assembly GCA_027564155.1. Classification (NCBI taxonomy): domain Eukaryota; kingdom Metazoa; phylum Chordata; class Actinopteri; order Cypriniformes; family Cyprinidae; genus Gymnocypris; species Gymnocypris eckloni. The sequence continues at coordinate 16,675,727 of CM050418.1, read as the reverse complement.
AAACGTACAAATAATTGGTATCGGTTATAAAAAAAAAATCAATAACGGTCGATAACTAGTGTGTATGTATGTATGTATATATATATATATATATATATATAGTTTTTAAAAAGAAATATTATATATTTAAATTTTTAATAAGTGAATATTTTATACTTGTGTCATTTCGTTGGATCGGACAAGGTATGAACAGGCCTTTAAAATGACACATCCAGCAGGGCGGACAGTCTTACCTCCAGGCCGCGACTCTGCATCTGTTGGTTGATTTGGTGGTTGACCTGCTGTAGCTCCATCCTCGGCTGCTCACGTGCCTGCATTGCAGGGGATACACTGGATCTGTGGGATAAGCAGAAAATATTTCACTCATTTAGAACATTTCTAGAATAAAACTAAACAAAGCAAGAGATTATTGTAAAGAGTGGGGCTGGAGACATACCGCTTGTTGATGTGCCCCTGAGACGTATGGTGTGGCTGGTAGGAGTCGCCACTCCACCCGCTGTGATTCGCATAGGTGTAGTCAGCTTAAAGAGAAGACAAAGACAATTCATAAACACTGAAATAATCATGTTTTCCCATTAGCAATGCTGAGACAAAGCAGGAGGAGTTTACCAGCTGAAGCGGTGTGCTTGGCTGAGTTTGGCATGGGTGGCATGGGAATGTTTGGCGGGTAGCCCTGTTTAGATGTGCGCGAGATGGCTCCAAAACGAGACACGGTGGGCAGGGAGCCAAAGGGAATGATGGGGTCATCATCTTTGACGTCTGGCGCTCTGCGCTGATGCTCCAAGACCTGTGCTCTCAGACTTTTGCCTTTGTCTATATTTTGCTGCTAGAAATGGTTACAATTAGCTCAATAATCCTATTTGAATATGCTAATTATTCAGCATGCTATTATTTGAATGCATCCAATCTCACCATTTAATGATTAAGAATATTATCCAAGCATTAACATGAAATAAGCCTGATTCATTAACAAAACTCACTGGTCATCTGTGATATATATATGGCCTTTGGTTTGTCAACAGTATGACTAGCACAAACTAGACAGAATAAACACTGATGACCTTTTGTAATGGAACAGCCACTGAAAACAGCACAAATCTGAACGTGTGGGAGAAACGGGACAAAATACCCTAGCAAATGTGAAGCCTTTTAGCTTTAAATATTTCAAATTTACATTTTAAACTTATGTTCTCCTTCAATGTGTGCCTTTGACCATTTGTTGTTGTTTTTTGTTGGTAAGAATACAACTGTTTGAGAATCCCTTATGTACCTCTAAACATGCAAAACTTACTGTGCCCATGGCGTTCTTGCCCTCTTTGGACTTTATATCCTTGCCGCCAATGTAAGAACCGAAGGTGTCACATGACCAAGGCGAATATGAGCTGTAGTCCGGTTCCTGGACGTGTCCAAAACTGTGGGAGTTGTCTTCCATATACTGTGAACAATATGGATATGGCAACTCATTACCTACTATGGCTGCATGATTTGGGGATAAAACATCTAACTGCTAAAAAAAAAATTCTGATAAAAATGTGATATGCAATGAGATGCAATACAAATTTAAATGCATTAAAATGCAATAAGAAAGCTCAAGATTTGCTGTGCTAGTCTGTAGGACTGCACAATTTGTCCCAACATTTTTTGATTATATCTCAATATAAATATACATTAAAACAACAATAATAATAATTATTATGATTATTATTATTATATTTAACAAAATTAGAAACAGTAAAAAAAACAAAAAAACAATATTAATAAGAATATAAAATAAATAATAATAATAAATAAAAATAAATCTTTAAAATAGATATAATTTTACTAAAAAAGATTTTAGAAAAAAAAAAATTATATTATATTAAGCAAAATTAGAAATGTAATTTTATAGAATTACAATACCAATTAATAATATAATAACTATTATTGAATACAAAAATAACAAAAATAAGACATTACTACAATAGTTTAATAAAACAGAGCATTTCATTATTATTACCACGTTTTTTTAAACTACAATACTGTATAAATAATAAAAACAAATATATATATATAATTTTACTAAAATAGATTCCAGAAAAAATGTATAAAATAATAATTAGTATTATTATATTAAACAAAATTTGAAATATTAATGTGAAAACTATAGAAAACTACAATACTATATCAATATGAATATACAATAACTTATTAAATACAAAAAATTACTATAATATTTAACTAAAACAAGTATTATTAAAACATTTTTTTTTTATTGCAATACTTTCTACAATAATACAATACTTTTCAGCCCTTCTACATGTTGTTCAGTATTATTATTATTTCTGTGAAATATTCTTCTGCTTACATGGCTCTGCCCCCTCATGTCCTGAGGGTAGCTGGGGTCGTATGAGTGTGAGGAGCTGAAGGGCGATGGGGAAGCCCCCTTTCTCTCCTCCAGCTGGGCCATGATCTCCTGTCTTCGGCGGTGCAGGTAGTCTAGGGAGGGCTGAGGTCGTGTGTAGGCATTCTGGGGACACATTATCAGAGGTTATGTTCTCTTTAGCTTTTAAATGAGACCAATACAGTTTAAATATAGCAGGTAATAGATCTTACCCTCGGGTAATTCCTGATCTGACTGGAGTGGTTATAGTTGTCTGGTTCTGGCAAGTACGAAGTGCTTTGGGGTGGTAGCGGCGGGGGAACATCCGGACTCCTTCGCACCAGTTCCTCCCGTGGGGGAAATGTTTGGGGATGGGCGTAGGCTGAGTGGCGACGGGCATCGTGGTGTGAAGGGTATCCGTAATGGGAGTTGGGGTTGGCGCACTGGTGCTCTGAGGTGTAGGAGCTGGAATAGGAATCCGAATATGGTGGCATGCCTGTATCTGGAGCGGGGTGACGGGCGTAGCGTGGGTGCACATGGTGGTGAGGGTAAGGATTAGCTGTTGAAATTAGGACAATTACGATTTTTAAAAGTGCAAGGTTTTAGAAGCGCAAAACGTAATGCATTTGTAAAAAACAACAGAGTTTTGGTACCTGCAGGGTACTGGGAGGATTCATATTGGGAGGAGGGTGGCAGAGGTCCTCTTGTGTCAGAGCAATACCGATCAGAGTGGTGTGGTGAGTACATGTGAGGAACTCTAGGCACCGCCGACATGTGCTTCTGTCCGACTGCGCCATCGCCCGCCATCCTGGAGTGGGAATTTATGAGCATCCCTGGGTTTGGGATGGATTCCAATCTGTAAATCAAGAGATAAAGTGCACAATCACTCTGCACCCTTGCTTCATTAAAATTAAAACAATTTGGACTCAAATTAACATTTAATGCCCATTTATTGATTTATTTGGGAAGTAGTTATTTGGAGTAAAGGCCATTTGCATACGGAGTCCAAAATTGTTGCATGTTGAAAAATAAATACCTCCGTAGTGTCAATCACATTTACACACTGCCTCCGAAACTTTCGTCCGTTATAAAAAATAAAAAATTCGGACTAGGTTTGATTATCTGCGTTTTCGCATCCTTAGCAAGCATTTTGATAAGGATGACGAATATGAAAAAAAACGCATAGGGAAATTTCGGACTCAGAGTGCAAGGATACCTTATAAGTATGTAGTAAGTTGGATAATGTATAGCAGTGTCGTTATTGTTAACTAAAACTATTAATAAATCAATAATTTTGCAACATTTCTAGTTTTCCCTTAAGTTCTTATCTTATAACTATTCCTTATTTAAAAAGTATAAATATTAGATAACAAACAAACTAAAAATAAGTTGAAGTACTAAATCTACTAAAACTGAAGTAAAACTAAATTACAGCTAAATAGAAATAGTAGGGCTGTGTATTGCAAGAATCTGTCAATACGATATATTGCGATACTGTAAGCAAGGCGATATATTGGGATATTTCTTATTTTAGGAATTACGATATATTTTTAGGAAAGCTGTCATGAAGACCACTATAAGCAAACCTTAGCAATAAATAAATACATAAACAAAAATTGCTTAACCAGAACACACTGGAATCTGTATTTGCAATAATCAGTCCCTGTAACATTCAACATTATTGAACCACTTTTTGTGCAGTACGAGTGAAGGGAAGATAATTGAAGTGCTTGCAGGATTCTTTAGTTAAATGTATGTAATAAAAAAGACCATATATATTTTTAGACCCTGCTTTAAAAGGTTCACAGTTTAAGTTTACAATTGTAATATACAATGTCATAACATTTTGATCTGAACAAAAAATTACATCTGCTTAGTATTAATGAAAAAAAGTGCTTGCTGGATTCCTAAAGAAAACAAAACAAGTGTAAAACAAAACAAATGCAGATGTTGAACATTCTCAGAACCTTTCAACTTGGATTTCACAAGTTTTTCAGTTTGCATTTATGTTCCGCGTGGAATCGCCGAGACCGCAACGCGAGCACTGGCACTAGGGATGCAACGATTATAGACTTTGTTGGTACAATTATAGTCGGAGGAATAATCACGGTTTCACGATTATTATGCGTTTATTAATTTCACAACATAAAATCACATAAACACTCTTTAGATAATAAAGTGTTATTTATTGCTGCCTTTTGAAACAGAAATAACACGGTAACCAATAATACTCAAAATAATAATACTAAAGAAACAAAAGGAACAAAAATAAAAAAGGTGACTTCTGCTCTGCAAACATCCATGTCAGTATTTCCCTTTTGAAAACAACAAATGGAAAAAGATCACAAATGTACTTTCACTTTCTACATTTCTTTTGGACCAGAGGTACAGAACTTGGAAAGTTCTACAATTCTAAAATTACCTTCTGTATTTTTTTTTTTTTACTTATGAATAATACCATTACAGGGATGATAAATCACAATATTAATTAAGTATTATTAATATAAGTCTAATATTAACTTTATTTATCCCACAGAGAACACTGTTACTAATGAGGGGAATAAACTAAACTATTATTGTAATCAACTGTCATCCATACTTATTCATTTTAATAAACTTTATTCATCTGATTATACATATGGCCTGAGAAAACCATGTTAATCATGATCGCTACATTATACTAATCAGGAAAAAGGGGGTACAATGACGCGCAGATGCAGGTAGGCTAATTCATACACGCAACTGTCACCTCTCTCTCTCTCTCTGTGTGTCTCTCTCTCTCACCGCACTATTTAATCTCTGTCTGAAGTGGGCAGAATGCTAGAGCTAACGAAAATCATTTATTTCACAACGAGAACAGGTTGGTCATTATCCCTTAAGTATAGTCTACTCTTTAACAGCTATTTTTACGGCAATATTTAAAAGATGCCTTGGTCATTCTTGACTTACCTAAAATGGTCCCACACTATCAACTTTAGACATTCTCTGGTGGAAATAAAGGATCGTTGTTTGGTTCCTCCGTAATAGTTAATCTAGTGTAGAGTAGCCTCCGTGTCTCTGATAGGCACGGCATTTCAAGCTGGTGTACTGCAAGTGTAACTTTGTTTTCGTTATGCGGAAGCTGCAACAGTTCCATTCCGTGCAACAGAAACACTCGGTTTAGCGGAACCTTTACGATTAATTAACTGTGATGTTTTAAAGCGCATTTAATAGTAAAACCGGTTAATTGCTGCATCCCTAGGCCCAACTGCACAAAACACGAGAGAAAGCTACATTTAGCAGATGCTTTTATCCAAAGTGACTTACTTTCAACAGTTTTTTATTTATTTTTATAATTTTTATTAATTGATTGATTTTTTTCGCCCGCCGCGCGAAGGACAAAGATGGCACCCGCGCCACGGTCCCGGACCACAAAAACACAAATGATGCCACACTTCAGCTTTGTACACCAAAACGAGAGCTGGAACAATTCTTTCACATTCAACAATTCTTTCACGTCAGCGGAGTCTAGGACACATAGATGAGCCCCAGAGACAGATCTCCCCTGGTTTCTCCCAAGGTTTTTTCTCCATTCTGTCACCGAAGGAGTTTTGGTTCCTTGCCGCTGTCGCCTCTGGCTTGCTCAGTTGGGGAATCTTCATTTCCAGCAAAATCATCGACTTGATTGCACAGATATTATTTAAACTGAACTGAGCTGGACGATGCCATCACTAAATTCAATAATGAAATGCATTCAGCAGATAATTGAGTGTTAAATCTTGTCATTTTACATTATTGACACAATTTTCCTATTTTGATATTGTGCAGTGCTTTGTTACAATTTGTATTATTAAAAGCGCTATATAAATAAAGGTGACTTTGACTTCATCCTCCATTACTGGTAGCAAACTATACTAATGCTAACATTAGTGTCGTGCTCTAATGCTAGTATTTCCTGTCACTGTTTAAGTTCAGAGATGAAGACTGCTCTCTGGCGGTCAGGATTTGAACTCAAAACTAAACAATTGCCACGAATCCTGTATTAATTTTAATAAAAAAAAAAAATGTTTTGTACCACCGTGTCTCGTTTTGGAGCCATCTCGCGCACACCTAAACTGGGCTACCCGCCAAACAGTCCCATGCCACCCTTGCCAAACTCAGCCAAGCACACCGCTTCAGCTGGTAAACTCCTCCTGATTTGTCTCAGCATTGCTAATGGGAAAACATGATTATTTCAGTGTTTGTGAAGTATAGGTAAACAAAATATCGCAATAATCACATGTATCGATATTTTCTTACACCACTAAGAAATTGTATTAAAAAACTAATTAAAATGATTAAAAGCGCACAAAAATACTAAACCTTAAATAAAATAAAGCTAAATATAAAAATACTAATAAAAATTATAAGAGCACATAAAATTACTAAAACCTAAATCAAAAATGAAACCTGAAATTAAAAGCAAATAAAACATGAATAAATACTATAATAGTATATAAATAATTATTATCATTACAGCTGTACAGACAATTAGTCAGTATTGCAACATTTAGAAAAGTGAAAAACTGTAAAATAATACAATAAAGTGCAACTGCTACTAATACTGTTATTAGGGTTGTCAAAAGGTAGATTTAACACAATGAGACAATAAAAGGTATATATGGTCTTAGATGGATCCATTGATAGATGCAACTTTCGAACGCTCCCGTGTCCTTCTATGTGAGCGCTGCGCTCGGTGAAGAGCGTGAAGCGATGATCATTGTAGCCAATCGCAGACATATCTGTTGAGCGCGTGAACACAGTAGCCAATCAACAGTGTTTAAGAATCCGCTCAGCAGCACTCAAATTCAAGCAGGAAATGCCAGTATCGTCTCATTTTTAAAACTTCGGTATTGACTGGTACCAAAGTCGGTACCCTAACTGTTATAATAATAATAATATAATATATGTTATAAAAATAATAAAAGCCATTTTAATTTTTCTAAACACTGGTTGAAAATCATGAGACAATTTTGCTGTATTCATTATTTAAAGATATTAACAGTCACTAAAAATATTACTATTAATATTTTACAGTTAATTTATTATATTTTTTCTTTTAAACATAGCTCTTAATACATGAACATTTACATAATATTTTACGAAAGGGATCTGTAGAAAGGGGATAATCTCATTGGCAATATGTGGTGTAAAAAGGTTTGACGTCCCCTGTTCTAATATACGATTTATTTCCCACCGCTAATAAACATTCAAACTCACGAGTCTGGAGGTGAGCCAGGTGCACTAAGGCTCCCAGAGTCCATCTTCCCTGGTTTGCGGGTTGGGTTATATGATGGGTCTGAGCCTCTGGAAACCAGGTGTGCAAAGGTGGAATCAGATCCTGTAGCTAGGATGACGTTAGTGATGGAGGAGTGTTTGCGTGCGAGTCCCTCCATCGGCAGCTCCTCGTCAGGCAACAGACCGGCGCCGAAGTCCATCTCGTTCAGCTGGGTCAGGGACTGACTGAGCTGTCGCCTCATTCCCAAACGTTTATTCATCTTACGGTACCTGTTGTTAGAGAAGAGGTAGTGAAGCTGATGCTAATGCTTAGAACGCTTTATTTAATGTACTTAAAGAGCCGCTTACTTTTCAAGCTCTTCCTGAGAGTGAGCGAAGGTGCAGCTTATTCCGCGAGGACAGCCGCCTTTTTGTTTCATGTCCCGACACATATAGGTCTTGTATTTGCTGTGCTGAGGTGTCTGTGGGCAGGAAGTGAGATATGCTTACTCATTTCTATGAAAGTTACTTGAATAACCTGCTTTAAAAATAAATTTCATTAAAAAAGAATTTAAAAAAGAGAAAAGCAAAAAACGATAAAAACCCTCAAATTGACAAAGTTTGAACTGAAAGGCAAGGCAAGTTTATTTATATAGCACATTTCATACACAGTGGTAATTCAAAGTGCTTTACATAAAAGGAAGTGAAATAGACATTAAAAATAATAAATAAAAAAACTGAACTGAATTTATAAAGAAAATCTAATTCAAAATATGTATAAATACTGTAATAGTATATCAATATTTAAATATACCGGTGTATAGATAATTAGTAAGTAAATAGATCCATACACAAATAAATTAATTAATTAATGTCAAAAACTGTCCAAAAATCATAAGGCTATTTTGTTTACTTATTTACTCATTTTAGCATTTTGATCAAGTATTATATTAATAAGTTATTAAATATGAATATATTGAAAGGTTTGTGATCTGGTTACCGATCTGTTGCTCAGCACTTCATTTCTACATAAATTAAAACTAAATATTAAGGTTGCATATCATTTTTGGGTTTTTTCGATACTGGTGCCAAATCGATACTTTTAAAACGGTACCGTTACCTAAACCGATACTTATATATAAAAAAATGACCAATTAATAATTGGATTGGCCATTAGCACTAAACAGACAGGCCCGGTTTCACAGACAGGACTTAGACTAAACCAGGATTAGGCCATAGTTCAATTAGGACATTTAACTAATTTTTATAAACATGCTTAGAAAAAAACATTACTAGGTGCATCTTGAGACAAAACAAAGGCACTGATATATTTTAAGAGCAGTCAGAGCAAGTTTATTTCAGTTAAAACAGCTAAGAGTTACATTTTAGTCTAGGACTAGGCTCAAGCCTCGTCTGTGAAACCGGGATGATGTCTTTCATCATACTGGACACCAGAGGGTGCCCTCGCACAAAAAATCCACATATTCCAGTCACAGAAGTAGCGATCTCTTGATGCTCCAGGGATATGGATAAGTAAACAGAAGATATAAACGTTTTGAATGATAAAATAAATACAATAAACACTCTACTACGACTATGTATATTTTATCTGTGTTATTCAAGCCATCTCTGGTCTTTCATAATTAAGTATATTTATAATCAATTGCTAATCTACTACAAATTTTTCCTGTGGCTCAGTGGTAGAGCATTGCGTTTGCAGCACAAAAGGTCGTGGGTTCAATTCCCAGGGAACACACATACTGACAATAAATGTATAACCTAAATGCACTGAAAGTCGCTTTGTATAAAAGCGTCTGCTAAATGCATAAATGTAAATGTAATCGATGTATTAGTAGCCTGTGGAGTAGTAGTAGCTTAGCTAGTTAATGGAAGGCTACCTGCTGTCGTCAGAGCAAGTGTAATTACTGCATTCACGTGCTCCAAGGATGCTCTCATTTCCCGAGTTGTGTTTTTAGGTCAGAATGTGAAAACAGCACACTCGCATTACTACAAAGATTTGTTTGACTTGTATTATTAGAGCTCTCTGAATTGGGTTCACGTGCATTTTCTCAGTCTGGAAATTATTTTTCACGTGCAATGCAGGTGATGATGCTTCTTACGTCCGTTTCGGAAAAACAAAGGACAAATATTTCAACCGATCGCTCAGGCATGGCACCGAAATCTGCGTTCTGATTCAGTTCTACATACGTACCGGGTTTCGGTATCCAACCCTACTAAATATACTTTTTGATACATTTTTATTATTAAGTTATTAAATATTCATATATTGAAAAGTTGTGTGATCTGGTTACCGACCTGCTGCTCAGCACTTCATTTCTACATAAATTAATGCTAAAAAAAACCTAAGCTAAATTGTATTATTTATATATATATATATATATAAACAGACAAAGCGCAATGTTTCTGAAATATAAACCAAAATTAAAAATGGAAATATAAAAGCTCATTTAAAATAATAATAAATACTACAATAGCATAGAAATAACACTAAAACAACACGTATATAAATAACCAGTCATTAATCGCAAAAAAACCCACGTAATAATAATAATAAGAAAAAAAGTTAAAATAAAATAAACAAATTAATAAAAGTGATGCTGCTGCTACTACCTAAATAAAAAATAAATACATTAATTTAAAACTATTAAATATAAAAAAAAATGATATTCTATGTCTGCAATCTGGTTACTGACCTGCTGCTGATCCCCTCCTTTTTTGCTGTGGTTCTGGATGAAATCCACCAGGCCGTGAACGACGGTCCGCACCGCTTCCAGCCCTTTGGCTAGCTGCTCCCATGTGGGCGCAGGGGCATCTGTTAGTGCAAAAACGAAAATCAAACATTTATGTTTTTACGAATGGCTGTACTGACAATTGTGTGAGTGTAGCAGGCTGACAGACCTGGGCTGGGGTCGATGTCGGCCAGCAGCTCCAGATGGGGTCTGAGAAGGTTGAGATTGGCTGGATCTCCGGTTCTCTGGAGGGCGATGGTGAGTTCCTGCACACTCTGAGCAAAGGATGCTGGTGTCTGCAGCTGAAACACACAAAGCCACATAAACACATACTTCACATACCAGCACACAAAATCAACATGTTTTTATGCACGATGTGACGTTCGCCACACCCTAAATGCATTCTCTACACAGGGGAGGGGTGTTACTGGAGAATTTAAACACGTAACACTTGGAAATGCATTTAAATTTTTTTTGTCTTAAACTACAGCTCCACCTAGTGAAATCTTAAAATAATACCCTGAACAAGTTATGTTTGGAAAATTTAAGATGTAATTACCTAGGCACTTTAAACTACAATTTATAAACAAAAAGCCATTTTTATTTCATTTCATAATACACATCCTCATTATACCTTGTCTATGATGGACTGCATGTGGGATTTGTGCGACTGGTCGCCGTACAGTAGAGATGACCACTGGTCAGGGGCGATACGCAGTCCGCCCTCCATCGCGATCTGAACGATCTGAGAGTCGTGTTCCCTACGAAGAGCCTCGTACGCGCGAAACTCCTCCTTCAGCTGCATCAAGGAGGAATCTTCGTCACGTTTGGTCACCTGAGATTGAAACAAAATTTGATATTAAAAAAATGCAAATATTTTAGTATAGATTAAATGTAAAAAAAAAATTACAATTTATTTTTACACATCTATTAATAAGTTTATATACATAAAAAATATATGTTTAAATCTAAAAGATGTTTTTAAAAATATAAAATATATATATTTTTAAATCAGCTGGAATGATGTTATTTTAATTAATTTAATATAGATACGAATAAAATAAAATGAAAATTATAACATTTTATATTATATAAATTATATTTCATACGAGTATAGATTTTTATTATATAAAATTTTTACATGTAACATTGAGGTTACAATAAAAATACTACACAAGAAAAGCATTTTACTTCCATATTAATTTGTGATCCAGAATTGTTTTTTTAATTTAAAGTATATTAAAATAGGAAACCAGTATTAGAAATTGCATTTTTTCCTTTATTGATCAAATAAATACAGCCTTGATGAGCAGAAGAGACTCCATTAAAAAAACAAAAAAAATTGTACTGATCCCAAACTTTTGAACGTCAGTTTCAAAAGTGTATTACATATACATACATATATATATACACATTACACACAGTGGGGGAAAAATATTTGATCCCCTGCTGATTTTGTACATTTGCCCACTGACAAATAAATGATTAGTCTATATTTTTAATGGTATGTTTATTTTAACAGTGAGAGACAGAACAAGAACAACAAAAAAAAATCCAGAAACATGCATTTCAAAAAGTTATAAATTGATTTGTATTTTAATGAGTCAAATAAGTATTTGATGATCCCCTATCAATCAGCAAAATGTCTGGCTCCCATGTGTCTTTTAATCAGGTAAGGAGCTGAGGTTCAGCTTATCTAATTCTAATCTCAACTTGTTACTCATATAGACTCTTTTAGGGCCGACGTCACAATTACTTCAGAGAGCTAGCTGGAGGCAAAACAAAGTGAAAACTGGAGGTGGCCAATTCAAACCAGCGCAGATTCAGCTACACAAGGAGATTAAAATATTATCTTATTGTGATGTTGGGTGCCAAAATCGATGTAGTAGAGCAGTGCTTCTCAAAGTCCGGACTCCGGTCCGCATCCGGACCTGGAGGGAATTCAATCCAGACCTGCCTCCATTTCATATATAGAGCACTAATTATATTTCATACTTTGATAAATGCATGTTAAACTTGTAAATCATTTGTCTCGTTTTTAAATGTCTGTTTGGAGATGGTCCGAAATGAAAGCGCAAGCGATGAAACTTTTCCTTCATGATATCCAGTGAGTTCGACGTTTGATAATCTGGTGGCATTTCACTGCAAATATGAGTATTTTATTATTATCACTTGACTATGACTATGGCCATTTGACTTACAGCAGTGTCCAGTGTTTCCCATTCATTGATTTATTTGTGGCTCCCGTCACTATCAAAACTGACCGCCAACAGATTCACTGATGGACACCGGCATAAAAAAATATACATTTTATATTTTAACAAGTTTTATAAATATTAGTTTTTATAGATTATCATATTTTAAAACGTTTTAACATAAAATGTAGGTTTATTTACAACAGTTATGCTAACAACAATAAAAAGGCATTAATGACATTAAAACAACGAATCTGCTGACGGACACCGTGCAGAACTGTTTTGAGAAGGTGCTTAAGTTTCACCGTGCAGAACTGTTTTGAGAAGGTGCTTAAGTTTCACCGTGCAGAACTGTTTTGAGAAGGTGCTTAAGTTTCACCGTGCAGAACTGTTTTGAGAAGGTGCTTAAGTTTCATGCAGAACTGTTTTAGAAGGTGCTTAAGTTTCACCGCAGAACTGTTTTGAGAAGGTGCTTAAGTTTCACCGTGCAGAACTGTTTTGAGAAGGTGCTTAAGTTTCACCGCAGAACTGTTTTGAGAAGGTGCTTAAGTTTCACCGCAGAACTGTTTTTAGAAGGTGTTTAAGTTTCACCGTGCAGAACTGTTTTGAGAAGGTGCTTAAGTTTCACCATGCAGAACTGTTTTGAGAAGGTGCTTAAGTTTCACCGTGCAGAACTGTTTTGAGAAGGTGCTTAAGTTTCACCGTGCAGAACTGTTTTGAGAAGGTGCTTAAGTTTCACCATGCAGAACTGTTTTGAGAAGGTGCTTAAGTTTCACCATGCAGAACTGTTTTGAGAAGGTGCTTAAGTTGAGCATGTATTCTTACTATGAATTAGGCTACTGCTACTACTATTACTATATTGTGCCCTGCAATAAACATTTACTTAAACTCTCTTTTATGAGATAAAGGGAAACAAGAAAATCGGCCAAACGTATCAGCCAAGAAAAGCAGCATCTAATATCGGCCGCCCTGATTTCTAAATATTGGCATCAGCCAGAGAAATACCCTTGTCGGTCGACCTCTATTGCAGACACTTAAATTCATTGTTTCGCCACTTTTGATCTTGTTATTAATGTATTTTGAATGCAAAGGGCACTTTATATATAAAAAAAAAAAATTTGTTTATTTATTATGCATGTTATGTAGATCATGTTATCTACTGAATGTTTATTAAAGACAAGCTTTGCAATAACCAATTGTTCCGGTCCGGACATTTGACACTGATGAAAATTCAGATTTGGACCCTTGAATGCAGACTTTGAGAACCCCTGTAGTAGAGGCTTCAATTTGAAATTAACGCATAACTGCTGTCTCTGCCAGACAAAAAATGAACAAAAAATACTGAGATATTTCTCAAATGATCTTTTATGATCCATAGTCTAGGCCGCTGTAGCCTAAATGTTTTTCCCCGGTTTCACAGACAAGGCTTAAGCCTAGTCCTAGACTAAAATGCAAGTCTTAGCTGTTTCAACTGAAATAGACTTGCACAGATTGATCTTAGAATACACCAGTGCCTTTGTTTTGACTCAAGATGCACCCGTGACCCAGTAATGTTTTTTCTAAGCATGTTTATAAAAATTACTTAAATCTCCTAATTGAACTATGGCCTAATCCTGGCTTAGTCTAAGCCCTGTCTGTGAAACCGGGCCTGTGTGTAATACATTTTATGCTGAATCAAATCAAATATTTATAAAGCTACAGTTTGTAATGTCTACTTGATGCTTTCTAATTTAACACAAAAATAGCTGTTTAAATAATCTTTTGTGGGTATTTTCAGTCAAACGTTTTTTTGCGATTAATTAATCGAAACATCAGGCAATTAATTATATTAAACATTTTAATAGACTGACAGCCCTATATATATATATATATATCATAATAATACATTTTTAACAATGAGAAGCATTAATATTGTAAAGAAAAAGTAAAGGCACCTTAAAGCAGGAGGCTCTGTAGAGGAGCTGCACCACGTGTCCTATGCTTGTTTTTGAAGCCTGAGGAAAACGTGGTTCGAGTCTCTGGACCACAAACAGGACCAGAACCTTCCGTGAGAGGGCCGAACCATCTTCAAGAGCGAGCAGGACCAGCTTCAATGCTTCTTCCTGCATAGCTGTAGGGTGAAAACCATTTTTTTCTTAGTGCCCACAAATGATTTTGTCAGCCTGCTATAATGTTATGGTGGTAATATCTTACCAGGGCCGAGAAACTGGCAGCCTCTGGCTCTGACAGCGGCCCACAGGTTGGAGGACAGCTGCTGGGGGTTCTGGTGCTGGAGGATGAGCTCAGTGACAGTACGTTCACCTAGAGAGCGGGCCGCCCGCATGGCCCGGATGCGGCCCTCCTCCTCCACCAGCTGGCAGTGAACCAGAGTCACCAGCTTCCTCTGCATGGGTCTGCTGAGAACGCTCTGAGCGGCGCCATTCAGACCTGCACCTGCACGGATCAACACCAACAAAACACAAACCTTAACTGAGCCTTCTCATGGATTACTGATTATCATGAAGGATGATGCATGACTTAAAACAATAGAACATATACTAAAGACAATAAACAAGGTTGAAGTGTTAGGTATCTACAAGGCGTGAAAAAATACATGTATTCGTACCGAACAGTAATTTCATTCTTAACTCACAGGCTACTTGAAATACACTAGTCATCTTTTGATAAAAGAAACTGATATAGGTGCACTAATTAATAATGTAAATTATATATTTTCCCTAATAATGACAAGACTATAATACTAAATGAAATGCAAGAATTCGGTGGGGGCAATTGTAACAGTGTTTGGGGGCAGTTGCAACACTGAAAAATAAGTCATAAACCACTCACTCAAATAAAAAGGAACTTTACTGTAGTATCTAATATTATAGATGATATAACTAATTACGTATATAATATATGGCTCAAATTCACTTAAATGTCAGTCATCATTCTAAAAGCAAAAGTCAATTTATATTTTTTGCAGAAAACTGCTACTTTTAGTTGTAGTTAAAAGTACTATTTATATATTTTACTCAAATACATTATTTAACTGATCAGTCAAGAACAGTATTTAATGAAATGGTACAAGATCAACATATTAACAGAAGAACTCAATGAGATCATGTGGAAATAATAGTCATTTTTTATTTTATTTTTATTTAAAAGCAACACTAATCATTTCAAATTTAATTTTACATTTAAAATGTTTATTTTCTAACAAAAAAGTAGCGATGTCAACGCAGAAAAACAAGGTGTTTACACTGGGCCCTATTACAATTGCCCCCGATGTTGCATGATAAATCTCATACCCTAGCTAGCCACACCTATATTAGCATAAGTTGCTCATGTTACATTTCTATCAATAACCTAGAGAATCAGGTTCTCGATCACGATCATCTAAACTTTAGACTGCAGCAGAAAAATACTGTACATCCAAAAATAAATGTTCATACCACAAAATCAGTATTTTATCAAATAATTCTGCTGAGGTGAAATGATTGTGCTCCTTTTTCACATGCAGGGAGATAATCCTACTGGGCATTTGCAAATTAAGTTCCATCACTCTAGCTTGATTCTGATTGGAGGAATTACGTGTGTTACAATTGCCCCGGTCTCCCCTACTTTTAAATATAATTACAAATTGTATTTTTTTTATTAAAACAGTTGTATGTTAAGAATGTTAAACTTCAAAACATAAAATGCAAGTATACAATAATAAAGAGGAGCATAGAAACAACATAAACAAAGAGTGCTTTCAGTATTTAAGATCATCTGAGTGATTTTTCTTCATCTTTACTGTTGTTTTTTACCATGACATCATACACAGCGGGAGATCTATTAAGCTGCATTCACGCACAGATCTCTTTTGAAATATAAGAAGTAATGTGGTTTGTCCGGTTCATTTAATCTCTTAAGACATAAGTGTCTCGTCATAAAACTATTTTGAGATGCAAGTGCATTCATTTACACTGAGTCGCACACAGCCGCATGCGCGAGCAGTCCACACAAACTAAGTGCACGTCTCTCACAGCTCATCCTGTGCAATGAAGCCCGTGAATGTCCTTGTAATTCAGCTAAACCTTTCCAAACTTTATAAATTTCAAAGCTAACTCAGCGTCATCGCACATCTGGTTAAAAACTAAGCTCAGAATCGATCTAGAATCATTGGAGAGAGAATTGCGATGCATTGATGCATACATTTTTCTCCCACCCCTAGTATTCAGACAATTGAATACAACTAAAAAAATTGATCACTTAAAGGTTTTGTGCTGAAATTGCAGTCCATAACGCATATACTAAGAATGATAAACATTGTTAATAGGTGAGCGTCTAAACAATAATAAATCAATAAAAATGAAATGACCTTAAAACAAATACTGAAAACGTTTTTGTAGCGCAATCACAAACCATTTCTAATATTTCGATGCATTTGTTGACGTTTTTGATAAATCACTTAAAGCATATGCTAACTTATTGTGTATAAATGAATACAAAGGGTGATGTAAAGTGGCAGGGACCTCTGGTGTTGCTGAGGGGTTTGAGATAGAGGGCCAGGTCCTCCACACATGTGCGAGACTCCTCATAGTGCTGGACGTCCTCTGCAGCTGTTAGTAAGGTGAGGGGGGGAGGTTTAGGTACCTGCAGGAGAAAACACAACATTTGTCTGTTACCATACCAAAGATAGTTTCTCATCTACAGGGCTGTGATGACATTCTTCACATAACAGGTCACCGTGTGAATGTGATGGGGCTGTCAACATTCCTCTACGTGTAGAACGTTCACACCCACAGACTCTCAAACAACATGTGATTTATCATCAAAGGCCCGTAATTTGGGCTGTCATGACTGTGAGGTTTGGCTAATTCACACTTGTATAAATAACTGCATTTTTGCATACAGCCTGAAGTTAAGACTGATACTTTAACACGGTAGAATGATTTCCGATTATATATATGATTATTACACCAGATGCACCCCTGTTTAAATGTGTAGGCTTGGTAAGTTTTACAAAAAAAATATATACTTTTATTTAGCAAGAATGCAATAAATTGATCAAACATGAAAGTAAAGACGTGTGTTAAAGATTTGTCTCAAATAGATCACAAAAATATTAAGTAGCACAACTGTTTTTAACATTCATAATAAATGTTTCTTGAGAAACAAATCAGCATATTAGAATTAAATCTGAAGGATCATGTGTAATAATGTAATAATATATCTCACAATAATAAGTATTACAAAATAATAATACTGTATTTTTCTATCAAATTACTGCAGTCTTGGTGAGCATAAGAAATCTTAAAAAAATGTAATCAAACTTTTGAACAGTATGATTTCTGATCAAATTCTAGGACAGTTTCATGATAATTATGATTCAAAATGCCATATTTATATATAACAAAATACTTTTTATAATCAAAAACATGTTAACATTTTTTTGAGCACAATCAAAAAGTAAGAAAACTATGCAACTTTTTATTGAGTTGACATTTTTATAGTCAAGTTAAAAACTAGTTGAAAATGGGAAAATGTTTGATTTTTAAGGCTTAGTACACAAATATTGCACTGGGCAGAACGACATAATACAATTAAAATATGAAGAAATTATTTTAAATATTTATCTTTTTGGTCCACTCTGTGATCTCCAAGTCTACTTATAATACATTATTAGTAATAAATGTTTCCAATAGCAATTCATTGTGTACTAATTTCTGTTTTCGTTTGAAAGATATTCACTTATGCATGAATAAAGAAATTAGGTTTTCTGCATGGAGATGACAGCTTGTAAACATGCAGCTCATCTTCACCTCATTTGCTGTATATGAAACCTGCATGGGTCCAGCAAATTTATCTGCAATTTCACAACCGTGGCATTTTTGTATTTGTTTAATTCCCGTATTTAAATGCAGTACCACCAATGAAGAGCACTATGACTGCGGTCATCTGAAATAATCGTAACTAAGCGGTTACGTAATAGTTGCGACGGTCATTTCTATAACTGCGTGTACAGAATAAAGAAGTATTTTTTTACAGACAACGCTGGGAATGACTGGCAGATGTTAATTCAACTTCTTGGTTCTCTATTGGCTGTGTGAATGAGGAAGTGGTGTGTTTTACAGCCTCCTGTCATGCAATCACACGTTTCTGTATGTCACATCAGGCATGAAATCCAACCAGACCGGAACGATCGCAAGCTGATTTTCAGAAACCTGACACTATGAGCTCCACCTCTCCACGCTGTACTTGACATGTTGATTCAGAAACAAGTGGATGCAGTAAACACGGTAATAAACACGCTCCACCTTAAGTATAACTGCTGTGTTGTCTGCACAATCGCTACGGTCTGGGCTTTTAGGCTGTTTGCCTCATGTTCCGATTGTTATCCAGGTCATTTGAAAAGGAAAATTGTGCATTGTTTGTGTGACAAGGAACCACTGTAGTTTACTTCCTCATCCTCACTTAGATTGAGGCTAGGGTGGGGGCCACAACTTCATCCATACAAGGGAAACAAAGTCAATAAAAATAAACTTGTTTGGTACGGAATGAACCAATGTGCACTGGGCTGTCATGTAGCGGTGCTTTAAGGTGTGCTCACATTTACTGTTGGTGAAATTCCGCAGGCGAAATGCAGTCATTTCAAAAGTTTGGGAGTTTCGTGTGAGATTCTGCACAGATTAAAAGAACTGATCAAAAGAAGGCTGCTTGGTTTGAAAGTTACATCTGTGTACGCTGGGTTTCATTTATCGCTGTGCTACTGACAACTAACTTAAGCCCTGGATCAATTCTGCAGCGTTTGTTAATTGTGTCTCTGCCTATTATGAAAAATACTCAAAATTCTATTTTTTTTTGTCATACATAAATTGAGACTAATTTATGCAACAAGCAGATCCATTTTCGCTATTGTTAATGAAAACTATTTTACAACTAAAATGGCATTATAGTGCCCCTATTATGGATTTTTTTTAAATGTCCTTTCATGCAGTGTGTAACACAGCTTTAAGTGAACGAAAACATCCTGCAAAGTTTTAAATCTGAAAGTGTGTGTATAAAGTTATTGTCAGTCAACTGAATCATTGAAACGAATCTCCAAGCCGTTTCATGTTGACGTCAACATGAAACAGTAGCATATTGCCCACCCACTTGTTGGTCTTTTCGCGTTGGTCTGAATGAAAATGCAAATTCATTCTTTACCACTAGGTGCTGCTTCTGGAGTGGTAAAAATAACGGTTTTCCTGGTAATCCTGTACACAAAGCAGCACTGCGCTCACAAACGCTACTTTATCAGGCGTTACAGGCATGATCACCGCAGATTAGAGTCATGCAAAGGAGGGGTTTGGAAAAAAGAATCGATAAACGAATAGTTTGGAAATCATTGAGCAAAAATAAGGTAAAAATAAAGGCATATTATAAGAAAATTAAAGTGTTTTATGACCTTGCATGCATGTCAGCCTGTTGTTGGAGACTCGCAAAACCAAAATATTAACCTTTCATTACCCCTAATAGGGGTACTTTAATGGGATAGTTCATCCAAAAATGAAAATATTTATTCACTTTTTATCATTTATTCATTCATTATGTAAAATATATTTTTTAAACTTACACTGTTCAAACGAAGAGTTTTCTCAAAAGTATATACAAATTTAACATATCGGTTTTCAAATATAAAGAATTATCAGAAAATGTACAACACTTTCAGTATCTGGGAGTGCTTTAAGAATGGAAAGTTTACAGATAATCATAGTTATGGGTTTTTTCTTTTTCCTCAGCCTTGTTGCCATTTAATTATTAGCTGCTGATGAGATAAGACACTGGCAGCTTTAATAGACTCCCACACACTAATGCACAGATCTATTTCCCCATATAAAATGTTTTGTCCTGTTCTGAAAACACACTGACATCAATTTTGTATCATAAAGTAGATCAAGTGCATTTAACACGCTGCTTCAGGACAAACAAACAAAGCGCCAAAGTCTGTCAGTACATGAGTTTCGCATCTAATACGTTCTGCATTCTAAACGGCAGAAATGAAAGCATATCTAAAGTAAAGACTAAAATAACAGTAGGAAGCACTGTCAAGCAATGCTCACGTTTCTCACAGCGCATATTCTGTGCAATGAAGCCGCGTTTGTCCTTAAGCGCATTCACGGGAAAAAGCAAAGCTCGGATTTTAAAATAGAGTGCCTTTTTAATACTCATGACAAGAGCGAAATACGCCATAGGCTATAATCTATTATGGTCTAATACATCGATGCAGAATCGTCAAGTCTGCAATTTCAAATTAATGTATTAAGTGTTTAACGGCATTCTAATGTTTAGGGCCCTATGAAATGTATTATTTTTTCTTGCCATATTGTTTATTGTTACCAAATTCTGTGTTTTAGCATGTATAATCATTTGAATGTATATTCTCAAAATAGCTATGAAATGTTTTTTTTTAGAAATTCCTCAATATTTTTTCAGACTTTTTTCTTCAAAACATTAATTTAATTTATTATTAAGACATTTTTGATTATTCCTTAAAAATAAATGTGTTAATACTTTTTTTGTAGTTATAGTAGTAGCAGTAGTATTATGTTGGAGATAATATTATGTTACACATTAGTAGTAGTATTATGTTGTACATTTTATTGGAGAGGTTGATTTCTATTGGGATCACTGGTATCCCCCTCGATTGGTTTAAAACATTTATCTAGCAAAAAAAATGTAATCGCTGATATCTCAGAAAACCAGTGGTGTGCCTCAAGGCTCAGTCTTGGACCTTCTTCTGTTCATTGTTTATTTACTGCCTCTAGGACAGATTTTCCATAAATTTAATATCAATTTTTACTGTAACACCCAGCTCTATGATTTCCGCGATGCAGAAGCCGGAATTCAGTATTGCAGTCTTCCTCTCTTTTGCTTTGTCTTTCTGAAATTAAATCATGGTTTACATGCAATTTTCTCAAAGTTATATGGACTAGTATTAAGACTGAAATTGTATTAGTAGGTACTAAACCAAAACTGCATAACTGTGGAAGTTTTACACTTACTGTTGACGACTTTTATCTTCCCTTTTCAGCTTACAAGATCTGGGTGTCATCCTTGACAGCACTCTGTATTTTGAGGCACAATAAATATATGAACAATAGTCCACATATTACTATCTACAAAATAATTAAATCGTACCTTCTCTTTCTGTTAATGGTACACGCAACGGTCCTCATTCAAAATGAATTAGTTACCTCTCGAATTGACTTACTGTAATTGTCTCAGTGGGGTTTCCAGAAATGTATTCATAAACTTCAGATGGTTCAGAATTCAGCTAGCTCGGATTATTACACAAACACTGTTGAATGAGCAAAATATTACTCCAGTTTTATAGTAGGCACCATCATTGGCTTCCAATTGGATTAATCGAATTCAATTTAAGATTTAACTTTTACTTATAATGTGTGATGCCTTCATCTGATAACCAGTAAAACCTATATATCTGAGTGAACTTCAGGTGGAAACCAACATGATCTCTCAGGTCTTCTGCTTCTGTGACTCTAGTTGTACATTTCATTCATTTGACTAACACTAAATTTGTTAATTAGAAAATTAATTGTATTGTTTGCGACGGAATTTCATAATTTACCTCAAGATATAATAGTCTAACTGTGTCTTCCACCGTCGCCGAAATAGAGCGGCAAAATTTGACCTGGCCACCTCAATGCCAGCAAGATTAGAAAGTTAGTAGGTACTAAAGCTCTGGCGCAGACTGTGAAAATTTTATATTTAACTGCAAAGTAAACAAGCTTGTTGATCTTGTGCAGACTGACCACAGAGTATAAGTTAACCCACAACACTTCATTACCCACATTTCTGAATATATTACTGCTTGTCTCTTGCTATATCTGAAATGATGACTACAGCTGTATGGAAGTGCCACTGACTGTATTGTTGTAAGCCTAATGACATATTATTTTCTCCAACTAAGATACAATTTGTAGACAACCACAGGAGAGATTTCAGGTGTAGTTTTGTTTTTCCTGAGTGATAGAAAAAAAAAATAGGCAGAAGTGACCACTTTCATTTTTAATATTGTGACATACAACTGCACCTCTATTTTCACTATATTTAACCCATTTCTGAAAATATATAACTGTAATGTACATCAGCAACTCACTAGGAACACTAACAATGTCAGACAACTTAGTCCATGCATCGTTCTTTTTAATTTATGTTTAGTACCGCAAACAGGGACATGTCATTATGACCGGAAACCCGCCACACAATAACTAACTTCTCCTCCATTTTGCTTGGGAACCAATGTGGTTGGAACCAAAGTTTACGGCTGCGTTCTCTGGAATCCTCTCAGAAGGAGGACTTCTTCTCGATTGGATGTTTTAACCGAACATAGCTCTATAAAGAATTTGACCTGATTTCAACTCTCCTCAGCCTCACTGTCCAAGATGCCGTGCCGCTACTCGCCGCTCACATTTAATGAATGATGCCACTTTGATGCTCTCGCGTGTGAACCAGTTAAGTCTTTCAATTTTTGTAAAGTGAATTAAAACACTTTTTAGATTAGGCTATCCTGAGTGATTTTAGTTTATTTATTGGGTATTGATTTTCGTATTATTGTGTTGTTGTTTCCTCTCTGTTTAATTTGTATTTTATTACTCCTTTATTAGTCCTTGAGTGTCTTGAAAGGCGCCACAAATTAAATTAATTATTATTATTATACTTACTTTCTACTGAACAATGTATTTCTGGCTCAATGTCTTTAAGTTAAACAGAACTTTTATTTTGACGGGTTGCCATGAATCCTTTACATTTCTGTGTTCTGTGATATGGCGCTAGTTTTACTCAAATCAAAGGGTAAAATGCTCACCGAAGTGACTCTCAGAGAGTTTGAGATGTTGTTCAACAGTATTTATACTCCTATATTGGAATATATTATAAATATAATATATATTGGTTAGTGACTAATCTTAATACATCTAGCTGACTCCATTGACAACAGACCTTATTTGCTGCAGAATTTTGCAAATGTGACCACACATTTAGACTCACCTGTCCGCTGACGGTACGGCGCTGTGTTGACGGGCAGCTGCTCAAATCTGTGCTGATGGTGGTCTGGTGGAAAACCCCCAAAAGCCTTGCGTACCATGCAGTGAAGTTGTTCAGGCATTTGCACTGTGGCCACAGCCCAGGCTGATGGGCTTTCTGGCTCTCCTCGAAGGTTTTGCTGCAGATGGGACACAACAGAAACTCCGTCCATTCTGTGTTCTGTGATATGGGCAGTTTTACAAATCAAAGGGTAAAATGCTCACGGTCCCCAAGCTCTTCTCTTATTGCTGCATTTGTGTCTATGTGCGTTTTGCGTAAAACAATATGACAGTAAGTCCTAAAGGTTCCACTGGAACTGATAAAGCTCTTCCAAAGATCACGGTTCTTAAATATTTCCTGACATTGTGGGCGTTCAGCACATAGTGTGAAAAACATAACCTGAAAGACAAAAAACAAAACAAAAATTATCACTCACATATCACGTCAAGATTTTTACGCTAAATAACAACATGCCAAATTATCACATTCAGCCTCAGGTCAATTAAGTAACACTTTTTAATTGCGTCTTGGCCTATTACTTTATTTAAATGAATTATTAAAAAGGCATTTCTAATACTGAAGCTAAATTGAGCTTCATTTATGAAACCGAACAACGTTGTTCTCAGCTTTTTTTTTTTACTAATGTTTAATAATTATGTTCATAATGTTTTGTTAAAAACAAAGTATGACTAAAACTTACTAAAATAAACAAATTGATTTGAGTGTTTTTCATACAGAAGAACCAAAAAGGTTTAAAATTTGATAAACTGCCTTTTATTAAACATGAAAATGCTGCCATTTAAACTTCCGTTAACACATTAGCAGCACAAAAACACTAAATAAATAAAAACTACATAAAATAAAACAAGAAACCCAGAAAAAGCTAAACACAATGAAAGAAATGAGCAAACAAAAAAATTATATAAAAAGGTCAAACTATAAATAAAATTAGACGAATTAAAATAAATTATAAATTGCTCAATCTTTTCATATAAATTGATGTAATTAAATAAAAATGGCATAATAAAAATTACATTAATACAAACATTTAAACCATTTATAAAATTCGTTCCACTCAGTTTCATAAATAAGACCCAATAACTGTAGCACACAGCTTCTGTAATGATGTTGTTGAATTTTTTATCGAATCCCAAGAGACTTTGATATTCAAAACATGTTAATAAAAAAATAACTAATACTTGAAAAATAAGTTTGAAAACGTTCAATTTCTTAAAAATAATAAAAAATCAGATGCAATAATTTTACTTGGCTACATTTACAGCTTGATATTTTTCAAACAAATCTTTTGTTGAAAAACAAAAATCACATGAACACAAACACCAGTGAATAAAAACACATGACTCATTTTTTCCATTTTCGTCATCTTAGCCATTTTTATCACTAACCCGAGTACAGCAGGCTTATTTTGGTTATCAAAGATGCCAACCAAGCAGGATCTTCTGGCTAACAATAAACCTTTTGACTTCAGCCTGACAACATGAGCTTTATGAAACATTCAGTCCTTCCCGGGAAGTCCAGAACAGCAGCAATAACCCGACTCATCATTTATTACAGCCTAGTCTGCGTACCGTACCTTCAAGCTGCCCAAAAATAGCCATTAAAACCAAACAACACCCCCACAACACAAAACCGAGGGGATTTCAAATGACTAATCATTACTAAAGTGCAATTGCCTCAACCGCTCCAGCGGGAGACGTAACAAGGAAGTATTTAAACTCAAATCAGGTAACGAGTTCTGAGATCTGACTCATCTGATAAACAAAATCAACGCGTTTCAGGAGCAGGAAGGCAGGAATTCTGACCTATAGGGAACAGAAAGATGAGCCATAACAAAGAGCACGGTTTCCATCACATGCACGGGAGTTGCACACTCATTCTTCAGTGACAAAATGAAGCTGAAAATAAAATCATAGGATACTAGGCACGAAACTGAATACCTGTTTCCTTTCTCAATGTGTCTTAAAATCAACACTGAAAACTATTCTGATTTCTGCACAGTAAATACAATAAATTGTATAGAATAATATAAATAACTATTTTAGCAATAAAAAATTATACATAATATAAATATATATATACACATATAAACACGCATTGTCTTACCTAATGAGTGCATACATGTAACATTCAACTACATGCTGTTATCTTCAGCAGCCACCCATGCAACTAAGGCACTTCCTCTTGTGGCAGCCATCAAAAGCACCGTTTTACACAGGCACACCCACGTTTTCTTTCTATATCACAAATTGTTTCATTAGTACCAGGATTTCTCAGTAACTGTAATTCAATTTGGTGGGTGTTCACAAAAGGTGAAGCTCTGTGGTGTGGGATAACTATATATAGAACTCTCTCTATATAAATATTTCAGATTAAATAAAGTATTTTTAAACAGTTTAAATTAATACAATATTTTAAACTTTAAAATAGATTTTAAATTATTATATTAAACAATAATATATTTTTTAAAATGAATTATATATCCATATATGCACCAGGAAGTAGAATATATCAATGTGTATTTCCTAGCATCTCCATACAAATAATGAATGCAGTGTAATCATGACTTGTAGACCTGTTTGTCAACTACATGTGACTAATATAAAGGAAATTGTATTTAATGTGTATCATAAAGGTCATTTACATGCCCGACATTCACTTTTGTTATTTAAAAACAGGAATATTTTCAGTTGCCAGAGCACAGTCATGGAACAAATTACCACTGTTCAAAGCATGTTGAGACTTATCTCTTGCCCTTTGCCTATTGGAAACCCCCTAATGCAGGTTAACAGAGATTTGAAGCATCACTTAATTATCTAGCGTTTAATTACACAACTCAACGTGATCTAACAATATATAAACCACATCCTATTTAATCTGTGCCAAGAAAAGACAATAAGCACGTGTGCATCATCACATTCTTGTTGGATTTAGCAGCCAAATAATGCCAATCAAATGCACAATTATCAAATGAATACCCAGGAAACTCTGTCAAAGGTTTCTTGAGAAACTCTGATTTCTGTGTAAAATGTTTGCATAACACCAAGCCCTTCAGAACAGGAAAGAAAGAAAGAGACAAAGCACTTTGACTTGAGCTCGATGTAACTTAGCTGTAATATAATAAAACACTCGCTTTAAACTATAAACATTTCGATATTTTATACTCAACTCACCCAACGTTAGCCAAATGCCACACGATGAAGAAACATTACTTGTTTAAAAGCTCAGATAATCAAACTGTAATGCTGGACAGCGAGCAGGTTAACTAATAACCATTTATAAACAAAAATAATTAACGTTGCGTTACATTACCAATCTTTACCTAGCACCACTGGGTGTTTTCTACATATAAACATTATAACGCCCTGTAAAATGTAAGGTTATATAAATGTGCATTTGGACCGTAACAACCGATTTGAAATTTGAATATTAAACAGCTAACGTTAGCCGGTGTGCTAACAAAACAAAGCTTGTAACTGTTAGCCTTCGGCTAAACGTAATTTGCTAAGTTAATACGCTCGTATCGCGAATACCTTGGTGTTTGTCGTAATATTTTGCTAACTGAAACGTTTTAAAACCATACAAACGTAACACTAATCGATAATAAAATGTATTCTGACAGAATAATGTGCTCGTGAGCGTTAGCATCTATGCTACGCCGGTTGATGCATCTTAGGTAATGCTTACAACGCGCATTTGTAATAGTTTTAGGCGTTTAGTTCGAGTTACGCACATTCTTAACAATACTTAATGCAGAAATGTTAATTTAGACGTTTTAAAGGTGATTCTAAGCAACAGACATGTCTACGCATTGTTTTAGCCTTTATTCACGTTGTGTACAAAATGTATATATATAAAAACGAAACCTAAAAGAACAATAAACCTAACGTACATAATATAAGCAGTACAACATGTAAGTTACTCACAATATTTGGTTCAGCTCAATCTTCACAGAAGAAGGGCGAATTTCGCCTGCTGCTGTAATGAGTTTCTTTGGACTGCCCGCCTGAGTCTCAGCGCTCAAGTGAGAGAAGTCTAGGATTGCGCAACCGGAGATCATCCGAGATCATATCCTCCATGAAGTCGAGTCTCACAACTTAACTAGACAGCATGGGTGATGTCCAAATGATGTTTAAACACAAAAAAGCAGCGTAGTATGTTTTAAGACTCAGCCCATCAGGCATAAATAAGCCTTTGTGTTTGGTAAAGGCTGAAGAGAAACTCAAGATGTCGTGTCTGAGCTTTTGTCAACATTTACAACCACAAAACTTTCAATAAAGTTCTTGTTCATGTTAAAGTCATGTCCATGAATTTAACATGTTCCAATATGGTTGCTAAGGCACTCCAAGTTTAGAGCATTGCAGTTGCTAGGGTGTTCTGGGTGGTTACTAACTAGCTCAAAAGAACTTACCCCAGTTCTGGACCTTAGATGCTATTATGTAAATCGTATGGCAGGTGGTAAGTCAAAAATGTACCTACTATTTAGTTGACACAAAAGTCTGATATGTTTAGATATCCTTATGAGAAACACAAGGAAGTGATGGTGATAAAACTCTCAAAATAAAGTTATATAAAATAAGTCATTTAATTATGCGACACATACATGTACATGAAGTCATTTAAAAACACACAAAAGGATGAAAACTCAAGCAGCAGTTCTCCCTCTGAAATGGTTGGTGCAATTTTTAGGTAATAATCAAGTAACACCATAAGACAAAATTGTGAAAGAGTTAAAATTAGTAACACGAAAACAATACAGCCTTATGTGAGTCACTTCATACAAGGCATTTTACTCTGTACATGACACATAAGGAGACATCGTGTAAAAACTTTTGAGCTTCCAAGTGAAAGGAAATAAAATGAAGGCGACAAAATGAAAAAGTTAGTTACAATAAAACATACTTAAAGCTTTTACACACACAAAAAAGAGTGTACACTTTCAAAAATTAAAATTATGTTATACAACGTAAACAATGGAAGACTTTGAGAATTGGTTAAAAACAAAACACTTCTTGTTAAGTTTTTGTGTCAAAGGGATCGGTTTGGAAAACCCCCATGATGCATTTTAGAAGAGCTTGGGGAGCTGGCGTAACCTACTCAGATCCAGGAAATTTCCCACTGACCCCTCAGGCTCCGTGACGTACTGCGTTCTCTGGTTTTCAGTTAGCGAGGACCGACGTTGAGTCACACCTTTCTTTGCATCATTCTCCTTCTCTGGGTTTGTCCCGCTACACACAAGCTGCTGCATTTTGGGCCGCAAGTTTTGGATTAACTGCTCTTGAGAGTCAATGGGAGATATGCGGAAATTGTCGATTGGCTTGTTTGTAATGTTTTTGAGAACGGCAGCGCTTTGATCTTCACGATCTTGCCTAACGCTCACATTCTTGGACGTTTCGTGCTGTACCGAACACCCGAGAGCTGAGTCTACCAGGACGGCATCCTCTTGCTCTTCCTCACTGCTGTTTTCTCCTTCAATCAGTCCGTATTTCTTCATGTACTTACAGGTAGCTAGAGACATATTGCTGGGGGACAGTATACTGAGTCCAACGCTGCTTTTTTCTGCAGCAGGTCTTCTCAGGAGAATTACGCTGGGGTCTAGACGTGGGCTGGAGGATTGACCGCCCAACGAGAGTCTTGACAGTTGAGAATCGCTTAAGTACTTGAGTGCAATGGCATTGGCCTCAAGACTAAGGTCTACGCTGCCGCTTGGTCCCCAAATGCTGGTCCCCACTGGTTCAGAAAGAGCTAGTCTTGAAATCAATGCCTCTGGGTTAATGCAGGCAAGGGTACTGAAGAGAAAAATTATGTTAGACAAGACTTTTAATCATAGCTTTGCTAAAACGATTAGTCATTGACTATGTCTTTACCTGGCACTTTCCACAGTTGCACGTGTCGTCTTTCCCTGCTCAGAGTCTAAGTCTATGTTCACCCCAAACTGTTGGAGCTGTCTTAATGTTGCTCTTAAGACACGGTCCTGATCTAGTGGACTGGATCTGTGCTTCGTTTCTTGAGTTTGGGATATGGAAGATGTCAGTGAATGTTTCGATTGATGGCCTACAGGGGACAGACTTTGTCTGTTTGGGACACTCTGTTGGTCTTGCTCTACCTTTTCATCCACAATTGCTGAGTCTTGCAGACGACTTTGCACCTGACCCTGCAGTAGAAATGGAGTCATAAAGTTGGTTTGAACATTCATAATGCATCAATTTCTAATTAAATATGAAAGTTATAAAAAAATTGGCCATACCAGAAGTTCTTTGTAAAATCTTGGGTTGTCCATTTCTCGGTTTTCAGACAGATCGTTACTCTGTGACTGAGCGTTATAATACATGCTAGCACTCTCTCCCAACACAGGACTCTGAAACAAATGAGCGCTGAAACCAGACGACATGCTGCCAAAGATAATAAAATATAAACATCAAACATTGCCTGGAGAACAAACAAAAGCGTAACACTCTTTGAAATCATATATGAAGGTTAACTTGGTTTAGGGTTCATTACTTGGGTTTTGGAGATGTTGGATGTAGAGGAGATCCTGTACTCTGATCTTCAGTGTAATGACATGCATTTTCGGATAGGAGTCTGGAAGAGTCTATACTGTCATTTTGACATCCAGACTTGGGCTCCATCTCAGTTTGCCAATCCTGACTTGGGACCTCATGTGTGGAGGCCTCCTGAGGGGTGTTCCAAAACAAGCTAGCCCCTAAAAAACAAACAACGAAAATGTCATGACATTTAGAGGAATTTGAAACAAATGAAAGAAAATGAAACCTTCCATCAAAGCACCTGTTCCTACAGCAACACTGACACTCATTCGTTTCGGTGGAGATGTGGGCGTCTGATTGTCTCTTTCCTGTTGAGTATCACGTTCTGCAGATGATACCGGAGGTGTTTTGCTCTGAGACTCAAGAAGTTTCTGAATCTGTTGAGGAAAGTTGGTTAACAACATGCAATAACAGGTCAACAATAAATAGTTTGGCTTATTAATACAAACCTGGAGTTGAAGTAGCTTCAACTGACGCTCTTGATCCATAAGCATCTTGTAGGCATCAGCAGGAAGAAGACCCATGGGTGTGTCCAAACATACTACCTGGCTAGACTGGACTTGGCAGCACTGGGCTTGACAGGGCGGGACTTGCTCAACAGAACCTTTGCTGGGGTTTACTGTGGGGACACATGGACCAGGTGACGGAGAGTAGTGAACTGGAACAGCGGGATGACAAACAGGACTTTTAGTCGGAGATATGCGACAACCCAAAGACTGCCGAGATGGTGAGAGGCAGTGGTTCCCAGGTGGGACACTCTCAGGGGTGCAATGAAAACCACAAGGATTGTGGGCTGCAGTGGGATATGCTGGAGGCCCTTGCCAGGTGTTGTTTTGATACAAGGGGACGTGGCTGGGTTGGTTGGTGCAGCAGCTGCAAGGGTTGGCAGCTGGGGTGCTATGGAAGAGCCTGTGTTGGGACGGATGATGAATGGGGGTCTGGCTAGGTATTGCTGAACTCTTTCTGGCACTGGTGTGAGCTGATGTTGGGGGTCCAGAATAAATCGGCTGGGGTTTGGTCGGGAAACCATGGGAAGAAAGCTGCCTTTGTTGATGAAAAGAGCCATTGTGTGAAGCAGCATTCTTTGTTGAGGAAGACGATGAAGACGATGATGTAGATGATGCTGACGAGCCTTCTCTTGATCTTCTCATTGAGGGCAGTGATTTACGAATCACATTGGGTTGTGGTGTCTGTCCCGAATTAGGATGTAGTTTGATTTTTGGGTGAGAGAGGATGGAAGTCAGCGGTCTTCGGATTGGAGGAGGTCCAGGGACGCCACCATGTTCTGTAGGTCTCATCACTGAGAGGCCCTTGTGGGCAGGGCTAATGCTTCTCCGCTGGACATTCGAAAGGCTATGAGAGAGAGGAGTCGAGTCTTGTGTATTAGCCACACTCCCATCCAAAAAGCTGCCATCTAATACCATAGAGAGTTCTGGTACTGAAGGATGAACACGTCTAGTCTAAAGAAAAATATTTGAAATGGAAGTTAATGGGTATGAAGTTTTCTAACAAGACATGGAGACGTACATCAGGGGTGCAAGGCCACAAGTTATCAAACCTGCTGACTGAGAGGATGAGGGTTTGGGGATGGCCGAGGAGAGAGGTCTTCATCTTCTACACCCGAGTCATGATCACTGATAGACAGTTTATTCTGTGGAGCAGCTGAAGATGCTGCAAGATTTGTCCTGATAGGACAAAGCGGATATGGTGTGTTATATATTTCCTCTTGCTTACATTATATTGTTTTTTATGACAGATACAGTAAACAGCCAAACACAAATGTCAACACACTGAAAAAAAGTTTAGAGAAAAAAAAAGACTGTACCCTGTTAACACCGTCTGGGAGAGAACTTCCTCAAACAGCACAGTTTCTCGATTTTGGTTCTCAGCACTAAGCTCAAATTGTAAAGGCCGTCCTTCTGAAGGCTCTACATTCTATATTGGAAATTAGGGGAAAAAATGAATGAAAAGCAACATTAAAAGCTATATAGTACAGTATTTTAGCTAAGCAACAACTCTAAAAAACAAAAGACAGCTCACATAAAATGTAAAATAAATAATTGCTCTAGAAATACACTTAAACATCTGAAATCTAATTCAACACACAAAAACGAACAAAACTATTGCAGAGTAAGGAATTTATTAGATAAAATTATCAATTTTATAAAAATAAACAACATAGCAGAACAGGTTGCATGAGGAGGAGAAAATGTTTCTTATAGACCTGGGTGTATTCAAATTGAATTAGTTGAGGACAAAGCCATAGACAGGCTAACCTTGTAAAGCGTGAATGACTCTGTGCTGGTGAGTAGCTGGAAGCTCATTTGGTGCTGTCCGACACATGGCTTACACTGGTAGAACTCAGGATCCCGGTGAGTCAGGGAATACAGAACCACCAGGAAAGCGCCTCCCTCCGACATTACTCTAAAAAATTCAAGCCAGGAATTTATTTATTTTAATAATAATATTTCTGAGATTTTAAAGATTCTGGTAACACAAGTAAAATATCAGATATACTCAGGGGTTAAAGCAAAAAAAAAAAAAAATCCTGAGCCTGACCTGTTTTATGGGGGGCAGCACATGCAAATTTTAAACTATACTATGGCAGTGTTATTGCTTTCCTTATTCAAACTGATTTCCCCCCCCTGAATATATGGTTGACCTGAAGAATGAAAGCTTGGAAAATTAAGCTATTAATTTTAGCAACACAAAATTAAAATTAAGCAACACAGCTTCGCTCCTGGTGTGATTTGGCACTGCATGGAGGACGGAACAAAACGTCAGAGCCGTAACGGTACCAGGCTAATACAACGGTAATAGGCTGCTTTTAAATAAACATTTCATTAAAAAACTAAAGTTTTTCTTTGGCCAGATTATAGTCTACACTTTCTTAATAGCATAAACACACGCTTTACTCCATTCAAACTTTATCTGGAATGCCATTGTATCTGTCACTGCAACTTCCTGAACAGGCGAACACACACAAATTAAATCTGTGTGTCTGTCTGCCTGATGAAAAATATTTGTGTCATTATGATTTATCTCATCCACCCGCAATTAATTAGAATGTGTTTTTTATTACATGACCCACCAGGATTTACCCGCGGGCCTTGTGGATACAACCACCATCCACGCATCACAAGAGGGCACCAACGGCCTGGTGAGGTTTCACTTTACAGCATGATTAACGTTTAAATCTATTCAATTGTAATATTTGGCCACATGCAGAAACTTTTATTTTGAAAACGCAATGTACAATATGTGGCATATTTAGACATAGGCTGATGTATTCTCCTGTGTTGGCAAAGTTTTATAAATGATTTACGGTACAAATCTAGTGAGATAATGATCACTGGTTTCTAGGCTTGCCGCGATAGACAGTGATGACGGTTATTAACGGTGTTAAGCCGCAACATCGTTACGTCACTTGCCCACCGTGGCACCGTCCCTCACCGTCGTTTAGATTTTTTTTATAGTAATAAAAATTATTTAGTTCAGTTAGAGGACACTACAATTAAAACTGAACTCAGCTGCTCAATGCAGCGCACCGAATGAACGAACGACAGCCGTGCATCACAGCAGTCTAGGTCTGCATTATTGCGGCTGTCCCGACAAGATTTCTTGCGCCGCGGGATTCATTTCCCAAATACAACACGGTAACGGTCGGTAACTCTGGTGCAATTTGAACGGGAGCGGGTGGTCTAACAATATCCCGTTCTCGACGTCTTTTCAGAACAGCCTATCTGCGCTTAATTATCGAGCACGAGCCTGCACTCGGTCCGTTATGCGCGCATATACCAGTGCTTAGTTTTATTGTCTGTGCACAGCATGTGCAACGATGCTCAGAACAGACTAGCAGATATAATATACGACTCTCAAACAGAACAGGCAGGTTGTGAACAGTGACAGAGTGACAGAGCAGAATAAGGATAGAGCAAAGTGTAGATGTCTTTGAAGGACGTTCAACTCGTCTTTCCTTTTTTTTTGTATTATGCTTATCCTATCATTTTAAATGACGGACTGTGTCAAATGTATTTATTTTTCTCTGCTGCACTTTTCACCGTGTTAACAGCAAGATGTTAAATTAATTTAGTATTTTGACAAGACTAATAAAATAGCTATTAGGCTAAACCTAAATTGTTTTCCTATTGTGTTGTAGGCCTAATGTTAGCCTAAACGGTGAATATATCGCGGGAGCAGGTAAGTGCGAAATAAATCCTCAAACAGTCCCGCGCAGACCTCTACATCACAAATCAGATTTCATTTATCAC
Organism: Gymnocypris eckloni scoliostomus; assembly: GCA_027564155.1. Lineage (NCBI taxonomy): Eukaryota > Metazoa > Chordata > Actinopteri > Cypriniformes > Cyprinidae > Gymnocypris > Gymnocypris eckloni. The sequence goes on along the minus strand of CM050418.1, from coordinate 16,641,299 downwards.
GTGAAGAGAGATGACTGAGAAGAGTGAGGTGAGAGACAAGACGATGCGGAAGAGTTTCAAAACTATTCTAATTCAAAATCTTTAATCTTTTCAAATGAGAAACTCACCGAGATCTATAGTGAAAAGTAAATCAATTATGAAATACATATTAAATCAAATAAATAATTAAAAAGGCTTGTTGGGATGTATCTTTGTTGCATTAATTTAATAAGAATAAATTAAATATTTGTTTAATATTATTCACTATTCACGACACCATCAGCAGTTCCTCTGTAAGAACAAGATGTTTGGAGTCTGATGCACATAAACACCACTGATCCTCACAAACTTCAACACACGCATGCATCCGTTATAAAACACTCGCCGTATTCAACCACGTGAATATACTGAGCTATCTTCAAGCAATATGATGTTACAGTGATGAGTGAGCCGAGAGCGCACATACACGGTTCGTTATAACAGACATAACGCACGCCTAATGCACGATCATGTCACTGTAATCATCTTTACCTTGATTACAATAGTCGTCCATCAAAACTTGTCTACTAGTGTGACACTGGCTTCTTTTATCCAGTCGAGAGCTGATGTTTGCTCATACAGCTGTTTTGAGCCGCCGTTCAGTCTGTATTCACACAGTGCCATGAGAAACGTATTTCTCCTCCGAAACACAGAATATGTATAGAGGTGGTACTGTTATTTATTTATAAGCTATATTTTTTTTTACATTACTTAACATGCGAGTCATAATATTAGTGAATATATTATATTGTAGTTTTATCTCTTGCCCCCCTGGTTGAGAAACACTGACCTAAAGCGTGATCTTCCAGCATTGCCTTCGTGATCGATCTATCGGGCACCCCTGATTTAAGTGATAATGTTTTTTAAAAAAAACAACAACATTCGTTTCTTATTTATTTGGTTCCACAGTATTTGCTGATTTTTATTTAAACAGTGTGATTTTTTTCCCATTATTGTACATCAATTGTTTGTTCCTCATTCTTAACTGATTTTTAGTTTTGTAAATTTAAACTGTGTATGTTATTTGTAATTTTATATTAAGCATATAGCATGGTGTATTTTTATCCATTTTGTTAATAAAAGTTCTATGTTCTACGTTGCATTTTGATTTTGCTTGAATTGAATTTCTTCAAAGTTAACCTAAAATGCGCACGGTGCTTTAATAAGCTATTTAAGCAAAGGAAAGTTAGGGAAACAGGGAAAATTAAAAAGAACTAAAAACAAATACATGATTGACACCGAATTGCCGCTGATATGAAAGTCAAAGTAAAAAGCATGGCTACAGGGTAAATAAAACCAAACGAAAGCGAAGAAAATAGGGAAAACTCAAACGACCCCCCCACCACGGTGATACCGGTATAACCGGTGTGACATCACGACGATTAACCGGTCGAAAAATTTCCTCACCGTCACAACCCTACTGGTTTCCCAGAGGAACTTTAAACAATTCAACACAGCATATACAGATGAAGAGTTTAACCCTTTCACACATACAGTCTTTACTAGTAAAGCCATTAATAGATCATGTGTGAATAGGACCTTTTAAAAAAATCCCGGTAAATTTGTTCTGGGAATCATATCGTTCTTATGGAGATGGCATGATTCCTCTGAGCTCTTTACAAAGCTCCTTTGATTTTTAAATGAGTTTTTCTATGTAAATATGCGCTAGAGGGACATCTTTGACATTGCGCATCGCAGCTTTTTGTCGCACTTCTCTATGGAAAGCCAAACAACCAAACCAAAAAGTGGGATGAAACAGCTCAGTTTTAAAGAGTTTGCTGACCTGTCATAGACGCGGCTCACTGGACCGAGCAGCGCGACCGACTCGACAGCACAGGGAGGATGTATTTGCTAACGCCACCGAACTGAAAGCACGGCACAAACTAATCTCTGATCAGTTAACAGCTCAGTGCAATAAGAAATTCGTGTTTTTCCCTGCACGTTAACATAATGAAGATCAGTATTAAGTTAATACATTTATTTTGCTTATTATCTTTCATATTACATTAACAGTAGTGTTAGCTACTTTGAAGCACGTATAGGCTATATTTAGTAGCCACATGTTCAAAGCAGAAACTTCCATTGTCCTCTTAGAATTAAAATGTTTTATGGTTTCATTCATCAAAGCATATTTTAAGTAAATTTAACATTTAAGGATTTGTGTAACTGTAGCATACGATTAGGCTATACTGAAAATGATTATATATTTTTTTAATTTACTGATACTTTACTGCCAGGACATTCTCCATTAAGAAAAACATTTGGATCATTTTTTTATTCGTTAAATGTAAGTTTTTGTTTTTTAAAGTAACTAACGGCCAGCGGCAGACAGTGAGCTTTTAGTAACTCCCCACGCTCCAACTTCTCCCTGATGCTCTGCGTGGTCAACTGTCACCTGTATGCTATGCATTGCGTACTTGCCTATTGCATAGGCGATGTATAATATTTATAATATAATTATACAATATTTCATACAGTACATGTGTGGTGTGCGCGTATTTGGGCACAATAAAAGGCGAGAAGCTAAATGAGCCTGAGTCCGATCTGTAAAAAACACGGCCCGAATGGACTCAGCGTGTCGGGCCCCATTGGGTCCTGATGGGCTTGCAGGGCTCTAGCTGTCAGTCCGGTGGCGCTAGCAAACACGTCCTCCCTGCGTGAACATTTTAAAACCACACTGTTTCGTCCCACTTTGGGGTTGTTTGGCTTCTCATACTTCATTCATCAGGGTTGCGACTCTGCAATTGGATACTATTAAGCGTGTCTCGAGTTTATAAGAACAAACAATTCTGAATGGCTAGTAGTGTTAGTTTGGCTGAGAGTGAAAGCTGTGCTCCTCTCATACCATTGGTAGGCAAACTCATGGATTTGACAGTGATATCAAGTGTTTTTTTTTTCAGTATGGCATGGTACTGGAAAACTTTAAGCTCTGTATAGTTACAAACATGCTGAAATAATTCAAGCAATAATATTAAAACTACACCTTCCTAAACAGCTGATTATTAAATCTATATATATCTTTTAAATATATAAAATCAATAATGAAGCTGCATTTTGAACACATTTATCTTTCTGTAATAGGATCAGATTTTTCTTACATTATGAAAATTAACATATTTGGTTAATATTTTATTATGTAAAATTATCTAAAAGTATTTAATATTCTATGGTTACAAAATCAGAAATGTCTTATCAAATGTTGAGAAAATTATAATTTAATTAAAGATTACAATTTTTTAAATCAGAATAACATACAAAATAGACATTTTATTTCATTTTGTCTTTAAATTTGAGCCCTTTTGAAGGTAACTGACTTATAGGCCCATAAGAGCGACACTCACTTGTCTTGGAGGGCGGAGCTGTGCAGGTACCTCAGACACCACGCCCACACAAGGGGATTATGGATGTGTGTAACACCACTCAACCATCTGCCACAGGAGAACGACTGTTACACACCTACTCAGAACATCTTGCAGGACTCCAAGCATGTAATTAATAGGGCCGAATTATAATAGCTGCCAACAGCCCTAATAAAGCTGTAAGAAAGTCACCCTTTCTTAACAATAAAAGTACTTACATTCCTACTAGCGGGAAAGTGTAAGCCTTGGGATCAGATTCAAGTATGAGGAGAAGTTTCCTGGTCTGATCCATGGTAAGAAACCTGAGACAGAATGGGTCACATTTTAAAACAACAATAAGCTTTTGAGGACAAAACATGGCCATGTAAGGAAACAGAAGTGCTTCCTTACCCTCGTTTCCTGCTGTTTTGGGTCACACCTGCAGGGCTGCTGAGGTTTCTGGCCAGTGCGGTCGGGATGATGGGCACTGCCCGGACAGGGACAGCATCTAGCATGCAGGCCAAAGTGACAGCCGCCCAAGACAGGTCAAAGGTGAGTCTGTCCATGTTCTCAGAGCAGCTGAGACGAGCTCGCAAGGTGAGGAGTTTGGACAAATCCAGTATCTCCTTACTGCAGCAGCAATGTTGAAGCATCTGAAAAGGACACATAAATAAGCATCAGTGGTCTATATATAATCTCAATAAACATAAAACTTTAAAATGAGATGTCAACAAAAACACAGGAATAAAATACATTTTTATTTTATTCCCCAGAAAAAAAAATCTGTTTAAATAGTTGAAGTAAAAAAATTATAATAAAATGAAACAATGTTTCATGTAATTAAAAAAAAAACATTACAAAATTAACAGTATTTATATTCACAAATAAAAATATATTTTAAATTCATTTTAAAATGTATATATCATTTAAATATACAAGTCTGCAAAGGGTAAAATGATTGAATGTTTCTGAAAGAAGTCTCTTATGCTCACCAAGGCTGCATTCATTTGATCAAAAACACAATATTGTAAACTATTTTATTTTACAATTTTAAGTAATTGTTTTCTATTTGAATATTTTATATTTTTTTCTGTAATTCAAAGCTGGATTTTCAGGAATTTCAGCATCATTATTCCAGTCTTCATGATCCTTCAGAAATCATTCTTATATGCTGCTCAAGAAACATTTTATCATACTGAAAACAGCTGCATAATATTTTTATGGAAAGCATGATTTATTTTTTCAAGGATTCTCTGAAAAGAAAGTTCAAAATATAATTTATTTGAAACCCATTTTTGTAACGAAGTAAAAGTATTTTGCTGCAATTTTTGAACCACTTCATGCATCCTTGTGGAATAAAAATATTAATTAAAAAAAAAAAAAAAGTAAAAAAAATTCATACAATTATTAAAATGTCTTAAACAGTTTAAAATTAATAAAATCTAAAATTAATAACACACCCATGGTTAAATTAAGAACTGTTCAAAGCAAATTAAGAAACCAAGAAGATCATGCCAGATGGGAGCAGTGCAACACACTAATAATCACCCGTCTCTAAGGAACACTGTGTCACAACCAGGGCAGCTGTTACTGACAGGATACAGGGTGACGTCGATTACCATTATGCTTTACTACGTTGCCACAGAAACAGGAGGAAAGAGCCCCAGTCATTATGTGTTAAACATGAGCTGTTAGCAATTCTCAGATCAACTACCTTAAACAAGATGTTCAAATCCTCCCTCGAGTGCACTGTGCTGCCAGTAGCATGCTGGGCTTCAAACACACATGGCACAAGGATGTCTCCGGGGAGTAGGGCAGTTGGTGCTTTCCCAGGTAATCCCGTCTGCTCTCTGCCCGGATCAAAACGATCCAGGATTATCATCACACCTTCCTCGTCTAGGAAAAAACTATATTAGTTAGTAAAATGCAGATTTTGGTTAAATAAACAATCATTATAGGATGTCCAAATACAGGCCTACTCAATACTAACCACCATCTACTGCCAGTGTCCCGAGCAGGAAACAGAAAAACCGAGGCTTGTTGGTCTGTCTTGCATGCCGGTGAGCTAAACGTAATGCTTTTTCCACAAGTAACAGTCTCGGATTCCTGAAATACACCAACTGTTACTGAGCACATTGAGCCATTGAATTAAGTGTATTTTTTTCATTCCCAGATCAGATGTCATTATTAACTAAAACTAATTATTTTTTAAAGTAACTAAAGTAAAATAAAATAGATGAAAAATGTAAACTTACCAAAAAATAAAATTAAAATAAATGTTACTTAAAAAAACAAACAAAGACGTAAATGTGTCCGCATCAAAATAAATGTACAAGTGATTTTATTCATAGAAAGCACATTAAATGCAAGTAAAGTGTCTACGTTTTTGGAGAATAAAAGTCAAAATTTGGTTGAAATTAGTTTACATTGTCATTCAGTATAACCACATGCTTATTCTGACTTGTACATATTAAAATACATAAAAGAATAAGGGAATAACTCTTACTGACAAATGGAAAAAAACTAGGAAAGTGACATTTTTTAAAGTACAACTATTTAGTATTTGGGGAGAAAGTAATTGGTCTTTTAATGTCATAAAGAGATTTTATGTAAATATGCCTGACAAGATGGTTACACTGAATTACATTTTAGTGGGTGTCTTCCGTAAATCAGGGAAAAACTTCAGAAAAACAAAAACAAAATAGCAATTAAATTAAACAGAAAACGTTTTTAATGTTGGGGGACACAACAATTTAAAGCAGTATTACACTTATTGTTCAAAAATGATAAACGCTGCCTTGGGTCCTTCCTGAAACAAATGTCTAAATTACTAAAACTACAACTCCAAAATAATAATAATAAAATAAAGCAAAATTGAAGAAAAGAAAAACTAAAGTGGAAAAAAAATCTAAATAACTACAACTAAAATAGAAAATAAAAACATGAATACTGTAATAGTATAGAAATACTAAAATTATATGGGTTGCAACTTCTGAAAATCAGCAAAAAATATCTGTTTTTATTAATAATAAAGAACAGGGATATGCACACAATAGGATGCAATCAGGCTAAATACAAAATACATTTAGCCATCATCCCTAATACATGAAATCAATCAAGAAAATAACCACATGATGGAGAAAAAAGTACTTAAATTACTAAAACTCAAATAAAAATGAATTCAAGCTAAAAAAAAACTATAAACATTAAAAATAAACATGACAATTACACAATTAATAAAACTAAGATGAAATCTGAAAATATTAAATTATTAATAAATACTATAACAAAAATAAAACTATAATCAGATGAGGAGCCAGATTTCCAAAATCTTTTTTTTGTCCATTGATAGCGACATTCAATTTTATGAATAATCTGGCTCATTCAAAAGTATAATTGACAAAAAGATTTACCTGTAATATGACAAATGCAGACTGACAACATCACCGATGGGAGTTGGATCCCACAGAGAGACTTTAGATGTGGGGAATGCCAGTGGACTAAGGACGTTGTCCGATGACCTTAAAAACATATTTACTTTTATTGAACAGCAACAACAAGAAAGTTGTAAAATAGATGTACAGTAACGTTACAGTTGTAAAATCTACCTGAAGTTTTGAAAGGTTTCTGCTCTAACACTGTTCTCCAAGACGTGAGCTGGCAACCCTTTAAACCCCAGTTGTATACGATTCATCCTGTGGAAATAAGATTTTTTTTAAATTACTAAAACTGACATGAATCTGCCCTAGCAGTGAATAATGCATTTTCAAAACATCTAACGTTAACGTTAAGACACTCAGAGATATGTTTTGGTAAGTTTGGTGACTAGCTTACATGCTAACATGGTAATAATAACGTAACGTTACTAGAAACACCTAAAAACCTGTAACATGCAGTTCAAAGCTTCTTATACTTGACATGACATCGCACCTTTAGGCTGTTCGAACGCTTCGCTCATGCCTTCGTCGTGTTTTTAATCGAAACACTGCAGGTTCAGCTGGGTGTGAGCGTGAATACGGACCACAAATGTGTTAAAACCGTCCTTCCAGCACTTCAAGCGGCATTAACCGCGCCAAGCCGCGTGTAACGACCCGTGAGTTAATAATTGAACGGGTTTAGCGTGCCAGAAAACGGAGAAATACCAGTTGTTGTCAATAAACAATGAAATCCAAGACGAATGCATTCGACGAACGCAACAACTCAAAAATAAATTGTGGCGCTGTTTCCATGTTCCAATGGCGGGGCGCTGCAGCAGGGCGGCTCAGCCAATAGGAATCCACTTGTGAGGGACGCTCGACCAATCAGAAGCGAGGAACCGTACCCTCTGGCTCGCGGTGTGTTTTAAATTGCTAGAATCCTGCATAATCCTATAGTAATATAGCTTACTACTGTACACGAGGATTCAGTTTTTTGAGACTGTTTATCATTGAAAACAGTTGACTGCCAATAGTCTATATTTGTGAACAGCTTTGAATACCACCAGAACGGCCAGATACAGAAACATTTCCTTCCCTCAGGCAATCCATCTCATGAACACTTGACAATAATTGTGGAACACACACTATTTATACACTTATACACTTATTTATCTAACACACATACTTAGTCTGCACTTAATTTGCACATAATATACCTGTACATACAAAGCTGTCCATTATTATATACCTTTACATACAATTGTCAATTTGTATATTGTTATTCCTTATTTACTTGTTCTTTTTAATTCTTCTTTTTATTATTTATGTTTTTTTTTTCTGTAACTGTCATTCTGTTGCACTGCGGTAGCTTCTGTCATGAAAATAAATTCCTCGTATGTGTAAACATACCTGGCAATAAAGCTCATTCTGATTTTCTGATACTTTTAATAAAACATTATTCTGATTTCATGGATCAACATGAACAGATAATATTAAAATTATATAATACAATTATTAGTCTAGTGACAGGTGTTAAAAGCTTGCCAGGTTACTGCGCTCTCATAATGCTTTTATTAAAGGTATGTTTTTTAAACAAATGTACGTTTTTTTAAGTTTCTCCAAATTTTGTTCTAGTTAAAACATTTTTTTCAATCTTTAAAGCCACTTAAAAATGAGGAGTGCCTTGAAACTCTCTAAATTACCTGCAATATTATTGATTAGTTAATTGTAGGCCTAATTAAGTTATTATTTGTTTTTATATATATTATTTGTTGGTTTTAAGTTAGTATTAGGCCTATTATTAGTATTATTAGTATTACATACAGATTTATAAATTGTCAAGGAGTAGATTGTATATTAAAAAGTGTTACGAATTATGTAGATTATAATGAATGAATGAATGAATGAATGAAGCATTTCTATAGCGCTTTATTGTGTATTGCTGTACACCAAAAGTGATTTACAATCGTGTGTGTGTGTGTGTGTGTGGGGGTATCTCCTCAACCACCACCAGTGTGCAGCATCCACTTGGATGTTGCGACGGTCAGTGTTGGGGGTAACGCATTACAAGTAATGCGAGTTACGTAATAATATTACTTTTTTCAAGTAACTAGTAAAGTAATGCATTAAATTTTAATTTACTAGAAAATATCTGAGTTACTTTTTTCCATTTATTGACTGACAGTGCTCTGTGTGAACATGATCTTACTGTAGTTCTAATCTAGACTAAATATTAATGTGTATTAATTCATCCCACTCACAAAAAACAGATTCAGTATTCATCAAAATGAATTAACACATGCATGTGAAACACGTGAAATGCAAACTCAGAATATGACGCAAACCTGCAACAACACAAATATATCTAATCTCATTTTATTAACCGATGTGTTTGCTGGTGACCTTTGATGATCCAGTTCAACCATAATAATAAGCAAAAATTACTTTAGATAAACTAACAATTGTTCCATAAAAAGTAACTAAGTAACGTAATTAGTTACTTTTTTAGGGAGTAACGCAATATTGTGATGCATTACTTTTAAAAGTAAAAGTAACTTTCCCCAACACTGACGATGGCTGCCACAGCACAACGCACCAGTGCGCTCACCACACACCAGCTACAGGTGGAAAGCAAAGAGAGAGATAGACCCAATCAGTGGATGGGGATTATTAGGAGGTCATGATTGATAAGGTCCAGTGGAGGGAATTTGGCCAGGACATTTGACCCTACTCTTTACGAGAAGTGCCATGGGATTTTTAATGACCACAGTGAGCCAGGACCTCGGTTTAACATCTCACGAAGGACGGTAATATTACATGATCAATATTATTTCAGTATAGTAGTATAGTATTTAGTTATATATTAAATGTTTTCAGTTTTCATTTTCATTTTAGTCAGTTCTGTATCATTAAAACGATTTTGTTATGTGATTTTGTTCTTATTTTTATATATGTATATTTAACATTAATATATTTTTATTTCAAATTTAATTTTAGTATTCCAGCTTAAACTTATTTTAGTTGCCAAGAAAACATTTTCATTCTTTATTGTATTTTCATAACTTAGGGTATGACTTGCTTTTATATATTATTCATTATATAAGATGATGATAATAATATTAATTATTATTATAACAACAACAATAATAATAATTACTATTAGTATTACTAATGATAATTATTAATGATTAATTATTATTATTAGCAACAATACTAATAACAATAATAAGATATTGTATTATTATTACTATGAAGCCGTGTCTGTGTGAATCATGGTGTGAATGAATGAATGGATGAACTCTCCCCTCAGCAGCCCCCCCTCATTCCTTCACCCGCCGTTTCCGCAGCAACAGGGAAAAGATGGCAGCCCTCGCGACCCTCACTCAGGTAATAGCAGCTAAAAACACACATTTTCAGGGACTAAAGAGGAAAAACACCGCGATGTAGAATTGAATCTAAGAATTACACACGAATCGATCCAGTTACTTGCGCTACCGGGTCGTTTTATCGACATATAAAGCGAAAATGTCCCAGGCCTCGTTAATCAGGCTCAGATTGCTAACCGATTAATTTAGCTCGCTTTATATCGCATGCCTGTCTACAAACATGAGAAAAAACAATGTTTGTTTCAGTGAAATGTATAATGAACATTCAGTAGCATGAACATATAGAGATAAGGACCGTTTATATGAATGAGAAATACAGTAAACAGAGTTTAACTAATGTAACCAGCTAGCCGCAATGTATCAGAACATCATAAGCACCAAACATTGTAAGGGCGCTTTACATACAAAGTCATAATTTCTGAACTTTTTCATAGTACAATGATAAAAGCTGGTAAGTTTTAATGAACAACATTATAGTATAGACATTAGCTCTCATTCTGTATATGATAACGGGTGCTGAACCGCTAGTTTAGCTTAGCGGTGATGGGAATTAACGTTAGTGAGCATCTGTACTGTACTGCCTTATGAACTCCAACAGCTGTATGTACAACACGTTAGAATTAATGCAAAAACGAATTACGTCAATTATTATATTATATTGCATTTCAGTACTATTTTATTTATACGTATTTTATTGTATTGTATTTATCAGTGATATTGTAGTATTATTATATTTATTATTATTAATAATAAATTAGTTATTCATATTTTGAATTATTTTAGTATTATATTTTCTAGTTAATTGTCATTTGTAAAAAATGTAATGTGCTTTGTCATTTTAAATTTTGTTTGTAAAATATAGTGTATTTAGCTGTAATGTACTACGTTTCAGTAACCTATATACTGCCTTGTGTAGAATGAAGAGTATAATACATAGTAGTGGATTCAATTGTATGTTAAATACAGTTATTTTAGTATTATTTGTATAATATTATAGTAGTTATTCATATTTTGAATTTGCGTTTACTTTTATATTTTCAGTTTTCATTTTACTTTTAGTTAAATATTTAATAATTTTAAATATTTTTTGTTGTTTATATATTTATATTTAGCTTTAATTTGTTATTTTATCTCAATTTAGTGTTAGTGATTTTAGTATTCCAATAAAATAATAATAATATTAGAAATCTTGCCTTGGCAACTACCTGAAAAAAAGTTTTTACATCTAATATTTATATTTTATTATTTCAGCTTTAAATTTAATATTTTCAGTTTTCATTTTAATTGTAATTAAATTTTTATAATCCTGTTGTGTTTTTTTTTGTTTATATTTAGCTTTAATTTTTATTTCAATTTGACTTTAGCCATTTAGCCATAATTTAGCCATTTTTAGTAATAAAAATGAACAAATACTAGAAATCTTGCCTTGGCAACTACCAGAATAAAAAAAATAGTAATTTGAAGTTTTTCCATCTAATATTAATATTTTAATTTATATTAGCTTTACTTCAATTTTTAGCATTTTAGCAATTTTTAGCATTTGCCATTTTTAGCATTTGCCATTTTTAGCAGCTTCAGTTAACAATAACAGCACTGTGCATAATATTACCTAATCATCATAATATTAACTATTATTAAATAATATGATTTTCTTTTCCTCCCCCTGTTAGCTGTCAAGCGGGAACCCTGTATACGAGAACTTTTACAGACAAGTAAGGCCATAATTCTGTTGACGAACCACATTAACGTTTGTAGACTGTGTCATAAAGATCTGTTTTTATAATATATCAATCTTTTTTGCAACAAAAAGCATATTTCACTCACTTTTGTGTGTTTTTGAAGGTTGACCCAGGAAACACCGGGAGGGTTGGACCTACAGAGGCTGCCTTGTTTTTGAAGAAATCAGGCCTGCCTGACATCACGTTAGGAAAGGTTAGTGTTCGGGTAAAACTCGTTGCGAAACGATGCTTGGAAATTCATAATTCATAATTACCTGCTGCTTGTCTCTTGTCTCTTGTCTGTTTCAGATCTGGGATTTAGCTGATCCGGATGGCAAAGGTTTCTTGGATAAACAGGTAAAGCTATCAGAGTTTATAAGAGCATCAAACTGGATGCTGACTTGAATCCTTTGTGGTTTGTTTTCAGGGATTTTACGTTGCTCTGCATCTCGTGGCCTGTGCGCAGAGTGGACACGACATCAGCATTTCCAGTCTAACCCTCCCTGCTCCCCCTCCAAAATTCGTAAGTGTCAGTTCTGAGAGCTGATATCATAGTTTTCCAGGCTGCATGAGCTCACAGGTGTATTGTCTCTGTTCTAGAAGGACCACAGTAGCCCATCACTGAGCTCTGTTACATCAGCCAATGAGAGCCACTGGGCGGTGCGGGTAAGATGTTTATCCCATGAGCTTCTCATTGTAACTGTGCATTACAGAAGATTTTATGAATATTTATCCTTTATTTTTATTTTCCAGCCTGAAGAGAAGAGCAAATTTGATGGTATTTTTGAAAGTCTTGCCCCAGTGAACGGATTACTGTCCGGTGATAAGGTCAAACCAGTACTAATAAACTCCAAACTTCCTGTGGATGTGCTTGGAAAGGTAACATTTCAGTAGATTAAGAGATTACAATTAAGGTTATATTTATATTAAAATATAATAGCTATAGTAATAATAAAAAATGTTTTTATTTAAAAAAATTAAATTGATTCAAAAATACAGTTATATTTGTAGAAACATATTATTATTAAAATGACTGTCTGATCAGGTGTGGGATTTGAGTGACATAGACAAAGATGGACACTTGGACAAAGATGAGTTTGCAGTGGTGAGTAATTATTTCTTGTAATATAATAAAATCACACTAATATTTGCAATTTATAGTGTCTTCATGACTAAATAAAACTCATGACTAATTAATAATACAAAAATATTAGAGCTGTCAATCGATTCAAATATTTAATTGTGATTAATCGCACGATTGTCATGAGTTAACTTGCAATTAATCGCACATTTTTATTTATTCTAAATGTACCTTAAATACTTTTCAAGTTTTTAATACTCTAATCAACATGGGCATGGACAAATATGGATGCTTTATGCAAATGTATGTTTATTATTATTATTGAAACCATAGTTAACATAGAGCATGAAGACTAGACATGTTTCAAAGGTAATAGATGTTTTTCAAAGAACTTGTTCATGTCTATTGGACACATGAAAAAAGAAATACAAGGTTCCCATTGCTTCTCTTTCTTTGCTCTGAGCAAACTGACACAATCCTGTTTACATGTTTACAGCTCACTTCTTCTGAACATGCAAAATCTACATTTATTATGTATTATTACATTTTTTCCCTCTCGGTGCCCACACTGTATTTTGATTCAGTTAAATTCTCAATAAAACAGTTTTCATTGTTATATTTTACAGTTTCTGTTGTCAGACAACAAAATTGAATATGAAAAAGTTGATTGAAACGTGACCCATTAAGACTAGTCTACATAATCAGCTCTCCTTTCCAAGATGTTAATCTGCACAAAAGTCCTGATAATCTAGTTGCCGTCTGATGAAATCAAATACACATAAGATAAAGACAATAGCTGTACTGTGATTTCGCCTATACTTGCATCATGTAAAATTAGAGAAGCAACATAATATCTGTGTTTAACTGAGAGCACTGCACCTCAGCTGCTGCGCGCTGAACCGAGCTGACGCACAGAGAGAGAGGTGACAGCAAGACCTCACGCTCACGAGGCAGTGCCAGCAGGTCTCAGAAACGAAATAAGGTTTGGACGCTTTTTTGAAGGGAAAAAAGTCGCTATAGGCATCTGCAATGTTGCTAAGTTGGCAACACTGCATCTCCATTTCTCCAACTACGGGTTGGGCCACAGGTCAAACAGAAAATACGCGCTGCCTTAATCGCGCCTTAATAAAATGAGTGCTGTTAAAATGAATTTGGATTAACGTTATTAACTTTGACAGCACTAAAAAAATATATAATTCATATTATTATTTATACACACAAAATTAAATATATATATATATTAGAGATGCGCGGATGAGCTCAAACGTCACCCGAATCCACTGCTTCAAATAAATTATCCGCCCGCCACACACCCGCACCTATATTTTGCTCTGATTTATATAACCGACCCGCACCTGATCGTCATATTACAATGATTCTAATTAGAATAATTCTTAGTTTTGCACGATGATATGATGAATGGATGGTTCATTTGTTACAGCAGATTCAGTGATGCAGGGCTCTAGACTAACATTTTGCACTGGTGCGCCTAACTTTTTTTCTTAAGTGCTCCAGCACAAAAGTTAGGTGCGCACAAATTTTCATATAGGCAATATTGACTAGTAAACGATTAACTAACAATCTGGTCAACAAAGTTCTTTATTTGAAGCACAATTCTACAAGAAAGGTAACTTACTGAAAAAGTGTTTAAATTGCTTCACTGAGCTGAGATTTAGGGTGAATCCCAATTCTCTGTCTTACCCCTTCCCCTTAGTTTTGCGCGTTCACATGAGAGTAAGGGCTGTCCCAATTCTCGTTTTGATCGAGGGGTAGGGCTAAGGGGAAGAGGTAGATACCCCTTAAAACCAAGCATTTTCGCGAGCTTACTTGAAACTAGGGCTATGACGGTATTGTATTTTTCGTTACCGCGGTGAAGCAGCAACAAATATCGCGGTTTTGGCGGTTAATCGCATCGACCCTCCCAGTAAAACAATTGACGTGGTCGCACTTGTGCAAGTGCATGGTCTGCTGCTCCTGCGTGCTGCAGAGCCACAGCACATTGTAGCAGGAGTCAGATTTCACTGATCACGTGAGAGATGCACTTTCAGCGGGAGCGCTGTAGAGCCTACACTCACTGCATCAGCACGAGGGTGCACGCGGACTGAGCGCAACGGAGGATTTGGTTTTCAAACCTAAAGTAAAAGACTGCTTCTTAAACCAGAGAAGGTGACAGAGAAGATTAATCAATGCATGCTGATTAACTTTTATCATAATGTTGTATCAAAATTTTTTTTTGAGAAAGTTGCGACCAGTGTGAAGAATGAGTAGAGCCCTGAATGACTTGATCAAGAACGCATGCAGCTTGAAAATGAACATGGAAATGAATAATAATAAAGTCGTCGTCTTTATTCTTAAAACAGCAAATTAAATTAGCTGTTTAGGTTAGGTTGTAACAGCAAACGGATAGGTTGTAACAGCAAATTAGGATGTAATTAATATTATTTGACGATTCGTTAGGCTACATTTATAATAACAACCTTTTTAAAGTACAAAATAAAATATGCTTTTTCTTCTTCCTGACCCCGACCGTTCCCGCTAAATATACACAATTCCAGAATCTCACAATGACATTTCCTCTACTGAAAGAGAGAGAGATAACAAATAAAAATGTAGTCTGCACAAAATGTATTTTATTGTAGGCTATTTATTTTATATAAACAAAAAGGAGTTATCGGTTTTTACTAATGAATTCTTCGTAATTTTTTTAATAATTTCTATATTTTATTTTTAAACATTGTTAAAATCACATTACATTATAACATTGTAACATTGCGATCTAAAAACAAAGATAATGCTTTTAAAGCAAAGTTTAATTTACTAAACTAAAAAATACAAAAAAAAAAAGAAAAAAGCACAGACTAGGCTAATTGAGTACCCCATTACAGTCACTTTACAGTTAGTGCTATCATACAAATACACTTACTTGTAGGTTTAAAATGTTCAACTACAAATATTTCAGCAAAATGTATATTTTAGTCCGAGTTATTGCGCTCTGTCTGTTTGACGCGCATGCGCGCAGTGCCACGCGTTCAGAATCAAGTCTGTGGGAGTTTAGCGGAGAATCGCAGAAGCTTGTGCACGTCTGACAGCAAAATTGAAATATTTCCATGGCTTTCTAACATTTACAGATGGAGAATATACCTGTGAAATGTCAGTTATGCATTTAGAAAAATAGCTCATAGCTCAAACAGGGCGTCTCTGTCAGGGCACACGCAGCCTTTCAGTCAGATACTCTTTAAACTCAAAGATGTATCATTGCTGAATGCAGATACATGTAATTTATTAACATTTAATCATATGTTCGCAAGTTTCATGTTTACGCTGTTAATATGTACGTTCGCTAGCAAGCTAATTTCTTAATCTTGTAATTACATGTTTTAAAGTTGAACTGTCCCTCTAGAAAATGCAATAAATATGCGTTTTGTATGAACGGCTTGGTTTCAGTTTTGAGGTAAACAACATCTTCTCCATATTGATGCTCTAGTCTTCTGCAATATTTTGAATGTGCATCACCGCATCGAGTTGGTTCAACTGGACAGGCCAAAAAGAAAAAGCATTAAAATGCAGCGACACCTCGTCATCGCATTTTGTGTGCCAAGCTGCCTGTCGGACACCTAAAATGCAGCATTTTGCATTCGAATAATTGCATTATTAAAGCTAATGCATTAACTTAAAGCTCAAAATAAAGAATTATCATGTTTTGGGCAACTTGGATCACGTACTTCTCCCGCGTCATCTCATTCTGTTTCCTCCACTATTTTTAGATGCATTTTGTCCATAGAAATGCGTTATTTCAGTGTAATTTGAGTAGCCGGCTGAAGTTGGACGTGCACTGTGGGCAGACCCGACTAATCGATAATGAGAATCATTGTAGATGATTTTTATTATCGATCATAATCGATTTTATCCATTAGTTGTTGCAGCCCTACACATAACACACACACACACACACACACACACACATTCTGAGTTTTGCGGTTAACGTTAGAAGAAAGTTTAAAACGAGCACTTGTGCTATCTCGTAACTTTTAACTAGAGGAAGATCACAAGCAGAGCCTTTGCTGTCTTTTCTGTGTACAGATCAATTCATCAGTTCAGTAAGATTAGAGATTATTGTTTGATTACTTGCTTTCAGCTGAGTTTCCGTTTCCTCGTGTTTCCTGGAAATCTCCGGCGGCTGACGTCATCGTTGCGTGACATCACTGAGAGATTCCCGGTGGCTGATTGACTCGTTGCATGTTTCGTTTGTTGAGCTGCTTGCTTCAAGTTGTTACAGCTTTGACGAAGTTTTGAATTTTTTAGATGGTCCGCTTCAGCCTGATGGTAAGGCGGTGATCCAGCTCGACCAGTGAAGATGAAGCCGAGGCTTCCGGTTCGTCAGCGAGCGAGCAAGTAAAAGCAGACTGAAGCTAAAAGCTTTTTGTTCCTTTTAAGCGGCTCGATTTGGGTCCACCCACGGGCGGCTGTCCCAATCAGATTGCCCATGTCTTTTGGGACATACCACATCTATTCTTCCATGTGGCGAACAATAAGAGTTTAATACTTATCTAAAGTGTTTTCACATGCTTACCCATTTATAATATCACCAAATCTGTTGCACCACTGATTCATAATTTTCACGACCGTCTGTATGAATCTAAACACGTTATAACATTACAGGGAACAGTAATACGTCACAGGTTAAGAAAATACCATCGGTTCCATTACACAGCAAGCTTATAAAAGACAGAGTACAACATTAATATATATTGTTTCTTGAGTAATTGTTTTGATAGCAACTAGTTGCCTCTTAGAAATCCTCTATGTAGGTTTGAGTTTCTTTGTCTGTTCAAGAACGAAAGAGTGCGCGCTCCCTGGAACTGCCCGAGGAGGGCAAGGAGGGCTTCTGAGGTCATGCGAAAGTCACGTATTGTAGGTCTGGTGAGCGTCCGTCAACGTATATCCCTTGTTTGTTAATTAAATCATAAATGTAGGCATTAACCTATCCCGGGAGTGTCTGTAAATGCTGTCCTATTCTCAAGATAAGAAGTTACTTCTGAAACTGTTTATTTATGGTAAGCCAGTCAGAACATGATGAAATTCCGTTCCTAAGTGGATCTTATCGTATTCCCTGGTGTGAGATTCCATGGTAAAATGGGCCTGTCCCTGAAGTCCTACAATCTAAATAAATGTATTACATTTGTAAATATAAAGAAATAATATATATATATATATATATATATATATATATATATATAAAAGTGGCTCAGAACATAAATGAGTACACTTGAAAAGTAAAATTTTCAAACAATGAGTCTCAGGGTATGAACACAAAAACATTTTCAAAATGTTGACAAGACTAAGTTTTAAATATAACATCTGTTTAACTTATAACATGAAATTTTAATTGATCTGTTGTATTAAATCAATAGTAAATTTGCAAACCCTAATATAACTTATTAGAACAAAATTGTCAGTTTTACTCAAATTAGGGTGATGCAAAAATGAGACTGAAAGTCCCTGGAGCAAAGCTAAAATATATATATATATATACAGTGCTCAGTGTAAATGAGTGAAAGTAAAATTTTAAACAATATCTCAATGAACACAAAAACATTTTCCAAAATGTTGACAAGACTAAGTTTTATATAACATCTGTTTAACTTATAACATGAAAGTAAGGTTAATAATATAACTTAGAAAGAAAAAATTTCAGTTTTACTCAAATTAGGGTGATGCAAAATGAGTACACCCACTGAAAGTCTCTAATGTCTAATTTAACAAGAATTCAACCACAGGTGAGTCTAATTATTCATTACACAGGTGACCGTTGACTATAAAAGTGTTTGCTAAGAAACCCTTCCATTTCATGCTGTCAGCAATGGCACCACATGGATGAAAGACAGACCTAGAAAGAAAATAATTTATTTACAAGAAGATTGAAAGAAGATCAGCAAAGCTTTACTTATCAGTCAGAATACTGTAGCAAAAGTGGTACAAACATTTAAAAGATGGAACTGCAACCATCTCACAGGGGGCGTCCAGGTCAGAGAAGGGTTGAAGAAAATCGACATGCAAGTTCACTGCAGTTATCTAAAGAAGTAGAAAGCCAAACTGGGGTGACTATTTCCCGTGACACAATACGGCGTACACTGCAGAGGAATGGCATGCATGGGTGCTCCACGAAAGAAGCCTCTCCTAAAGCCCAGGCACAAAAAGCCTGCCTAGAGTTTGCCAGGGCCCATGCTGACAAAGATGAAGACTACTGGGACTCTATACTCTGGAGTGATGAGACCAAGATAAATGTTTTGGAACTGATGGTTTCAAAACTGTATGGCGTCGCAAAGGTGAGGAATACAAAGAAAAATGCATGGTGCCTACAGTGAAACATGGTGGTGGCAGTGTCCTTATGTGGGGCTGCATGAGTGCTGCTGGTGTCGGGGAGCTGCATTTCATTGATGGCATCATGAATTCACAAATGAACTGCTCTATACTGAAAGAGAAGATGCTACCATCACTCTGTGCCCTTGGTCGTCGTGCACTTTTCCAACATGACAATGATCCTAAACACATCTAAGGCCACTGTTGGATTTCTGAAGAAGAACAGGGTGAAAGTGATTCAGTGGCCAAGTATATCTCCTGATCTGAACCCAATCGAACACCTATGGGGAATTCTGAAGAAACAAGTTGAGCATCACTCTCCACCCAGCATCCAATCTCTAAAAGAGGTCATTCTTGAAGAATGGAAAAAGATAGATCTGGCAAAATGTCGCCAACTTGTTCATTCCATGCCTAGAAGACTTGTTGCTGTCATTAAAAATCATGGAGGCCATACAAAGTACTAGATTTAGTAGTTTTTGTTGTGGGGTGTACTCATTTTTGCATCACCCTAAGTTGAGTAAAACTGAAAAATATGTAATCTAAGTTATATTATTAACCTTACTTTCATGTTATAAGTTAAACAGATGTTATATAAAACTTAGTCTTGTCAATATTTTGGAAAATGTTTTTGTGTTCATTGAGATATTGTTTAAAATGTTACTTTTCAATGGGCGTGTACTCATTTACACTGAGCACTGTGTATATATAAATATATTTCATTAGCTTAAAACATCTTAATTTCTTTGTTTGTCCAGGCTATGCATCTGGTGTACCGCGCTCTGGAGAAGGAGCCTGTGCCCTCAGTCCTGCCCTCCTCTCTCATCCCTCCATCCAAAAGGAAGAAGTCATCAGGGTCCTTGTCCAGCATGGTGCCAGTGTTACCAGGCAGCCCGCCGCCACTTAAAGACAGCCTGCGCTCGACCCCCTCTCACGGCAGCATGAATTCCCTGAACAGTGCTGGGAGTTTGTCCCCAAAACACACCATTAAATCCTCCCAGGTACACTTTTATTGGTGCCTCTTCATATTGTACAAATGATTTAAAGAGGATCTGAAGTTTGTAACTCTATCTTCAGCTTTCAATAAACTGGGTGGTACCAGTCACAGACAGAGGGCGCTATGACGACATCTTCCTCAAAACAGACACTGATCTTGACGGCTTCGTCAGCGGCCAAGAAGTTAAAGAAATCTTCATGCAGTCCGGCCTTCATCAGAACCTCCTGGCGCATATTTGGTAGCTGCTTCAGTTCATCACTTTTATTTTTCTTCACTCTTCAGTTGTGATTGGCACACTCATCACTTCCTCTGTTGTCTTTGTCAGGGCTTTGGCTGACACCAGGCAAATGGGCAAACTCTCGCGGGAGCAGTTCTCCTTAGCCATGCATCTCATTCAGCTGAAAGTGTGCAAAGGCATGGATCCTCCGCAATCTCTGACTCCAGACATGATCCCACCGTCTGAACGCAGCACACCGGGACCTGTAAGTCACGCCAGCACATTTATCACTGCACACTTAAATTCATCCTGGGGTCCTGCAGCTGCCTGAAAGGTTGTATGATTTAACCACAGAGGAAGTCCAGTCCCAGAGAAGATCCATGTAATGCGTGTGCTGTGATATAATATACAAGCTGTATTTGCAAAATGATTTTAATGAAATGTCATGGTCCAATGCTGTTATTGTTACAATGTAATATCCCATACATTGTTACAATTTTTATCCCATAAAAATGTATTACAAATGTAATTTATTTATTTGAAATAAAGCGGTAATGTAATTAAATATAAATAGTAGATAAAAAAAACTTAAACTTGAACGATAATTTGAACTTTTGCCTTGGGTTAGGTTAAAATACAAATAATTACTAGAACTAAATGAAATAAAATACAATAAATATATATATATATATATATATATATATATATATATATATACATTTTAATCTAACATTTTAAACTGAAAATATAAAAAATACTTTAGAAAATGAATAAATATGATGGTACTTAAATAATACTAAACTTAAACTGTCCTGGTTAGGGATGGCTCGATACTAGAGATTGACCGATATGGGTTTTTCTATAGCCGATGCCGATGTTTAGAGGTTAGGGTCAGCCGATGGCCGATATGTGCTGCCAATTTTTAGGGCCGATATCGTGAAGTTTTCCCCTTCATTTGCATGCTAAAATATCACACGAATAATAAGTGGATGCACAACATTTCTAAACTTAACATCATTTATTGAACACTGACTTCAACCATCTCTCGAATCTTAATTTAGTGCACTGCACGGTGTTCAAATTAAATATTTATCCAAAGTTAACCAAACAAAACAATATATAAATAATATATATAAAACAGGTAATATAAAAAAAAACTTTCAATCATTTACATAAGTTTTAGAGTATTTATCAAGCAGAATTGAAATTTTCAAGTTTGTTGGAACATAATGTAAACTTAAATATACATTTAAATAAAATAAATACAACTTTATAAATACAAATAAATTAAACTGAAAAATATAAAAAATAAAATATATAAATAATAAATAATAGTAGTGCTGCAAACACACTAGCAACAAGCAACATTTGTGTTTGGTATAAATGACACAGAACATCTAAAGTGCATTCTAACTTTCTGCTTTTTGCAACTTTCTGCATTTTTATATAAAACAAAGTCCTCAAGCAACCAACTGTGAATGCACTTGACTTAGCAGCATCAAAAATCTCTTTTAGTGCAAATAACATGGCAGCAAACCCCTCATTTTTGAGTGAAGGAAATTATGTAAACATTACAGAACAATTTAAAGGAAAGTGCTTTAATTTGAACTCAATTGCAGTCCCTGAGTCTTCCTCACTCTACCCATCTTTCACTGAAAGTTCTCAGTCCTCCCAGTTTAAGAACGGCAGGTTGTCATGCAGGAAACACAACTGTTCTGCATGTTCTTTCTCAGCTGTATACATTAACTTAAGACATAACCGACTGTGTTTACCAGAATACTTCTGCCAAAACATGTATTTTAATATAACTTTGGGTGTGTTTGTGTATTTATCCGTCCATTGAGGCGTTGTCTGAAACGCGGTATCTGAATCGCGCCCCTCTCTCTCTGCGGCTGAGTGTAGAAAATGGAGCGCGAGTCCTGAAACACGTGCAAATGCTAAACTTTCACCCTTTGGTGGTTAAACTTTTCAGTTAATCCGCGAATCACATGCGAGCCGAACCGTGCGGACTGGTCCGTACGGATCATCTACGATCCATTGCACCCCTAACCAAAAGCATTCACTAATGTGTTGTTTTTGTTGTTAACAGATTGCTTACAAGTTACAAACCAAATTACTATAATCCAGTAATCACACACACAAAAAAAATCTTTGTCATGTTGCACACTCACAGCCTTGTATGCAAGGACAGTGCTAACAGATTAGAGAATTCATTTTTTTATTAATAATAATAAAACAGATTCATATCTTAATACCTTTGTATCAAACTGTAACAAAAAACCTACAGGAAACATAGGTTATATTTTTATGTTGGAGAAAAAAAATATATAACTGTGGTAATAAGATGAAAATATATTCAAATCTTCTTATCTCTTCAGTGTAAAGACATCTCAGTTTAGATATGATTATAATACACGTCAAGTGAGTAAGGATCAATTTTTTTTACTGTGTCCATGAACACATTTGATGAAAAAGACTGTACTTTATAGAGGTCCTGTTGCTTGGAATATGGTTCCCATAAATATAAGAAAGAGTAACTGTGCATATATATTTAGAAGAAAATGTGAAGATATGTTTATAAATATGCAGATGCATATTTTAAGCGCTGCTTCTGCTGAGATGTATAGTTTGGGATGTGATAAGTAAATTAGTTTTTTAAATCTATTTGTACGACTGTCTGCTTTGGATTGAGTTGTGGACCCCAGCAAGACTAGCAACTAGTGCTGGGCGGTATGACCAAACATTTATATCACGGTATTTTTCTAAATTATACCGGTTTCACGGTATATAACGGTATTTATTTTTTTCATGACCCGTGTCTTTCCGGGTGTTAACCACATTTTCTACTGACTGAAGAAAAACTGCAGTAGATTGACTTACAATGCCATATTTTAGTGTCATGATGAGTGAATATTGTAGAAAAATTCCACACTAAATACAGGGGTTAAAGCAAACTAAAAACAAATTGACAAAATATTTCCTCGGCCAAACCCCATTCCACAGCCATACGGCTACAGTCACACACACAGTTTAAGAGCTGTTTTTCTTCTTGTAATTAGGAGCGCTTGTCCTCCTAATTAAAAAAAATGTAGGAGCGCCTTCTGATCAATAATAAAAAATTCTGATGATAAATTTGCCTTCCGAATACCATGTAACATTTGACTCCTTAAAGTGACTTACAGGTATATTTTATTTTTACCTTTGCAATGGTATAATTTTCATCTACATCAAATTCAAAAATGTATGTTTATAAGCTTTTTAACATTTATATTTAAAACATTATAATAAGTACAATAAGACAAATAAGTTACCAATCATGAAAGTATTAATACAATTATTTGTATTACAAAAGTGGCACAGAAGAACACAAAGTGGCTTGTAGGTACATTTTCAGATGTTTAATGAGGCTCAGAGGTGGCATGAGTGCAATAAAATTCATAGATTCATGTGGACATTAATGTTTTAAATATAAATGAGCTTTTAGAGATGCACAACGGCTCAGCTGTTACTTTATTTGGAACTATTTTCGTTGATGATATAGAGCAAAATCATGCAGTACTTTAATTGATCTGTTGTATTAAATCAATATAGTAAATTTGCAAACTCTCCTTATAATTATTAAAATCTGTCATTCTCCTTATCGTGATCTGTGGGTGCACAGAAATTGAGAGCGCGTGAGTGAGCTCTCAGGACTCAAAATCACGTGCAAATGTGATATATTCTGTTGGATATACCTGCGGGAATGAGTATAATTATTATTAATAGCAATCCCGCGCCGAAATTCAAGTTCTGCTCTGTGTTCTCTGATAAGAACCCGACTGTGAATGAATGATGCGAGCGTTACTATGTTGTCAGTGAGAAACTGCAGCCGAACAACAAGAGTGCGCTGTTCCTCCATTTTCTTTTCTCTCAGTAATCACTGATAACGTTTAAATGGAGAACACAGAGCAGTTTCTCCGTGAGTGGGAATGTAAAACCCGGAGTGGATCCAGAGCGGTTATTACAGAACTCTTAAGGCCTGTACACACCGGGGACAATTTCGCGGCGACGTTATTCGCCCGTGACTAAACAAAGGCGCCAATGTGAGTGTGCACACCGACCACAACGCCACGCCGTAAGCGTCATTTTTTCAACACCTCGGGTTCGTTTTTTGGTTTGACGCGCGCGTCAAAACTATCTGACCAATGAGATTGTCGCTTTTGCTCACGTGTCTGGAGTAGCTGAAGTTAAAGTAAAACACAACTTGGGGGCGCTCAAACACAAAACAGTCTTGCCGAGCACTAGGGTTGTGACGGTGAGGAAATGTTCCCATTACACACGATGGGGAGTTACATTACAATACCCTGTAAGCGCTGTGCTTGTTTTACTTTGACTTTAATATCAGCGGCAATTCTGCGTCAAGCACTGTTTAAATAAAATAAAAATCAGCAAAGAAATTCTCAAATAAATGAGAAGACAATGCTGGAAGATCACGCTTTAGGTCAGTGTTTCTCAACCAGGGGGCAAGAGATAAAACCACAATATAATATATTCATTAATATTATGACTCGCCTGTTAAGTCATGTAAAAAAATATATAGCCTATACATAAATAACAGTACCACCTCTATACATATTCTGTGTTTCGGAGCAGCACATATTTCTCATCGTGTGTAATACAGACTGAACGGTTGCTCAAAAACGCTGTATAATCATATGATACACAAACTACATCTCTCAGTTGGATAAAAGAAGCCAGTGTCACAATAGTACACACAAGTGTTGATGGACGACTATTGTAATCAAGGAAGAGATGAGTACAGTGACAGGATCGTGCATTAGGCGCACGTTATGTCTGTTATGATGCACAAACGAACTATATGTGCGCTCTCGGCTCACTCATATTTCTGCTTGAACAGATAGTGGTAGGCTAACAAATAAAAGTGTAGTCTGCATATTTTTATTTTATTTTATTCGTCTTGTATTTATTTACAGAAAAATGTCAATAACATTTGCTGCCAACACGTCATGGAATAAAGTGTCACAGAGAGAAAAAAAAGTTATATAAAAATTGCAATCCATATTTTTATTAGTTTTGTCAGAATATAATTTGTTTATGCTAACATTCAGCCTACAACACAATAGGAAAAAAATGTAGGTTTTGCCTAATATTTATTTTATAAGTCTTGTCAAAACACTAAATTCATTTAACATCTTGCTGTTAACACAGTGAAAAGTGCAGCAGAGAAAAATAAATACATTCGACACATTCTGTCATTTAAAATGATAGAATAAGCATAATACAAAAAAAAAAGATAGTTGAACGTCCTTCAATGACATCGCATTCACACTCCATCTTTATTCTGATCTGTCACTCATCACAACCTGCCAGTTCTGTTTGAGAGCTGTAAATTATATCTGCATCGTTGCGCTTTGCTCAGACTCCTGCAAATAAAATGAAGCACTGGTTCGTGCTGCAGCGCGCGCATAACGGTCCGAGTGCAGGCTGTACCGGTGCTCGATAAGAATAAAGCGCAGATGCTGTTCTGAAAGGACGTATGGGAACGGGATATTGTTAGACCGCCCGCTCCCATTCAAATTGCACCAGAGTTACCGACCGTTACGCTATATTCAGGAAATTAATCCTGCGGCGAAATCTGGTTATCAATTATAACCCCACACAATGTTTGATTTAAAATACAGGTAAAAATCAATACTGTGATGCAAGGCTCTCGTTCGTTCGGTGCACTGCTTTGAGCAGCAGCGTTCAGTTTTAATTGCAGTGTCCTCTAACTGAACTAAATTATTTTTATTACTATAAAAATTATCTAAACAACGGTGAGATCTACACTGCCGGGAAGAAATAAGAAGACAAAGAAGATGCAAGGCAAGATGAATGTAGAGCTGCTGGTCTCGTTGGTGTCTGAACACAAAGAACTTTGACAAATTTGTATGATTTTGACATGATTTCTTGCTCTTTCTTCTGAGTGACAAGCGAGTGTCAGAAGCATAAAGTTGCGCAAGCGCCACCTTGTGTTCGGGGTATTTCTGTTTTACATTAAGCGCCATCTAATGTCAGGGAATGAATTTGCATGTTCACTCGGCTCATTGTCAGCGAAAATCGCTTGGGTGTGAAAACAAAAAATGCGTTGAATAACGCGCGCCGATATTCGTCCCGGTGTGTACGGGCCTTTAGAGCGGAGAGAGGAGCGTGCCTTAATCCACTCCAGGCTTTGATCACATCCCCCTCAGCAGACTGAATGCACCTCGTCTTTCCTTCATTTAAGACTTATTCAAGCTAAAATTAAGACATGTATAGCACTATTTGAGAAATGTAAGCGTATTTACGGTCTTAAAGTTATTAAAAGTGAATTTAAGAAGGCGGGAACCCTGCAGTTGACGGGAATCCGTCATATCGACGGAGAACTTTAGTGTGTGAGAGACATGGGAGCTGATGCAGCGGACGGTGGATATTGTGGATAACTTCTCTCTCATCACATTCTACTAGTGCTTCAGTCTCGGAACTTTCACGCTTAGTAACAAACTGTATCCTCGCCAAAATGCAACAGTGGAAAAAACCTCTGTCGCATTCCGAACGTTATTTAAATGACACCGGTATTGCGGTATTTAAAAATTCATATCATAAGAAAAATAAAAACCGGTATTTGGTATGAACCGGTATACCGCCCAGCACTACTAGCAACCACTCTGTGGAAGCTAATGGGGATCCAAATAAACAATAAACAATCTCAAATGGTCTCAAAATGTAACATAAAAACCCTACTGGGAACATGTTACATTTTGAGTTTGAAGAAAAAATACAACTAAAGTTGTACAATTAATGCAACAAATATTGCTTTATTGAAAGTGTTATTCTAAAAGTCAAAGTAATATTCAAAATCATGTTATTATTTGTCTCTCTCAGATTGTTTTCAGATTTCAGACTCGGCCAAAGAAAAAGCATTAAATATAAATCTCACTCTCTCGCTTGCTTCATATTAGCAGAAACATTCATTGATACAAAAATCAATATAGCAAAACTCTTGCTCAATTCAAATCCAATTAATATTCAATTGTATGAAATTGCAAGTGCATTTATTACGTGACCAAAACTTCACTGTTCTTGCGTGTCACATGCACATTTGAGCTTACTGTATCACATCTGTGCGTTGATCAGTTGTAAATAAAAGTTCAAATTAAATCTGAATTTATGAATGATGCACTCACTTGCCGATATCTTAATTCTCGGAAAAGATCAGGATGAGTAAGCGATAAATGCTTAAAAAGATTTGACGTGTTCCTTTGGCAACATGATTTAGGTCTATAGCAACGCTTGCATACAGGTGCAGTAAGGTCAGTTCATTTACCTTTGTAATCTGTTTTGTATCCAAAGTAATGCCATATTTCACTTCTACTGTTCTCTGTTTATTTATTTCGGGTGCATTGATAGTTTCATCTGTTTGATCCATCGCGTTGTTCTGTTGTCACATTTACCGGTTGCACAGCAATTTTGGAAGCACTGCCGCCTACAGGTGAACTTCGTAAGAGCAGCTTATGAAATACCGAATTGAGCAAAATTATGATATCTTACCGTTTGAAATATAATATATACCGGTACAGGTATACCGTGCATTCCTAGTCCTGGTAATATTTTACCCCCAAATTAATACAATATGTTATTGATTTGGACAAAATATGTATTTATTATTATATCATATTGGATTACATTTAAAATGAACATTTATTTAATTCCAATAATGATATCTCATGACTTTATTACAATAATGAAAAAATAATATTGTCCATATAATTATTAATTTTTGTTGTTGTTGTTGTTGAAATAAATGACATTAAAATGAGGATAATTTCAACACATATACGAATAGTAATATATTCAATAAATGCTTTTACATTTATGCATTTAGCAGACACTTTTATCCAAAGCAACTTACAGTGCATTCAGGTTATACATTTGTCTTTTATCAGTATATGTGTTCCCTGGGAATTGAACCCACAACCTTTTTGTGCTGCTGACGCAATGCTCTACCACTGAGCCATAGGAACACTATTTCTATTTTATTTTTCTATTTTAATAATATGTATTTATTTCAGTCTGAAAAACTCCCTAAAATAGGTTTCACATTCCTTGTGGAAAATGCTATTGCATATTTTTCATTTAGATTTTTGAGAGAAAATTTATGACCCTAACAGGTTTTTGACAGTATTTTCTTTTTTTAAAGATTTATCCACCTAAATTATCTTCAGTACAATAAATTAACAATGAGCAATGTGAGGTGATACAATATCACTTAATAAAGTATTAAAATGAAACTACTACTATTATGCTTTCTATCAGTGGTGGACAAAGATCAAGTACACAGATCAAGTACTTGAGTAAAAGTACAGATACGTATAATAAAATATTACTCCAGTAAAAGTAAAAGTACTGCTTTTTCAATTTTACTCGAGTGAAAGTTCAAAAGTAAGTTTTATGTACTTAAGTAAAAAAGTACTGATAGACAGATTTATTTTGCAATTTTATATAGACTACTTTATTTAATTTTATATTAGCACATATTTGTATAATCATACTGCCCAAAATACCTGGGTTTTTCCCAAAATAACCACTATATAGAGTCAAGATATATATTTTGTTGATATGGACTCCGTTGATGAGAGTGATGTAGTAATGTTCACTGTGAAGCTTACACTGCCATGTACCTGAGAGAAAACAGATTTCACCATCTAATCTTCACCAGGAAGAAAAAAGTGTTTTAGAACTTGTTGTTTTGCAGAACGTCAGTTATATATGACATGAGAATTAGGCCTGAAATTAGGAAGATAATTTTAAGGAAAATCTAATTATATTTTCATAATGATTTTTTTCTTCTCAAACCTTGTCTGTGGTGTTAAAAACACCCTGGCCAAATGCCCCCAGAGGGCATCACTTCCCACTCTGATAATTACTGTAGTTACTATGTTCTGAACATCACATCCTTTCTTTTTCCCTCAGATGGAATCTATCTAGGTGGCTGAATAAAGATATTTGGACTTTATATCAAAAACATTTCCTCAACTTAGCACCAGCAAGCTTGTTAGCTAGACAGTTAGCATCAGCTAACAATATTTACTTATTTTCAGTATGGTTATGAATAAACATTCATATCTGTCTACTCGGCTAGTTGATCTAAACAATATAAAAATGTATACTGTTGATAAACAATATAAAAACAGACGTCACATAGGTCTAAATGCATAGCATTTTAATAAAACTGCTAACGTTACAGCAGCGGGGAATATGAACATGCATGAGTTATTTTATTTAATCGGTGTTATTTTAATGTTTTGTTTTTTGACCTAAAACATAACGTTAGAGACACTGATGTTGATCTGTCTGCATTCAAGCATTTCAGTGGGCTTAAATAGATCACCCTTTACAGCAGATTTAGTTCACAAACAACTGACAGTTTTGACCTAAATATTATTTTCAGTTACAATAATTAATCCTAAAATTCGACATTAGTAACGCACTTTTCACAGCATCAGTAGCGCCGCTCACAAGATCTCCTGGTTCTTTCTTGTGAGTTCAGTTCACTGAAGAAGACTCGCCTAAACGGATCATTTGAATCAGTGAGTTTTCGACCGAGAACAGCTGCAATCAGATCATTGCAATTTCGTGAATGAATCGCTTTGTTGCGATTTGCGAACCGATTGAACAGGTTCATTGAAAAGAATCAGTTTGTTCGTGAATCAGACACCGCTTTCATGCGTCTCGGAGCACGTGATGTATCACGTGAGTAACAATATGTTTTATGAAATGTAGTGAAGTAAAAAGTACGATCTTATGCTTTGGAATGTAGTGAAGTAAAAGTAAAGTTACTCAAAATAAAACTACTCCAGTAAAGTACAGATACTTGAAAAATGTACTTAAGTACAGTAACGAAGTAGTTTTACTGACCACCACTGCTTTCTATACAAATCTTTGCTTGCTTTAATATTGTATTGTATTGTGCAGCAGTATTATTGTCCCTCATGTGAAGTGCTTCCTGTTTTTTTCAGAGTCTGTCGGGTTATATGACACCAGTGGGCTCTGACATGGCCGCACTGACCGAGATGCGCCGGGTAAACAATCTCTTTTATTCTTTCTTTCATTCTATGTCTTTCAACTTAAGTATCATTTGTCATATTTCTACAAACCCTAGACGTTTAGCAGGTGAATCTGTTATCATTCACGATACATCAAGGGAGCCACTAACATCTTATCACAAGTGCAACAGTTCACAAAATATCGAAAATCTTACCAAACAATCTTCTGTTCCTTTCCATCCACATTTCAATGCTGCTGATGTTTTATGCTGTTATCACTGGCTAAAATTAGGCAATAATGTTCAAGTTATGGGTAGGTAATATTTGGGAAAAGCCTGAACAAATGCTTTCCATGGTCTGTTGGCCAAGACATTGAGTTAAAAAGCATTTGTGAGAGATCCAGTGCTGTGAAATGGTGCCGTGTCTTGACTTCCCCATGTTTTGAACGTCAGAGGTGGAAGACAAACTGGTTTCTGCTCCTGTGTGGTGGCTCCTCGGTGTTCTCTACCCTTCTGTTTGTGTGGTGCTGTGCGTATGTGTGGTTCAGATGGAGCAGGACTGACTTTATGTGCTGGACCCCCTCATACAGGACAGCTCCAGCTCTGTGGGTTCAGGCGACTTCACCGGGATTAAAGAACTGGACGATATAAGCCAAGAGATCGCTCACCTGCAGAGGTAATGCAGTACACATGTGCAAAATATATTTGAATTGCCAAACAATTCACATGACTTTAATTTATATTATATATTTTTCCTGTTATTTAATTAGTTTAATAGTCATACACACACATACACAATTTTTGTATTTATTTGTTTAAGTTTGGGGACAAATTAATGAATAATTCTTAGCAAGGACTCATTCAATTGATTAAAAGTGACTGTACAGACATTTATAATGTCACATAAAATAGCTTTTTTGAAATTGATTCATCAAAGAATCCTGAAAAATACTAAAAACATGTATCATGCTTTTAGGGCTGTGCAATTAATCGGCTGTGCAATTAATCGAATTCGATTATCATGTGCATCTCGTCAGTAAAGCCTTAAAACTTTGTTAAAACTTAAACCTGAATATTGATTTGAAATTTTGCCTTGGCTTAGTTTAAAATACTGAACATTGCTAATACTAAGCTAAATTAAACACTATAAAAAAATACAAATATATTTATTTTAAATTGTAAATAAAATGCAGTTTATTTTATAGTACTAAATAAAACACACATGCATAAAAATAATAATAAAACCTAACCAAAACCTGAACTAAAATTGCAAATGAAAATCTAAAAGTAACTTCAGTAAATTAGTAAATACTATGATGGTACTTAAATACTAAACTAACACTGTCCTGGTCATATTTTACCCCAAAATCAATACAAATAAAAGGGTAAAAGCACAACAAAGTTACTAAACGTTTATCTTAAATTAAAGTGAAAGTACAAAAATGAAAACTAAATGTTCAAATCTATATTCATATACAGGTACATCAAAAAAAAATAATATCATGAAAAAGGTCAATATTTTGTGTCACTCATTTCAGAAAGTGAAACCACATATTATATAGATTCATTACACAGAGTGAAATATGTCAAGCCTTTATTTCTTGAAATTGTGATGTTTATGGCTTAGTTACAGATAATGAAAACTCAAAATTCAGTGTCTCAGAAAAATAGGATATTACATAAGATCAATAAAAAAAGGATATTTTAAACAGAAATGTCAGGTTTCTGAATAGTATGTTCATTTCTATGCACTCAATCCTTGGTTGTGCCTCCTTTTGCATGAATTACTGCATCAATGCGGTGTGGCATGGAGGTGATCAGCCTGTGGCACTGCTCAGGTGTAATGGAAGCCCAGGTTGCTTTGATAGCGGCCTTCAGGTCATCTGCATTGTTGGGTCTGGTGTGTCTCATCTTCCACTTGACATTAGGTTCAGGTCAGGCGAGTTTGCTGGCTAATCAAGCACAGTTTTGTCAGCAGCCATATCACCCTGTAGCCCAAGACCGGTTTCTCACTGAAGCCAAGCAGGGTTGAGTCTGGTCAGTACCTGGATGGGAGACCTCCTGGGAAAACTAGGTTAATGCTGGAAGAGGTGTTAGTGAGGCCAGCAGGAGGTGCTCACCCTGTGATCTGTGTGGGTCATAACGCCCCAGTATAGTGACGGGGACACTATACTGTAAAAAGCACCATCCTTTGGATGAGACGATAAACCGAGGTCCTGACTCTCTGTGGTCATTAAAGATCCCAGGATGTCCTTCGAAAAAGAGTAGGTGTGTAACCCCGGCATCCTGGCCAAATTTCCCCATTGGCCTCTGACCATCATGGCCTCCTAATCATCCCTATATCTACTGATTGGATTCATCATCTGTCTCCTCTCCACCTGTAAGCTAGTGTGTGGTGGGCGTTCTGGCTCACTATGGCTGCTGTTGCATCATCCAGGTGGATGCTGCACACTGGTGGTGGATGAAGAGATAGCCCCCTTACTATGTAAAGCGCTTTGAGTGCCTAGAAAAGCGCTATATAAATGTAACAAATTATTATTATTAGTAACACCGTGGTCTTTGAACCAGCTTTTGGTACTGGGATGCAGAATGTTCCCGCCACATTCCAGCGTTTGATGATAGCAGAGCTGGGATAGAGGAAAAGGAGATTTCGCAACGTTCACTTATTTATTTAATCACATCTTTTGACTTTGTTACTTCTGCTCTGAAACCCCTAGACTAGGGATGTCAATTTTCAATCATTTCCATGATCGATCGTCGTTTAAATTAACGATCAATTAATTGATTAATCTCTAACCTTAACTACTGCAAAATGCGTCTATTGCAGTGGCATATAGTCACCGGCATGACAGGATGTGCAAATGCCACTCAAAACGCCAGCTTCCTCAACCGAATGAAAATGTTTTTTAAGTCTAAATAAAAGGCTAGTGGCAGGATGGTAAAATGAATGGATGTGATTACAATCATTTGATAAAAGGAAGAGAGCGCGCCGTGATTACGCACGGGATCATTATACTTTGTGTTCTGTTTCATATCCTGCCACGGAGACCGCTGAATGCACCTTTAAATGGTTTCAAACTTTCATCTCTCTCTCTCTCTCTCTCTCTCTCTCTCTCTCTCTCTCTCTCTCGCTAATTATAAATAATAATAAATGATTAATTAATTCAAATAAATACGATCTTACTGCACTACATCTCTGTGTCTGATTTGTTAACGAATGCTAACAAACCTTAACTGACAAAAATGACAATAATTTGCATGGTGGAAGAATTATCGTCTTGTCCACAACCATTCATAAACTCGGCAGAATGTATGTGACCGCTGCACCTGATGTTCACAAACTTTCATAACTGGTAAGTGTTTTTTATGTTGCCTTGTGAAATGGCCGAGCATTGATGAATCTGTTTCTTTGTGTATTTGCTTACTGACCGTTGCATGCAATTGTGAAATTCAGCCTTTTTTTATTGGCTATTCGTTGTGGGGGATTTCGGGTTCGGGCTCTAGATTTAACTGTGCTGGTTGGGTCCGGTTCGGGCTTCAATTTTAAGCCTATGCAGACCTCTAGACGTGCGGTCAGTGATCCGCTTCCAGAACCACTGGCGTTGCTACAGCAAAACACACTGTTACCCATTTGAATCATTTTAATGTTTAATTTGAAACAAATAATGTCATCACATTAAAAATAACTTTACAATTCGGTAATACTTAAA
This sequence comes from Gymnocypris eckloni scoliostomus, assembly GCA_027564155.1. Lineage (NCBI taxonomy): Eukaryota > Metazoa > Chordata > Actinopteri > Cypriniformes > Cyprinidae > Gymnocypris > Gymnocypris eckloni. The sequence continues at coordinate 16,606,998 of CM050418.1, read as the reverse complement.
GCTTTGAAGTGCTGGGAAAAGTTGTGTGAAGCATTTAAAAACACTATAAGACATTAGACCAGAGCTTCCCAAACTTCAGAGGGGTAAGGCCCCCCAAAACATAGCAAAAGCTCCACAACCCCCCCCAACCACTTTGTTAAAAAATATATAGATTAATGGTATAAAGATATATTTACATATATATTTGTATATTCGATATATTTAATAAAGCAGATTGTCTCTGCACAAAATTATCAACATTTATTAACCAGTTTGTACGAATTTTATGAGAACTATGAGAACTACCATAAAATGTAATATTGGTGTAATGCTGGTGAAAGTAAGATGATGTAAACATTATTTACAAATATATTTCAATCCATAACACTACACTTTCTGGATACTATTTACAATTATATTGCATCAAAGTGTGTAACAGAAGTAGGGATGCACCGAATGCTCCACCGAAAACAGGGAAAATGTTATTCGACCCAGAGTTCGGCTAAAAATGTTCAGTGTTATGTAAATGTATTATTGTTCTTTTTTTTTTTGTAAAGCAGGTCAAAACAGTAAAAAGCTGATTTTGGCTATTTAATTTATGCAATAGTGAAAAAATGGCAAAATAGGCCTACATGGGGGAGAAAAAAATGCGAAAAGCCGTGTTCGGTATTCGGCCCAGTGTTTCATTTTGTTCGGCTTCGGCTAAGAATTTTCATTTCGGTGCATCCCTAAACAGAAGCTACTGTACATAGTTCACAAATGTATTGCAATGAAATACCTAACTATGTTTCAAAAAATAAAACCTAAAAACATCTCTATTTAATTTGTGTAATAAGGGGGGGGGGTCACATGTTAAAGATGTTATATCCATGGTGAATGGTGGTGATGTGTTTATTGAACAATGTTTCTCCTGGTTTCCATATCAGTGGTGTTTGTTCTGATGTCTGTAGCTTTAACATCCCTTCACTATCTCTGATTGGGATGATATGAGCCTAACTTGTCTGTCGCGGAGACTTTTGTTTTTTTCTCGAACGGCTGGACGCACCAGTGCGACCTCAGATTTTTTTTAGTCGGACCCTTGAGAAATTAGGTCGCACTCTAGAGCCCTGTGTTAAATAGAGGGTTATGTGTGAACCTTTATTAGAAGTGTTAATGGTGAAATTGATAAGAGCTGGGATAGAGGAAAAGGAGATTTCTCAACGTTCACTTATTTATTTAATCACATCTTTTGACTTTGTTACTTCCGCTCTGAAACCCTTAGACTATAGAGGGAATGTAACAGTACATTTGACAGTGTGGGCAGGTGCCAAGTCCTGCTGAAAAATGAAATCTGCATCTCCATAAAGCTTGTCAGCAGAAGGAAGCATGGAGTGCTCTAAAATTTCCTGGTTGATGGCTGCGTTGACTTCCGAAAACACAGTGGACCAACACCAGCAGACGACATGGCAGCCCAAATCATCACTGACTGTGGAAACTTCACACTGGAATTTAAGCAACATGGATTCTGTGCCTCTCCACTCTTCCTCAAGACTCTGGGACCTTGATTTCCAAATTAAATGCAACATTTTCTTTAATCTGAAAAGAGGACTTTGGACCACTGAGCAACAGTCTAGTTATTTTTCTCTTTAGCCCAGGTAAGATGCTTCTGACGATGTTTCTGTTTCAGAAGTGGCTTGGTAGCTCTTTTCCTGAAGATGTCTGAGTGTGGTGACTCTTGATGCACTGGCTTCAGTTCACTCCTTGTGAAGCTCTCCCAAGTGTTTGAATCAGCTTTGCTTGACAGTATTCTCAAGCTTGCGGTCATCCATGTTGCTTGTGTACATTTTCCTACCCAATTTCCTTTTTCCAGTAAACTTTGCATTTAATATGCTTTGATGCAGCACTCCTTGAACAGCCACTCCTTTCAGTAATGACCCTCTGCGACTTACCCTGTTTGTGGAGGGTGTCAATGATCGTCTTCTGGACCATTGCCAAGTCAGCAGTGTTCCCCATTATTGTGGTTTCAAAGAAGAAGAGATGCCCACAGTTTATACTGTATGGATGGTCATTTATTGAAACTCAAATGTAAATATTTTAATATTTTGAGATACAGATTTTTGAATTTCACTAGCTGTAAGCTCTAATCATCAAAATTAAAACAAAAAACTTTTGAAGTGTTTTACTTTACATGTAATGCATCTAAAATATATGAAAGTTTCACTTTTTGAAGTAAATTACAAGAAAAAAACTTTTTCACCATATTCTAATTTTACCTGTATATTTATGTGTGTGTATATATATATACACACACACACACACACACACACACACACACATATATATATATATTATACAAGTATTTTAGAAGTCTTCAATTATATTTGGATTATTTGAGGGTTGTTGAACTTGTAAAAGTTAGCATGCAAACGGTTTTAATAAATGTTTGTCATCTGTGGAAATGTTGCTGTGTAATTCCTTCTGGTTCTCTTAATTCTTCTGAAACATAAAAAAAAAAAAAAATGTAAACGGAAAAACAGTATTTCCCTTAGGTACTGCAACAAAACTTGCAAAACAAAATTTCTACTGCTGTGCGAAGTGTGTGAATATTTAAGGATTTTTTTTTTTTAATCCTTTTTTTAGGTTTTAATCAATTTGTTTTAAAGTTTTGACTTTTTTATGTTAAAAAAAATGGTGCAATCTCAGCTTTTGATTTATTTTGAGGAGGTTTTGTTCCGGATTTTGCCGCTTACCGTCTTTGTTGTCCATTTTTCTGTTTGGCTCACCCCACCGAGTCTAGCATAATTGTTCTTTTCCAAACAGTTGCCTTATAGATGACCCTGAACCCTCATGCTAACATGCACCCTCAAAGAAAGAGGAAAGGTACCCGAGAGCTCTTGGTGGTGGATGAGTTTCCCTCTCCCTAGCAAATCCTCATCTCACAACCATCCCCTCTTCACAGTGTCCGTTTAACGTGTGTGTTTTCTTTACAAAATCTCTTGTTTCACTTGCTTATTCCTGCTGCCTCAGCACTCTTGCTTTCACACACTGGGATACACTCAGGTAAAACCTTCTCTTGGCTGTCAAGGTTTTTGTTTTGTGTGTGTGGAGGAGGCAGGTATGAGGGATAGTTTCTAGTCGCCAACAGTTGATAAAAGTTCTTGTGTCTTTTGTTTTATCCTTTCAATAGAGAGAAATACACTTTGGAACAAGACATCAGAGAAACAGAGGAAGCCATCAGACACAAAACCACAGAGGTTCAGGTAAACCTGGCTGTGGAATTATTATTATTACTGATAATAATACAAATATTTTAATAATTATAAAATATACTTAGTATTATTGATATATTTAAAAGTAATTGTCTGTAATTTATGAATTTTGGTAATAATTTAAACTTTTTGTTATTGTAATTATATTATAAAAATTTAATTAAAATATTAGTTTGAATTTATTAACATTTAAATGTAAATATATTTAAATATATTGCATGTTATATAATTTATAATTATAAAATATACTAATTATTAGTATATTATTACATTAAAGTATTTGGTATTACTATTTAAAAATACATTATTTAATATTTTAGTTGTTATTTGTATTATATTTGTTATATATATATTAAAAAAAATACACTCACCGGCCACTTTATTAGGTACACCTGTTCAATTGCTTAATTGCTTGGTAACATAAATTGCTAATTAGCCAATCACAGGGCAGCAACTCAATGTATTTAGGACACTAGATGTGGTGAAGACGACTTGCTGAAGTTCAAACCGAGCATCAGAATGAAGAAGAAAGGGGATTTAAGTGACTTTGAACGTGGAATGGTTGTTGGTGCCAGACGGGCTGGTCTGAGTATTTCAGAAACTGCTGATCTACTGGGATTTTCACACACAACCATTTCTAGGGTTTACGGAGAATGATCCGAAAAAGCGAGCGGCAGTTGTGTGGATGAAAATGCCTTGTTGATGTCAGAGTAGAATGGGCAGACTGGTTAAAGATTATAGAAATGCAACAGTAACTGAAATAACCACTCGTTACAACCAAGGTATGCAGATTACCATCTCTGAACTTACAAGACGTCAAACCCTGAAGCAGATGGGCTACAGCAGCAGAAGACCACACCGGGTGCCGCTCCTGTCAGCTAAGAACAGGAAACGGAGGCTACAATTCACACAGGCTCCCCAAAATTGAACGAAAGAAGATTGGAAAAATGTTGCCTGGTCTGATGAGTCTCGATTTCTGATGCGACATTCCAATGGTTGGGTCAGAATTTGGTGTAAAGAACATGAAAGCATGGATCCATCCTGCCTTGTCTCAACGGTTCAGGCTGCTGCTGGTGGTGGTTTAATGGTGTGGGGGATATTTTCCTGGCACACTTTGGGCCCCTTAGTACCAATTGAGCATCATTTAAATGCCACAGCCTACCTGAGTATTGTTGCTGACCATGTCCATCCCTTTATGACTACAGTGTACCCATCTTCTGATGCTACTTCCAGCAGGATAATGCACCATGTCACAAAGCTCAAATCATCTCAGACTGGTTTCTTGAACATGACAATGAGTTCACTTTACTCAAATGGCCTCCACAGTCACCAGATCTCAATCCAATAGAGCACCGTTGTCATGTGGTGGAACGGGAGATTTGCATCATGGATGTGCAGCCGACAAATCTGCAGCAACTGCGTGATGCTATCATGTCAATATGGACCAAAATCTCTGAGGAATGTTTCCAACATCTTGTTGAATCTATGCCACGATTAATTAAGGCAGTTCTGAAGGCAAAAGTTGGTCCAACCCGGTACTAGCAAGGTGTATCTAATAAAGTGGCCAGTGAGTGTATGTATATTTATATTTATATATATATAATACATTTAGCCTTTGTTTAAAAACGAATTAAAATAATGTAGTTAAATATTAACTTAAAATATTTGCATACAATATTTAATTTTTTTCTATATTCTAAGATAAATATATTAATAAACAAAGTATTATTAACATATTTATAAGTAAATGTGTTTGAATATATTATAAATTATTTTGACATTGAATTATTCTTTGTATTATAAATATGAAATATTCTTAGTGTTATTACTATTTAAGTGTAATCTTAGTATAAATAAATTAAAGAAATGTATAGATAATTTAATATTATAAATTTAACTAGTCTTTTTAAAATATTTTATATAAAGGTATACATCATAAAATGTATTTAATGATGTATTAATATAAAAAATGTGTTCTGTTAATTTTTTTTTGAATTAGTATTAATTTGAAGTATTTCATTCTTAATTGTAAATATATGTGAACATTTGTATTAATATAATAATGTATTTAAAAGTATCTAATTTTGTATGCACAAGTTACATGTTGGCTTCATTATTAACTGGATTTGGTTTGGTTGACAGGAGATGCAAAATGATCTGGACCGAGAGACGTGCACCCTCCAGGAGCTTGAGGCGCAGAAGCAGGACGCTCAGGACCGGCTGGAGGAAATGGACCAGCAGAAGGCAAAGCTGGAAGACATGCTTAATGACGTACGGCAGAAGTGCCAGGAAGAGTCGCAAATGGTGAGCAACAACCTTGAGAAGACAGGAATACAAGATCCTCGGTGATGATAAACCTTAAACACCATCCGATCTCTTTCTGTTCAGATCTCATCGCTACAGTCCCAGATCTACTCGCAGGAGTCGGACCTGCAGAGTCAAGAGGAAGAGCTGGGCCGGGCCAAGGCTGACCTGAACTGTCTGCAGCACGAGGAAGCTCAGCTAGAGCAGAGTCTGCAAGCTGGCAGGATTCAGCTAGAAACCATCATCAAGTCTCTCAAAGCCACACAGGACGAGATCAACCAGGTTGTGCCCTCAGAGCAGTTTATATTCCAACCACTAGGGGGTGACAACACCTAAAGATGTCCGTATTTCATATGCATTCATGCAAATATGGTTGCTTATGACATTAGAAAGGCAGACACCAGAAACTGTTTTATGTAAAAAAGAAAAATGCCAGAAAAAAAGAAAGTGTGCTGAGTGTTTAAGTATGTAATGGATCAAACTGATGTATGTATCTTGAAGGCTCGAAGCAAACTCTCCCAGATCCAGGACAGTCAACACGAGATCAGTAAGAGCATCGAGCAGTACAGCAGCACCCTGAACGGAACCCACGGGGGCAGCATGACCAACCTGGCCGACATGAGCGAAGGCTTTCCAGAGAAGGAGAACGGTGGTTTCGGGGCTATGGTGAGATGTTTTAGGCTGTATTTTAAACTCCTCTTTTGTACTTAGAATGGCAGTCACATCATCTAGAAACAAAAATTTGATCATATATATTAAATAAATATCATATACTTTTACCATGACTTACAGAAAAGAGCCACTAAAATGTCATGCAGTAAAACAATCATGTCAGGCATATTTACCACAAATCCGTTTATGACACATTAAAAGACTAATTTGTTTTAGCCCAAGTACTATTAACTTGAAATGTTAAATGTTTTAACTTTCCCACTATCCCATTTTGGTAATTTGTCAGTAAGATTGTTTTTATTCATTACTCATTTAAAATATATATATATATATATATATATATATATATATATATATAATAAAGAGATCTATACACACAAACACATACATAATAATGCAAAAATGTACAAAAAAATACACAATATGAAATTATTATTAAAATGTACTATTAAAAAATATATATTTTTTTTATTCCTTTATTATTCAGACAGGACAATGGAGAGATGACAGGAAAGTATTGGGTAGAGAGAGGGGGCAATATCGACATAGGACCTCAAAACACACACACACACACACACACACACACACACACACACACACACACACACACACACACACACACACACACACACACATACATATATATTTTAAACAAGAACAGGCCTGACTGAATACATGTCTTCATGATTATATTAAGTTCCATAGTTGCATAATTATTTGTCTCTTCTTTTTTCTAATTTGGAGTATTGGAGTATTCATTTCTGAACAATCATGAAGCTCACTCCTTGTGTGATTGCGATTGAATTTCTGTTGACATTCTCTGGTTTCTGAGAGAGAACTTTGCTGGCTTTTCTTTCTGAATTATGCCTTGCATACAAAGGTACAATTTGGAAACCCAGCACTTTTAACAGAGCTTCTTGTGTTATTTGGAACAGCTGAGGTGCTGGCTTAAATTGCAAATTGTAGGCACAAATGACTGAAATTTAGACTTCAGGGTTCTTATTTAAAAATATTCTTTTCTTATTTGAGCTAGACCCCGAATATAGTGTTAACCCATTTGTTAGACATCTGGATTGAAAGCCAGCAGGTTTAAGCTGTTATCATTATCAACTATAAAACAAGTTCTGCAATGTCTATAAGAAAGAAAATACTCTTGCATTTGAACATGAAACATATAATTATAGGTTTAGTTATAGCTGTGGGCATCGTTTTACACTGATCCATGTTCAGCTCTTACCTAAAACCTTCTATATAAAATAATCAATAAAAGAGTCTTTAGATCAGTGTGAAAGCAAACATCTTTGGTCAACAATTGTTTGTTTAAACCCATTACAGGAAGACCCTTTCAAGGCGAAGACCACTTTGTTCAACAGCGCCCCGCAGGAGATGCACACAGACCCCTTCCAGTCTGAAGACCCATTTAAAACCGACCCATTCAAAGGTAGGTCATGTACATTTTCCCTTTTGTTCTGCTCAAAATAAATACCTCCCTTCCTTAGAGATGAATCTGGATGCTATAATAACCATAAATACATTGTGTTTAAAGGGTTACTCCACCCCAAAATGAAAATTTTGTCATTAATCACTTACCCTCATGTCGCTCCAAACCCGTAAAAGCTTTGTTAGTCCAGTATTCACTGGACGCAAATAGCGCATGCTGTTCTGTGTCAGCCACACTAAACGCATACGCTGTTCTGTGTCAGCCGCACTAAACGCATACGCTGTTTTCTTACTATACGGTAATATCGTCCATACATTAGTACCGTAAGATATGTTGTATGCACGGCTGGAACACTGTTTAAAATGCTGGCATGCATGTTCAAATGAACAGAAACATTACAAGTTGATAGCCAAATGTCTTTTTGCTGTGCTCTGTGTAGTATGGTCTGTGTATTCTATACGCTTTATATTGTAATGTCTGAACGTCCTGCCACTGCTAGGATTGGCGCCTGCTCTCTCTCTAGAAGAATGACAGACAAAAGATGCTCTGTGTATGCAACTTGCTCGTTTCTCTCTCTCTTCCGGGTAGGGCTGAACGATTAATTGCATTTGCGATAATATCGCAATATGAGAGAACGCGAGGCTGCGATTATACTGTCGCTTGACACGCAAGAGTAATGTATGACGATCGTATGACATCCAAGTACAGCGAGAGATAGCATTAGGAGACGTCCGCTCTCTTATAGCTGTCACGGTACTTTGATGACACACCGATCGGTCTAGATGCGCTGCTTCAAGTCAAACACATCTAAGCAGTCTTCAGAGAAAGCATCATGTTGGCACGCTGCTATGTTGCCAAGTCCGCAGTTTGCCGCGGGTTGTTTTCGTGTCCGCGGGTCTTACATAACATGCGGAATTGACAAGCTACATGTAAACGATATCCTTTGCTGTACTTGCCTGTCAAAATAACGGAGTTCGTTTGGACGTCTTCAGCTTTTAAGAACTGCCGGTTTCTCCTGTAGTGGGCGGAGCTAATGCGCAAACCGCAATCTCATTGGCCATTGCTATCATATTCCCTGTTTTGATTTCAGCGAATCAGTTCGAGCGAATGCAGACGACCTGATTAATATTCATGAACCCAGCAGCTCAAAACATTTTGTCATCTAACCAGTATTATTTGTAGGTTTTTTCCCCCTTATTTTATAGAAACACTAAATGACAAAAAATATCTTAAGCTCCACCACCAGTCCTAAGTTCAGACAACTTGATAAATATTTATTCATACGTGGTTATTCTAAAGTTCTATCATCATATAATGCTAAATTATCATAATATAATATTATAATGTTTTTCTGAAATAATCAATTTAATTTGATAGTTGTCTCTCACATTGTCCCACAGAAACATTAAAATAGTGTAGATTAGTGTAATGTTTTATAATAATAATTTATTCTATTTGGTGACCATTTCATTCATGTAACATATTTAATATTGGGGCATCCAAGTTATTTGACATATTTTAACTTTTTTTTTTTAAGTAACAATAGCTACTTTCCCCGGTAATTATTTTATTTTATAACGATGTAACTCGGTTAGTATTTGTGAGAAGTAACTAGTAATATAACTAATTACTTTTTTAAGTAACGTGCCCAACACTGCACACTATACAATGATTTATTGCATGTCTTTGATTAATAATGAATATGAAGAGCTTTAAAAAAACATTTGCATATTAAATCGTAATCGCAATATTTAGATTATAAAGTCTGTGTGCTACAATATGGTGTTTCCCAACGCTTCAGTTCAGTTTGCAATGAGAAGTTGCACTTGCACGTCGTTGTTCATTCTGCGGAAGAAAGGGATGATTCAGGCCGTCTGATCTCATTTTAAAAAACAGCAGCTCAAGCATCCCTTATTTAACATCATAATATCTTACAAGAAAGTATTCTCAGTTTTATTCATTTGACTACTTCTAGAACATGTATAATAGTTCGTTTCTGGAAGCATCTTTGCGATCACAAATGTAATTTTATTAATCGACATATCAATCATATCATATATCATATATATATATATTAACATTATAAATAAATGTTTTAATATACATGCTGCTAACTGCTAGCTCCGGCAGGATTCAGCCGTTTTGAAAGAATTGTTTGAATGACAGTGATTCAATAATGAACTGCTGCCACCTGCTGGCCGTTTTTACCAGTTTCTTATCTAAAAGTCGGCATATACATTATTTTCCAACATATTTTTACATTCAGAGTTTTGTATTTAAAATACATTAATCTCATACATTTTTTTATGCAATTATAAATAATAAATACAGTCTAAATGTACAAATCCCACATCTAAATGTCACTTCATGCAGCTTCTGTGCAGTGCTGAGATGAGTTTTGTTTACATAATTTCAGGGAAAACAATAGCCAGTCAAGTATTCAAAGAAAAATATTGTCTGTTTTTATTTATTTATTTATTCATTTTTGATTCATTTTGTAGAATTTAATTTTAATGAACAATACTGCATGGTATCGTGATACTTCAGCTAGTATAGTATCGTAAGACATTTTTATGGTATCATGACAACCCTAACGGTGACGTGGAGGAGACGAATTGTTTAAGTCGTTATTTTGGTTTTCTTTGTGTACAAAAAGTATTCTCGTAGCTTCGTAAAATTACTGTGACGTAATTTTAACGTAACATCATTTTGAATATGTCTTTCATACTTTTCTGGGCCTTGACAGTGTTATTTACTTAACAGTCAATGGGACTTTCACAAGCCTCCCGTTTTTCACCCAAAATATCTTAAATTGTTTTCAGAAGTCGAACAAAGTTTTTTCAGGTTTGGAAACACTTGTGGGTAAGTGATTAATGACAAAATTTTCATTTTGGGGTGGAGTAACCCTTTAATTTCAAATTCCTGTTTACTGGTATTTGTGTAGCACATTTTTGAAGCCAAGCTTTTAATTCCTTTTTAATGGCTTCTAAAGACATCTCCTGATTTCTTTTTGTTTGTTACAGGCGATCCGTTCCAGAATGACCCATTCTCAAAGCAGACCTCCACAGTTGCAGGTATCCAGTCCATCCAAATACATGAAGTGCCTCTCCAGTGTTGAGCTTTAAAATTTATATTTAAATGTTGTAATGCATATTTAGTATGCATACGGCATCAACTTAATAGCCATATTAAATCCATTCTAAAAACACACACACACACACACACATATATATTATGTATACATATATATACACCACAGTTCTTGCCCAAACTTCATGGTATTTAAACATCATGTTCAGTTACCTTGACACAGTTCTCTCTTGGTAATAAATGAGGCTTTCAGTTCCCCAACTCTCATTAAAAATTGGGCTAAAGATAGCTACATGATAAAATGATATAATGTAAATGATGGTATTCAAATTCAAGACTTTCCCGTGACCGTTATATTAATCTGTACATTTTTTTTAGATCCTTTCGGTGGAGACCCTTTCAAAGAGGCTGACCCTTTTAGCACCTCTTCTGAAGATTTCTTCAAGAAACCCTCAAAGCCAGACACCTTCAGCCACCCCGATCCTTTTAGCAAAAGTGCCACACTTCCCTCAAAGGTACCTAGAAAACCAACAACATCACATTATTCCCCTTACTCTCTGACTTATTTCTCAACTATCTCTTTTCTTTTGTCTTGTAGAGTCATAATTTTTCAAGTAATGACCCCTTCAGCTCCACTAGCCCCAAACCAAAAGGCCAAGGTATGCCGTTTGCATGTGTCTCTCACTTATTTTGCTGAATCATAACATCTCTGCCACTCCCTTTCTTTGAAGATACTGTGCAAAGATTGGCTTCATCATCACTGCATGCAACAGAACTTGAACTTCTGAAACTGATTTGGTATCAGCTGAAAATGCCTCGTTTCAATTACACACGCCTTAAGGGACATGCTTAGGTGTCTTAGACTTGCTTGAGTCTTTCACAACTCAAGCAAGATAATACTTTCACACCTTGTGCCAATGGCGACACTTTTTTCTTTTTTTCCAAAGGCCACTCAGAGCAGTTCCAGAGAACACGTGTGAAGAAGCTGTCAAAAGAGTTCCCATGCATTACGTCCACTCACAGGCCCCTTTGGCTGCCTGAATGATGTGAAATTCCTCTACTGTTTCAGTAAACAGTTAATGCAGCTTTCGGTTGCAGCATTGTTGAACACTGAGGCGATGCCAGGAAATGCTCAACACATTTTTTTCAAACCTGTGGGTTAAAGGCAAAATAACAAAGACAACAAAGCAAATTGATGGTTAAAATTTTTGTTTTGACTTTTTAAAATGGAAATTCATATTCCTGTTTGATTGCTTCTCTATGCATTTTATTTGATCTTATTACTATTGTGATTAAGTCCCATAAAGTATATATTTTACTGTATTTAGTTACTATAAAATAGATGCGATTTGTATTTTATTGAAAGTGGTCAAATGAGTACTTCAGTGATAATTGACCATAATATTATTTTAAATAAATAAATAAAGATCATTCTATTTATTTATTTATTATTTTGTTTAGTAAAATTAAAAACAAGTCAATAAAAGTAGTCACAAGTAATTAACAAACCCTTGGCCAGAATATTATTTTAAATAACTTTTTATTTACTTATTTTCATTTAACATTATGGTGAAGGTTCACTAAAGTATTTATTTGGCACTAGGGCTGCAGCGATTCGTCGACGTCATTGATTACGTTGACTATAAAAATACGTTGATTAGCATGGAGTGCATCGATGCATCGCACCTTTAGCCACGCTCTTTGTGCGAGCCGGCAGTTATCCCTACTTAAGACTGTTTTTCTGCCATGTTTAACACAAACAAGACTCTAGAGCAGAAGGTAAAGGCTAGTATGGCAACATCACTTCACTTCATAAAGCGTTCATATAGCGTTCTATTATACGACCCTCAGAACCACATATATAGCTGAACTGACGCCTTTACATTGTCAGGATTCAAAGCTGCATTCAAAGCTGCGCTGAATGAACGGGACAGCACGGGACATCGAGTTGCCTATATAATCATGACGGATTTAATGCACTCACAGGGCCGGAGAAATGATTCACATTCATCTTAAGATCCACCGGAGCTGCCGTCAGTGCCGTGGATGCTTCAGTAAACAGTTAATGCAGCATTCGGTTGCAGCATTGTTGAACACTGAGGCGATGCCTTTAAATGCTTCTTTAGCGCGTGTAGAGAGCGCGAGAGCTCGAGCGCGCACCAAACGCGCTCTATGGGCACGCTAATGAAGCATTTAAAGTCATTGTTAGTTGTTTAATGTGTGATGGACAGGACAAGCCTCGACTGTGCTCGTTTATTTAAACACGGGCTGTCAGCTGTGATAAAACTTCCCCATGTAGTGACGCCATTTTTTATTCTGTCGCTCTCGTGTCCTGAATGCGGTTGTGACTTCAGTTGTTCATTCATATACAGATATGTATTCAAGCAGATGATTTAATCTGCTGAATAAATAAAACCTTTCAAGTCTCTCACTTGTAAGCAACTGCTGTCAGTCCCAAACAATATCTATGAATGCAGCCATAATTTCTATTGATTGTATCACTGCCCTGTAATTCTCTTTCTTTATTGCTCTCTTTCTCTCTCTTTCTCTTTCTCTCTCTCTCTCTCTCTCTCTCTCTCTCTCTCTCTCTCTCTCTCTTTCTTTCGTTCTTTGTATTTATTATTTATTGTTATTATTTTTCCTTTTCACTCTTTTCTTATTTTTAATTTAATTATTTTTTTTCTTATTTTTTTTTCAATTTATATATTTTTTTTATTGTTATTTTTTTTTCTCTTCTTGTAATCATGTTTCTTTATTGTTATTTTCTTTCCTTCTTTGTTTCTTTGTTGCTGTTGGTTTTTTTGTTTTTGTAATTTATTAATAACAAGAAAAGTTTTGAATAAAATAAAAGATTAATACCAGAATTTACTGTTATTATTTATTGATAGTTTAACTAAAGAATACATACTTTTTTATATATTGATAGATAACTCCTTCATATCAATGGATGCTAAATGCTCGAGTGATTGCTGTGAAAGAGCTCTTAATACCACTCCAAGGGCCCAGGGCGGGACTGCAGGCGGGCGCGGTGAATGCTTTAATCTCCTCGCTCACCGCCAGCGCGTGCCTATCGATCGATTGCCCGTCCCGCGGACGCACACACACTTTCAGTGTTGATGGTAGAGATCCACTATCCAGTATGTATCATAGAAAATGCCGAACATCCGAAACGGAGCAAGTAGCCAGATCGATATGAGCATACAGCAACATTACACAAACACTCTCCATTTCAGAGCATACAAACGCCTCGTAGAGGGTGTCCGCACCTCCGAAAGCACGTCGAGCACGTGAGAATGCAGGGCGCTCAGCTCCTCTGGTATCCCGGAAGCAGCCAGACATGAAGATACCACAACTCCAGGTTCGGGTGCCACACCAAACCGCTCACTTGAGATAGCAGATCCTTACTGATGGGGATCGGGCAGGGCGGTGCTACCAGCAGCTTTGTCAGGTCCAGGGACCAAGGATGGTTCGGCCAGTTCGGGGCAGTGACTATCACCGAAGCCCCCTCTTTCCTGATCGTGCATAACACCAGTGGCCATATATTGATTGGAGGAAACGCATACAGCCTGGCTGCTGGCCAGCGCGATGTCTCCACGGCCACTTTAAGCGGGGAGTGGGATGGGGCGAAGAACAGCGGGCAATGCGCATTCTCGCTCGTGGCGAACAGATCTACCTCCGCTGTCCCGTGCCAGGTCAAAAACATCCGATCCGACCCGAGGTGCAACTTCCACTCTCCGTGAGGAATCCCTCTTCCTTGAAAGAGTATCTGCAGTTCCCAGCGGTTCAGGAGACTGGGGACATGCGTTGCTCTGATGGAGAGAAAGTGACGGCTCTGTGCTTGTACAGAGCTTTGGACCGTACATTCTCGTACAAGGAGGCCTTGGTGATTTATGCAAGAAATCAGACATTTTGTCGGTGCGACTCAGTACATGCAGCTGTTCCAGCTGCGGCCGTAAATCCTTTAGCGCTAAGAACACTGCTTCCAGCTCCAAGGCAGTGGTTTATGTGCCACTGGGTCTGAGGCATAGCCACGAAGCAAGTATGCCCTCGAACACTGCTCCCCGGACTCGAGTCGATGCATCCGTCGTGACCACGACACGTGACGTATCTTTGTGCCACGGCCTCAGAGCTTCGATGCTGCCGTGGGAGACCGCGATGCGCAAACGGCCCGAAGTCCACGCAGTCCAAGGGACTCAAAAGTTCACCCAAAACTTCAGCGGGCGCATGTGTAGTAAACTGCCCGGTCTGAAATGGAGCATGAAGACAAAATGGCTGCCGAGCGCTCCCGATAGAGGTGAGACTGCACCTGGCTGTCACTACAGACTGACTGTGCTATACAAACTAGTTGATCACCACTTTGTAGGGGCGTAAACAACTGGCGTAATTGTCCAGCGAAATCTGGAAGGCTGATAGGATGCGCATCAGGTCTCCACCGCTTTTGGTCAAAGCACACTCCCAGAAGCTCCCACACATTATAGACTGACTCTGGGCGAGAATGCTCTTATGCATATTCATTTCCACATAGCCTCAAGAGCTCTGTTAGTGACGAAGCAGTTTGTATATATGGCTGGCGTGTCCGTGACTGAGCTAAGATCAGCCATTCATCCAAGTAATTGAGAAGAACGCGCATCCTGCTCGCTCTGAGGGGGGAAAGGAGCCGCGTCCATGCACTTCAAGAAAGAGCTTTTTTCACAAATGTGAAAAAAGTGAACTTTTCACAGTTTTTCAAAAAGGGCCTGGCGTCCCTGCGATGCGCCGTGTGCCAAAGAAGATTTCGATCTCGAGGTCTGCTGCTTTTAAACCGGTGAGGGTGGCGGCTTTTTCTTTTTGATGCAGGGCGAGTGGCGCCCGATCCTTGTGAAGATCTGCAGCAGCATCTGCACCTGGCTGTCACTACAGACTGACTATGCTATATGACCTAGTTGAACACCACTTTAACGTAGGGGCGTAAACAACTGGCGTAATAGTCCAGCGAAATCTGACGCAGGGGCGTCAGATGAATCCTTGCCTTCGTACTTTTTTCTGCGCAGGGGCATCAAAGACTCCTCGCCTACGCGCTTTTCCGCGCAGGGGGATGAGGTGAATCCTTGCACTGCGAGGGCCCCATATCGCCTTGAATGAGTGAGAGAGCGGAGTCCTCTGTACACGACAGCCGCTGATGTGGGGCTGGTATCGTGTGAATGAGAGGGTGTCCTCTACCCACAGTAGCCGCTGATTGTTCGGCTGGTATCAGTGAATGAGAGAGTGTCCTCTACACATGGCAGACCGAGCTTCAGTCTCTCACTTCAGAGAGAGCAGTGTCTTCCAAACCCGGCAGCCGCTAATGAGGGGCTGGTATCGTGTGAATGAGTGAGGAGCCCTGTGATTGTGCTTTGCACATGGCAGAATGCCGCTCTAGGCGAGGGGGTTGCATGCTTAGTGGGTTTTTCCGTGCGGCATCTGCTGCGACATGAGAACCCTTAGCTCCTGTATCTGCCCTCGGCTCTCTGCTCCGCCATGGAAGGGGGACGTGAGAAGCTGGGCTGATGTCTTGTCCTGCAGGTTCGATGGGTGAGAGGAATGCGGACATTTAGTCGGCATGAGGTCCTTAAGGTCCACCACTGATCGAGGGCAGAGGGACTCATCCTTAAGAAAATGTCATACTCACCTGATCGCTGCAGACGAGCGGCCATCCAGGCCCGCCGTCGAATGAGCGGAACCACAACTGTGAGCTGTAATTTAGTTTAAGCCATAATCTTGTTTGTTCAGCAAAGTGAAGGAAAAGATTCTGACGTAATTGTTGCGGGCACCGCATTTATACTGTCTCTCAGCTTGTCAATATTTGCATGCATTTGCATACTTCGCGACAATTGACCAGTCATTGACTGGCGTGAGCCAATAGGACTTCAGAAAGGTTGGAAGGGAAGGAGTACCCATAACGGAGAATTCTCCGTTATGTCTCGTGAAAGCTCGAGAGGGAACTTTTTATTTCTATAAAATGTTAAAATTTTTGTATTAAAATTTAAAATAAGTCAGTATAAGTCACTAAATAAAAACCTCAGTGACCCTTGATCTTTATATTTATTATTTTATAAATGACAAAAAAAAAATTTAAGTACCATTTTTATCAAGTATCACTATTGCAATTTTTTTTATCACAATTACTGACAGAGAAAAGAGGGAACTGAATATAAAATATCAATTTTAATACAAGAATTACGCTTATCTCTAAACAGTTTCAAAATGTCTAACAGTTTTTACATTTTATTGACTTGTAATACTTGTCATTTCTCTGCCAATTCCAGATATGTTCGGTACTTTGGACCCGTTCGGAAGCAGTTCGTTCTGCAGCAACAACAGCGGATTTGCAGACTTCAGCCAAATGTCAAAGGTAGTGAACACCTTTTACTTTTTTTTCATCTTAAGCATAGTGGAACTTTACTTTCTCACGTTTTTTGCAACATGACATTTGTAAGATGTGGTTTTGATTAATGTCCTACTCGAAATTTGCGCGGTTTGCACCTTGTGTCTGATAATGGCCCACCACTTCTCCTTTCCGCTGCGATTTCATTTAGGGCTTTGTAGACGACCCCTTCAGCCGAAAACAAGACATGCCAGCTCTCCCTCCCAAGAAAAGCATACCGCCACGACCCAAACCACCCAGCGGTAAGCATTTAACCTTCATCTCAAGGCCCAAAAACAAACATTGACCCTTTTCAATTCATATACAACCATATAAGGTGTTTAACTATTATTTCAAAGTAAACGATTACGAAAACTACACAGCTAACTGTTGCAATAACCAAAACATAGTCAAAACACGCCATCTAAACAGCCAACATGAAAGACCTGGAGAATGTTGTTTGGGTGGATCTTTCTCTACGTTTTTGACACTCGCATTTAAGAAGATACATCTTCAAAGTTTAGCATCACTACATCTCTTTTAACTAGTTGTTTGTCAGCAGTGAAAGCTAAACAGCTTTGAACTAGAAGTTGTTGACCGCAGCTCACACATTCATGTTGTAGAAGTCTTTTATTAAGCTAATTAAAACTGAATTATGACTATCCAGGATATCTAAGACATCCTCCATCAGTTGTCAACAGGAAATTGAGGTACAACCTTGATACATTTGCTAAACTTACATTTTTTTTTAGTTTTTAATGCGCGATGGCATAGTCTTATCTCCATCCAACTCCAAAACGGTGCATTTGCCACTTGGGGAAAACGAAACCTGTGCTGTTTCCTCTGCAGTCGGCAGTTGGAGGAAAAGGCGAATCTGTGCAAATCACTCTTTTTTTTCTGTTTTGTTTTCCATCCTAGAAAACAAGGGAGTGCTTTCCTGGTGTAACTGAGGTTTAAAATTTGGTGTGGAGGTTAGAGAAGTAGGTTTGTTCGGTGCATTTAGGGTGATATAGCTAACATGCTTCGATGATCTGCGGTTAGCCTGCACTGCCAGCATCGTGTGCTGATCTACACACCCCTCCCCACTTCCTGTGTGTGTGTGTGTGTGTATTTAGACACTTTAGTGGGTAGTGTGGGCTGACTGCCACAAATTCTTACTCTATTTCATGTTTTACTCTTGTTCTCCTCTCAAAAACACATTTCGAACATTGTAAGTGGAGTTAAACTATGTGTATCCCATAGTATGTTAATTTTTTTATGTGCGTAATGGCAATGACAAGTTAACAGATTAAATAAAAATAAGAAATTTGCAGTATTTTGCTCATTTATGTATACGTTTAGTCTGGGAAGACTAGAATTTTAAAATCCAAACTAAAATTAATTTGTTGTAAAATTGATAATTCATTCATTTTTATTAACGTATTGTATCATTAAAGAGCATGGCTTGTTTTTGACCTCTTTCCCTCAGCAGGGTGGAGTCTTTTTGCGGTTTAGTATTCCGTTTACTGACAGAAAGAAACTGATTGCTGGTCTGGTATAAATAACAGCCCTATTGAACATGCGGTTAACACCTTTAGAGGAACCAGCAACCAGTTTAAAGTTCTCACGAGTAAGTGAATGCCAGTCTCGGCAAATGGTGCAAGAGAAGGGAAAAAATAAGTGTGCATAAGCATTTTTTTAATCGGAAAGTCCTCGCTGGTTTGTGATTACTTTACTTTTCTTGAGCAAATTTCTATAATAAGCAAATTGCTTGTGCAAGGACTCTGCTTTCCTATAAATCAATAGCAACGTGTGAGCCGTATTTAGTGCTCGTGCTGGATGTGTGTAGAAAGAGACAGAAAGTTCAGTGTTGTTTTGAATTACCGCATCATACACGCTTGAACTACTGTGGGTTTTTTGGTTGAGCTTCGGAAGGATATGTACAAATGGCGATTATTATATAAATGAGTTAATTATTTCAAAAAATTACATTATTGTTCTAAAATTTGGGGTTGGAAATATTTTTTTTTTAAGTACAGTAAAAACAATGCAATTATGAAATATTATTACAATTTAAAAAAACTATTTTCTATTTTCATGTATTATTAAATGTAATTTGTGATACAAAGCTACATTTTCAGCTGTTTTACTCTGTTTTACTTTTACTTTTCAGTGTCACATGATCCTTCAGAAATCATTCTAATATGCTGATTTGCTGTTCAATACATTTCGTTATTTAATATTTTTGTGGAAATTGAATTTATTTTCATGATTCTTTGAATGCAAGGTTCAAAAGAACAACATTTAGCCAACTTGAAATATTTTGCAACATTATAAATGTCGTTATTACCAAGAATGCATTCTTGATTAATGCGTTATTTAACAAAATATTAATGGTATATATTAAAATATTAATTATCCTTTTTTAAGTGGGTGGTTAGTGGTTAAATATCTGGGTTGGTAACCAAAAGGTTGTAGGTTCAAACCTCATAAATGAGTTTAATGAGCTACCGTTACCACTTTTCTATTATTGTTTTGGTAAATAAAGCAATTCAAATTCATGAGTTATTATGAAGTTATAGAGGACCAATATATTTTCATTTAGCTTAACAAAAATTATAAAAAAACGGCCAGCTTAGACACTTAAAATGAAAACTGATGTTTTTCAACAGGTAAAAGCACTCCAGTAAACGTGCCCGGATCCACCGATTCGGCCAAGACGAGTGATCCCTTCCAGCCCTTCAGTGCTGACCCCGCTGATCCGTTTCAGAGTAAAAAGGGGGTGGGAGACCCCTTTAGTGGCAAAGACCCATTTGCTCCATCTGCCTCAAGTAAAGCTTCTAAAGACTCTTCATTGGGTTTTGCAGACTTCAGCTCTGTAAGTTGAGCTTAGTGATACTCTTCTCTTGTCCGGTCCACTTGTTTCTTTCCAAAATCCAAAAATAAACCAACCAACAAACCAAAAAAAGTGCTTTTTAGCAATCATCAGTGAGGTTTCCTAGAGCAGACTGCACCATTGGCTTCTGTATCGCTAAATCTGTCGCCTTGTGCCGGCTACTTATTTTCCTCCATGTCTGCAGTCCATCTATCTGTGATTAACTCACCAACGCAGAATTCTGGATAATAAGCCCTAATCAAGCAGCCAGACATCATCTCTATCTCTTTCAGTGACTCTCATACAGTTGTTTGTGGTGCACATGGCTATGATGTCATCTGTCGTTTTGCTCAGCCATTTGTATTTGCTTGTGGGAAGAGGAGCGGTCGCATTTGGTAATACCAAGCGCTCTCGGCTAATCTAATTTGGCTTCTTGCTGTTTTTCGGACTTTTTTGTTAGGTTTTATGCAAATGACTTGTTTTTCAAAGAAACACTATTCAGGCTGCAATTGTCATTCAAAAGTAATCAAAGTAAGGTCTTGGTTTGAATGTACTTCAAATCAAGATGAGCTACTGTATAGTTTATGCTAATTTTAGTTTGTTGGTAAAGATTTAGTATTTTGCAAAAACCTGTGCATAACGAGGTTAAAAATCATATAGCAAATTATCAGATTATATTTCTCTGTTTACTTGTATATGTAAGTGACCTACAAAAAACGCAAGTGTTCAGCGTTCCGATGTGCACCATATCAGTAATTTTGCTTCTTATCTAATGGAAACGCAAATTTTCTCGTAACCCAGAAGTTTGTTATCGTAGAATGTTGGTGTTTATGCTAAAATGTTATGTTAGTATTTTTTCTTAAACGTCTGCAAAGTAGACAATCTAACTGACTCCTAAAATAAATATTTTTCATCAGCATCACAAATATTTGCTCGCTCAAAAAAAACGTCAGTGTTTAAAGTATCATCAATTTTCCCTATTTCAGTATTTTCACTATATGGACAAGAGTGTGGGCCTTCTGATTGGCCTGATGAGAAATGTTCATTTTGTTAACCCGAAAGTTCGTTAGCTTGAGCAAGACTTCAGTGTTTTGTGTTATTGATGTGTCTGAAGTCAGTACTGTCCCTTTGTCTGCAAAATGAACCATCTGATTGTCTCCTAAGAGAAACATACATTTTCTTGCATCCCGAAATTTGTTTTCTTTCACATCCGTGTTTGTAGTATAATCAAAGTTCATAATATCAGTATTTTCGTCACAAATCTAACTAGTTTTTTTTAAATATAAATGTCTGTTTGTTTAACCAAAATGTCTCTTATGTATATTTTCACCTTACTGTCCACAAAGTTGGACCGTCTGATAGTTTCTGAAAATAAATGTACATTTTCTTGCATCTCGATTTTTTTACTTAAATAACATCGGTGTTTCTAGTATAATAAAAATTCGTAATATCAGTATTTTTGTCTCAAATGTTGTTCATTTGAACAAAAGTCAATGTTTATTGTTTAACCAATGTGTCTATTGTCAGTATTTTAGCCTCATTGTCCACAAAGATGCCATTTGATTGCTTCCTAATATAAGCGTAAGTTTTCTTGCATTTTCAAAGTTTGTTCGCTTAAACATTTTTTTTTTTTTTTAGTATAATCATAGTTGACGATATCAGTATTTGCACCTTATGATCCTGCAGCATAGATCATCTGATTAATAACTACAAGAAACGTAAGTTTCGAAAACATCCCGAACGTCCATTCACTCAAACAAAAACATCTGTGTTTAATAGAATTACCCATGTTAAAGAAACCTAACTTTCTTGAAAGTGCTTTTGTTAGCTCGTTCGTTCTTTTTTTCTTTCATCAACAACTCGTCTTTGTTATGGACTCTTTCTAAACTAGCTCTGGTTCTCTCTGTTATCTTCTCAGCCATCAGGTCATATTTCAAGAAGTGTGGGAAGCTTGTATTGACACATCACACTTCCACAAAGTGTAATCGTCATCTTGATCTTATCTCAAACAATGTTTTTCAGCTCACTTAAACCTTGATCCTCGTGTTTGAAATCGCTCATAAAGTTTAGTAAACTTGTTTACTAAAGGACTAGAACTGAAGTCAAAGTATTCAGAAAAATGGATGCGATGTCCCGTTTCGAAGTCGATAGGGGCAATCTTTTGACGTGGGAAGTGTCAGTATCACTACTCAGCTCTCAGGCTGTTGTTTTCCTCAGCATGGGATCACTCTGCGCTCCATAATGCAAATGCGCTTGATCCTAGAGCCACAAAGTAGCATCATCTTCAACTTCCCTGCCTCCTGTCCTTAGTATCGCTGTGTGTGACTTAGGTGCAATAGACCTGCTAAACCATCTCTGATTTATGTGACCAAAAACTCAGTGGAAGAATGATAATTGCATCGTTTACAATGAAAAATATACCAGTGGTATTATAATGTATCTTCAAAATATATATATATATATATATATATATTACGATGGATTACTACAAAGAAAATGGCTGCATAAAAAATGCATTTTAACAGACTCCTGGATTTTTTAACTATATATATATATGTTCTACCTTTTTTTTTATTTTTATTAAACCATTTATTTAAAGCAAATTATAATTACGTTATAGCTATAGTTGATGCATGTGATATTATAAAGAAATGGAAAAATAACAAATTTCGAAAACTGTTTAAGTTCAGATTTTCTGAGGCCTTTGGGGTGGTTTAGCAATGCTCTCATTCACCTGTAGTCAACTTGGTGTGCATGTAATTTTGCATATATATATTACGCCTATAAATAATTGTACACGATTTGAAGCTATCAATTGAAAATGCTTTGTAATGTCTTTTTCTTCTGTTATATCTTGCTGCACGAGATCAATGCATGTTCATTTTCCTGTCCATGACATCATTCGCTATTAATGACCAATTAAAAAGGTCCATCATGTGTCATCAGTGGTAGTGGTCTGTTGGTGTCCAATCAGCATTTGTGTGCGGGTGTGTGCAAGTTCAGTGGATGGTTGCGTGGTAGTTTGGTGTAAATCTCTTTTGTTTTTGTTTTTTTGTAATCCATTCCTCTCTTGCAGGAACTGAGCGAATTAAGGTAAGATCTGTCTGAAAATGTGGTGAATCTTTCTTGTCTTTTGCCATTTTGCAGTCACAAATGAAGGTCACTGAATAATTTGACAGAAAATGTTCATGCATGCATTTGTACACGTGCAAGATCAGCCTATACACTATTAACCAAATCTTGGATTGTCTTTTTGTCAACTTGTTTCCTTCAATTAGCACAGGTTTAGTACTTCTTTTTAGAGCTGATTTATTGTAGGCTTCATTGAACTGAGCTTAAGTGAAAAAGCTTTATTTGTAGACTATTTTGGCAGGGTTTACTCAAAACCTAAGGTGTATATGCTCATATAAACAATGTCTATGATCAGTCACTTCCAAAAAAAAGAAATACAAAACCTCTGCTAATTGAAAGAAAACAAGTTGGTGTCAAGATTGAATCCAACATTTGATCAATTATTTAGCATAACAAGACATTTCTATGCATTTTTTTATAGGCAAGTTATTTTCGCTATAGTAAAAAGTATAAAAATGATTTTTCGTTATGTTCTGTGTGCGCAGTTCAATAACTTTAACTAGCAGTTTTGGGAAAAGGGTCAAAATAACCAGAACACACAACACAAGGGTTAGTTTGATTTAATTTAATGTTCAATCTCTTAGCAGATATTGAGAAAAAAAAATTAGGTGTTGTTACCAACACTGAACAGATTCACAAAAATCTAAAGTTCCAAATGGTCTTCCAGTGTTTGGACAAACAGACACTCACTTTATTGGTTGTTTCAACATCAAATGAATTGGTGCCCCTAGTGGCACAGAAATGACACACTTAATGTTTTTTTATGCCTTTTTTTGGTAAAATGTGGCAAAGATTTATTATTTTGTGTAGCTGTTTGTATATGCAAATATGTGTCTTGATATTTAACTTGATATCTAAAGCAAAGCACTGTACCGATCAGTTCAGACCACAGCTTGACCACAGTGATTCACACCATTGTGTAATTCCCAATTTGGGACAAATGGCTCTTAATGTGGCGTGTTCCTGTTTTTCCGGCTCAGTTTGGGAATGAAGCCCAGCAGATGGAGTGGGCGAAGCGGGAAAGTGAGAGAGCAGAACGAGAGCGGCTGAAGAGACTGTGCCAGCAGGAGCAGGAAGACCTGGAACTGGCCATCGCTCTCAGCAAGGCCGAGATGACCAACGCCTGACCACCTTCCCCTCAGATCCACCCTTCTGTACACTACAGCGACGATTGTGTGCGTGCGTGATGGACCATGATAAAATACATGCAAGACCATTAAACCTCTGTCCTTTTGTGTTCATGTGCAGGGCGGCCTATGGTTTGTGAATCAGCTAATTCACTTCACATACACTGCATTAACCTCTCAGATGGACTATATAGTTTATTTAAAGTGTATTTGTTTGTGTAAATGTGCATCAACCGAGCCATGGACATTTGAAGACCGTTATCGGTCTCTGTAAATCATTATCTTTACTGGTTGGGAAAAAAGGGACAGAGAAACCGCTAAGAATGTTTAGCGTTTAGAACCCAGGTAGGCTCGAACCAGAAACTTGAATTACCAACACTACACTCTCTTGAGCTCTTGAGCAAGGCACTTAATTCCAGGTTTCTTCCTGAATTCAATTGTTGTAAGCGTACTGTAATTCGATTTGGATAAAGAGCATCTGCTAAATAATAACTTTTACTGGCTCTGGCTGTAGTCAGTATGGTACACACTGGAATTACAGCAGCGCCTGCAGACTAAACGTCTGTAGGGAGCGCTTGACATGATGTAATGCTGAACGAATGGCAGTGTGGTTCTGGACGTTTCGGTTTAAAGAGCTGGTTGATTCAGTAGTGAACTGTATATATATTTTTTTTCTCAGTACTGGTCAAAGAAGAAGGTTAAGCAAAGGTTCTACAACTGCACTGATTTATTTTATTTAAAAAACATTTCCCATGAAAAAAGAATTGCTGGTTGACACCACTGCAGGACTCAACAGTGAGGATATTTTCTCTGGCCCCATTTTATTTGTTAGAAATATTTTCTTTAATACATTTTCTCTCGTTATATTGATCGTTCTATCTATAGTTTATCTTTTTTTTAATCTCTCGTTGTTTGTGCTATTTTTTTTATCTATCATTGTCTTGTATCTATCATTCGTTTGTTTGTTCATTCTTGTGTTCTATCTATCGTTTGTTATTTTTATTGTTCATTCTGTCGTTCTTTTATTGTTTGTTCTATCGTTTCATTCATTCATTCATTCATTCTATCTGTCAGTTGTTCTCAGTCGTTCACTGTGGATTGATGTACAAGATCAACAAATCTTGTACATCAGTCTTGAACTTATTGTTGAGTTCTGCACTGTGGGATACAATTTCTTTGCATAAACGAAGCGCCTACATGAGGGAATTGATACATTTTTTACTATTTAGATTTTCATTTTTAATTTGTTACTAATTTGGTGTCTGCATAATCTGTGGGCCTAAAAGCACAACCCTGAAGTTGTGCTGTTTAGTAATATCGCTTTTTTGAACATTAAAATACGTAAATACATTTTCAGTTATTTTCAATGCAAATATCCACAGAACAGATTTAATGTGTTAAAATGTTAAACAGAGTCGGGATTACTGAACACCTGTTGGTTGCTGAAAGCACAATCTATATCAATTAACGCGGCAACGTGAACGTTGTGAATTCAGGTGCAGTAGATGCTTTTTAAAAACAGCCAATTGCTGTTGACGTTTATTGTTTGCTTAGCCCTAATATTTGGTCAGTATTAAATTTGACTTGAACGCTTTGGTAATGGTACTTCCTGGCACATTTCAAACCTGTTTTTGTATGATTTAATTATTGTACTACATAAAAATACACAAGTTATTTCTTTTTATATACCTTCTGCTAAACAGTAGATAATTTTTCTGGTACTATTATCACTTTTTATCCATGATCTGAATTCACTAATCCAACCTCGGATCATTGGAATAGCTGTTGTGGTCGGTCATTACAGGTCAGATTGTCCTATGTAATGATTGATGTTCATCTCCAACATTATGGACACAAAGTTTTGCAATGTTAAGACGAACAATTGTGACATATCCCAGTACACTGCTAACTTTCAACTACGTCATCTTTCTCACTTTTTTCATTTGTTCCTCTTTTTTTCTTTGCTTCCAATCAGCTTGTGTCGTTTTGACTGCAAATAGCTGCTTGACACTTTTTGGTCATGTTAAACAGTGTTACTTATTTAAACAGTGTTACTTATTTAAAATATGTTAAATGTATTAGATGGAGCCTAGCTCACACGGAAACTCATGCGGTGGTTCTTGAAGCCAATTTATATGATTCCAGTACTGCACTAATCTTCAGTCAGTTGAGCGTTTTAACGAAACTGATCGTCTTTAGGACTTGAATCGAAAGCTGTCGTGTCCCAGACACAAATAATGTAGATTCCTGGCCTATGAAATGCTTTATGCTGTAACGTAGGTCGTGAATTGGCTTAGTTCATGTGTAGGGGTCTTTGGTCGTAGCATTTCTGCATTTTACTGATACAAAAAATAACAAACTGAACTAATTTAGCAAACGTTTTGTTAGTGCTCCTGTTATGCTGTATTTGTCCTCTATACCCATTGTGCAATAGTTTGTATATTTTATTTGTTGTAATACCTGTAAATTAATTTCATGTTTTCATATGCTGTTTTATTATCCATATTTTTGTCTTTTTTATTAATTAAAGTGTTGTTTTTTTAGTTACTGTCACAATTTTGGGAATAAGTCCCATAATACTCAAGCTGAATGCATTTCTTTTTGGCCTGCCTTTAACCCTCGCCTGTGTAGATAAGACCGATATTAACCTGATAGAGAAATGCATAAGAGTATACATAAACTATGTATATAATGTGTTATATTTGTCCTATGAAACTGAGTAACTGCACATGTGTAACTCGGAACATTTTAAGGTTTTCAGACTGCATTGATAGTTATTCAGTGATGCTTGGATTGGATTCCTTTGGAAATGTTCATGCTCTGTATGTTCCTTGATTTCACAGAATAAACAAAAGATACAATTTCATACACCACTCTTCAATTCGATTCACACGTGTTTGTCAAGAAAAAAAAAACCTATAAGTTGTGTAATGTCTAACATTGCAGTTGTTAAGCCCCTTCTGAAAAAGCGCAATCTTGATAACACCATGTTGAGCAACTAATCTCAAATCAATAATCAAATCTCCCTTTCATAGTTAAGATTATTGAAAAGGTAGTTTTTAATCAGCTGAACAAATACTTAAATTCAAATGGATACCTGGACAATCTTCAATCTGGTTTCCGAGCGCATCACAGCACAGAGACGGCACTCATTAAGATAATAAATGATATTCGCTTTAATTCTGATTCTGGCAAAATATCAGTGCTGGTACTACTAGATCTTAGTGCTGCGTTTGACACTGTCAGTCATAACATACTTCTACAGAGACTGGAAAACTGGGTCGGGCTTTCTAGGATAGTACATAAATGGTTCAGGTCATACTTAGAAGGGAGAGGTTATTATGTGAGTTTAGGAGAGCATAAATCTCAGTGGACGTCCATGACATGCGGAGTCCCACAAGGCTCAATACTTGCACTGCTAAGTCAAATAATGAGAAAGAACCAAATTGCCTTTCACAGCTATGCTGATGATATCCAGATTTACCTAGCCTTATCTCCAAATGACTATAGCCCCATTGACTCCCTCTACCTCTATTGATGAAATTAACAGTTGGATGTGCCAAAACTTTCTTCAGTTAAACAAGGAAAAAACTGAAGTCATTGCATTTGGAAACAAAGATGAAGTTCTCAAGGTGAATGCATACCTTGACTCTAGGGGTCAAACTACCAAAAATCAAGTCAAAAATCTTGGGGTGATTCTGGAGACAGACCTCAGCTTTAGTAGTCATGTCGAAGCAGTAACTAAATCATACTATCATCTCAAAAACATTGCAAGAATTAGATTTTTTGTTTCCAGTCATGACTTGGAGAAACTTGTTCATGCCTTTATCACCAGCAGGGTGGATTATTGTAATGGTCTTCTCACCGGCCTTCCAAAGAAGACCATTAGACAGCTGCAGCTCATCCAGAACGCTGCTGCCAGGATTCTGACTAGAACAAGAACATCTGAGCATATCACACCAGTCCTCAGGTCCTTACGCTGGCTTCCAGGTAAATTTAGGATTGATCTTAAAGCACGTTTACTCGTTTATAAATCACTCAATGCCTAGGACCTAAATACATTGCCAATATGCTCACTGAATATAAACCTAACAGACCACTCAGATCATTAGGATCGTGTCAGTTAGAAATACCAAGGGTTCACACAAAATAAGGGGAGTCTGCTTTCAGCTACTTTGCCTCCCGCAGCTGGAACCAGCTTCCAGAAGAGATCAGATGTGCTAAAACATTAGCAACATTTAAATCCAGACTCAAAACTCATCTGTTTAGCTGTGCATTTGTTGAATGAGCACTGTGCTACGTCCCAACTGATTGCACTATATATAATAATTTTCTGTTTTAAATTAATCTCTCTCTCTCTCTCTCTCTCTCTCTCTCTCTCTATATATATATATATAATTTTTTTATTCCTTGTTTTTATTATTATTTTTAATGTCTATTTCACTTCCTTTTATGTAAAGCACTTTAAATTACCACTGTGTATGAAATGTGCTATATAAATAAACTTGCCTAGCCTTGCCTTAACACAGTAACCCCAAAATGCATTTGGAAATGAGTGTGTGAATGTCACTACATTTGATCAAACCAAATGACTTTATTGAAAAAAAGAAAATAGAAAAGCTAGTTCAAACATGCTTTACTAAAGGTTTTGTATATGTTTTGTTTGGTTTGCTTTTAGTTTTTGTTTGGTAAAGTGTATTTGATTTGGTGAATTATAAACAGTGAGCTAGATGTTTTTAGTATATTTAATTATTATTTCTATTGGCTGTGTTTGTTAGTTTCCAAAGTAATTATGCATGCTTAGCTTAATATAATTTATGTGAAACATGTCTATAGTTTAATCTGATGTGTACTTGAGGTAAACTGACTTAACATGTCAACTAATGTCAGTATCATTCAGACAAATGAAGTGTGACTTGAAAGGTATATATCTTGTTGGGATCACTGTATTCTGGGGTTAAGTTGTGTTTTGTTTTCTCAGTAGGTCTAAGATGCAAAAGTAGGCCAAGTTCTTGTATGATACTGCATATTAAATTGCTTTATTGTACAGAAATCCAATCCGAATGCAAAAGGAATAAGTCATACTTGTTTAACTTCTAGTTTCTTGAGGGCTTCCTTGAAGCTCAATGGAACTTTGTGAAAACTGTATCCTGAAACACAAGCGAACCTGCGTGCGGAATGTTAACCGTAACAGGAAATTCCGAGATCGGTATTTACTTAGTTTGTGTGCTAGTGAACTTTGGGAATCAAAGCTGTGGAAATGGGCCAAAGATTCCATATTGGACAGATTTTTCCACATGCTTCAATATTTATTTTCCTCTTTTTCAAAAAAAATTTTGTGAATGCTTGATGGTACTAATAATTAGTGTACAAAAAACATCTTCAATCCTGGCGAATGTTTTGACACTTTCCTTACATATGCAGGGGGTTCTTGGGAATACGGGCTGCATGTCAAGTTAGACGATCCAGGTGAGCCAATAATGCTCTGTTGTGATTTACCAGAGCAAGGTGAGTATGTTAAATGTGACACACATGTACACGTTGAAGGTCTGGATGGGGTCATTAGCGTCACACTGGTAACAAGATCCTCTGTGTGTGCTCACTTGGTTGATTGGATTCGAGGGGACCCTTTCACGGACTTGAGCGTATTGACAGCTGGCTGGGAAAAGTTGGCCCACTCCTGCGGCGAGAATTGCTCGGACGGGTATTAATTTAAATCAGCATGTTGACTAATCGGATCTCGATCTACTCGTGAAGAGCTCCAGACGTGAGCGACCCGAGCTGGATTTTGTGTATTTAATCAGCTGGGCCTGGGCCGGGAAACAAGGGCTCTCCACCGAGTAATGCTGCCCTGGGGATGTTGCGGTGCACTGATGGACACTCTTCTGCACTCCACCAGGACCGTCAGTAGAGGTATGCTGGAAAATGTAAGCCAGATGGCCACTTTCCATTATGTTGTCACACAAATGTGGTTTTCCATCAGCCATTGGGATTCTCATTTTTCAGTTTTTGTTTTGTTGGTGGAGAGGTGATTTGGAGGGACTGACATGTGATATTATTGCCTCACAATGCAGGGATTTGCCTGGATTTTTATGGTTTTTCCCAAGTTGGCGCAAATGATAACAAAAATCCTGTCTTGACGTTGTGCTCCATGGGAAGTATCATTCTGAAAATGTTTGGACACATTGGGAAAGTCACATTAATGCAGCTAGGATTCCCGTGCAAGTCCAGCAGGTGGCAAACTCTTCCCATGGCATTCCCAAGCTTTCCAAATAAAAACATAAAAATTGTGGCCACTATGAAGGGCTTGATTTTGTTTTGATTGAAGCAGCTACATGGATGGACCAAAATATCCTGGGTGATATTACAAACTTCCAAGTTGAGTACCATTATAATCTCAAATTGTTCATTAAGTGAATAAAACAATAAAAAAAAGTATTTCATCAGGTTGATGAAATAATGGTTGATCCCATAATAGGACGGACTTCAATTGGTATCTCAGGTTAGTGGGTAAACAGACACTTATTTTAAAGAGAATTCAGGGCTTTTTCCGTCTAAGGTAATTTATGGATTGTATTTTAAAGAATTTTGCTGCCGGTATGAGGAATACCCTCAAGACAATAACAATATCATAGCACGCTTCCAACAATGTAAAAGAGTCCTGATTTTATCTTTCTGCGTGAAATCTGAGGAGCCTTCTGGCTTGAAGCCAGACAATTAACATTAGCCTAAATGCATCATTGGTGTCATTATCAGTTTCTCATGTAGGTTAAATCCATTTCCTAGGTGAATAGTGTCAAGTCTCTGGCATCTCAAGGGATGTAACTTTTGCAGTGGACACAGTAAGTTAATCAGAGGACTAGGGAACTGTAATTTGAAATGACACGTATTTGCCCGGTGATTTATCAACTATACAGCAACTCCGAAAAAGTGATCTGAGACCAACCTGAAAGTGATATGAAAATGTTTTTCTTACTTCACAAAGTAAGCCATCCATTGACACGGTTTTAGTTCCTCATTTCCTCAAAATAGACCATGAGGTGAATGCCTTTTAAACAAGTGAACGGTATAATATTTCATACCACTGCACAGGGCCCAGAAAAATACAATAGAAAGGTCTAAGCGTATTATCAAACAATACCAAGATGAGCTTTGTTTTCCAGACTAGTCTCACACCATTAGAGGCATTATTGGATGGGATTGCTGCTTCGTGACATGAATACACCAACTGGATGCACCTTGTTAGGAGATGGATGTGTAAACACTTACAAGAGTTACAAGTGTCCTGTGTTTTTAATAGAGCTTCATGCAAAACTAACATTTGGTGCCAAGTAGTCTTGAGCTTTTAATATGTCTGTTTATCTACTTGACTTTTCAGCGCCCGTAAAGTTTAAATTCTCACCCCAACTGTAAAAAGAAATTCAAAGCAGAACCTTCACCCCTTTAGATATCCCACATCTTCCGTTGTTTTCCCCAAAGCCACTCTCTCTTTAACTGTGGTGTAGCCCTCTGCCCAGACATGGCTATATTCAGTCTCAACAATTATGTAATTGTAATGTTTGTATTTATAGGTCTTGCCACAGCTATCTGGCATGGTAATATTGCAGCTGGGAAAGATTGCAATCTCCCTAGTCCCATAATATCTGCCCTTGGGCGATTCCAGTTCTTGTCTGGAGGGTTCATGCTGAGTGATTCAAAGCATGCTGACATAGTGAAAAAAGCGACAAACACAAATGTTTATATCTCAATTAAGTTTAATATGTACATTAAGTACAATATTTACAGTGTATAAATTATGTACATTACATTTTGGTCCAGAACAACTCACATAGCCCTTATCATGTCATCCAAACATGGGACAGTCTGCAATTCACGTTAACAGCATACAAATTGTACGGATACATTAGAAAAAAGAAACAAAACAAAACCATAAGACCCTGATTTTTAAAATGTTTATGTCGATAAATGCACAAATTACTTCAAACATTCAGTTAACGCCCTTTTGTTAACTTTTAAGGCAGTTTTGAAAGAGAAAAACATTGTCTTATAAAACTTATTTAGTTTCTTGAAACAATAGCATACATTTTTTTTTAAATGCCAAGAGTATTTATGGCACTCGTGAGATGTATACGCACATCATGTTAACTTAAACACATTTTACTGTCTGATTCCAGTTCCGTCTTGAAGTTTAGGTCCAGCCTAGCATGAGTTGAACTTTTGGCATTTGTAAAGCTCTTTTTGGAAAATATGTTTGATTTCTTTAAAAAAAATCTGTAAAGAGATGAAGTGTAGAACCAGCTACAATGCAAAAGTCAAGTCAGTTCATGTTCCCTCTTTATCATGTTGACTATGTCCTACTTTAAATAGGGGTACAGACAAAATGCTTGATTTGAACATCCGAGATGTTCAATGTTCAGTGCGTTTAGTCCAAATATTCAGAGTTCGTTCCTACATATGGCGTTTCATGTGGAGGGCGAGATGGTCGGACCGGGAGAAGGCGCGCTCGCACAGGTGGCACTGGAAGGGTCGGTGTCCGGTGTGCTTGCGGAAGTGACGGGTCAGTTCATCAGAACGGGCAAACTTCCATCCGCAACCATCCCAATTGCAATGGTAAGGCTTCTCGCCTAAACAAAGACAAGAAAAAAAAAGTACGTTAATGTTTATTCATTTTCAGCCATCTGTCATAATGTCAACATATTTAAATGTAAAAAAGCAGATGTTGCTGTAGTAGCATAGATGTCTATTTACCTGTATGTGTTCTATGGTGCGCCTTCAAGTGAGAACTTTTTGTGTAAGTTTTGCTGCATCCAGAAAAAGTGCAAGTGTGAGTTGCCGTCCGTTTCCTCGGCCATGTGCGTCGTCCCCTCTTTGGTTTGGCGTCCATCTCCAAAGGAGATGAGGGTGGTGTCAGAAGTACTCTTTGGTTGGCGCTGGGCATCCCGAGTCTGTCGTCGCACATGCTGAAGTGATGTGCGTTTTGGTACTGCAGCTGCATCTGTGGAGGTGCAGCATGGGAAAACCCCGTGTTGCCTTGGTAACTTTGTGTGAAAGTCATGGCATGGCACATCTGTGACTGACAGTCTGTGTTGATGAGCCCCGCTGGGCTCTGCGGCGGAGTCATGCTGCCTGCTCCCTGCGGTGAGTTGGCCAGTCTTGGCTGCTCGTAAGACCTCATGCATGCACCGTTGCCCTCCTGTTTGACTTTGGGAACCATTCCTCTTACAGGTTCATAACTGTCCATGCAGGGCTCTACTTTGATACACTCCAAAATGTCCTGACTGGAGAAGTTAGACCTGACCTGGAATCTTCCCTGGATGTTGTTGGGCAGAGACTGTTGGCAGTAGGTGTCTACATCGGACTGGAGAAGCTCTGCCATAAGGCTGGTGGTATACGGTGGAGGTGACGGGTTGATCTCGGGCACTGGGTATGTGGTGGGGGCCACCGTCAGATTGTACATGTTTCTGGATTCTTGCATTCTATAGTCGCCTCCCATTCCAAGCCCAAGATGATCAGAACCTGCAGTGTTGGCCAGAATAAACTCCAGATCCAGATATTTATCGAGATCTTCATCATCTGTTGTTCTGCTGAGGTTGTCCATGTTTGAAATGTCAGCTGTGCAGCTGAGATACATGGACCTGTCCAGTTCATCCTTCCACCTCTGCAATGAAACAGATTGATTAATCTAACTTTTATTGTTTCATACATTTTTGTTCATCAAAAATATTTTAGTGTTCCTATTAAAACTGTTAACCCACACAAAGACGCTTTTAACCAACGCGTTTGATCACTAACAGTTGTGTAAATCAAAATTTAATATGATAAATAATAACAATAATTATATTTCGATGGTGTAAAGCAATTGTTGCTATGGTTATGACTTCGAACACGATTTATTTACATTTAACGCATTGACAAACTTGTAATATAACATGAAGTTTTTTAAATAGTTTAAAAAACGCAGTTGAAATGTGTATATAATAAATAGGCTACTTGTAAAAGTAAATAACTGCATAATCATAATAAAACAAAAACGAAATACTCACGTTTTCCCAGCATTTTTCCTTCTGTGCCGAAAATGTGGAAATAGACGGTAAAATTGTTCCACTTAAAGCCATTTCCAGTTGTTCCAATAAAATAAAAACGTTCAAGATCGGGGACCAGTTGCAATCCCTCCAAGGAACGTGTTGTAGTGCACTACAACTCGGTTTCTGCTTTCAAACTCTATGTTTCACACTCATGCAACAAGTATGAGTGGTGGAAAACCTTAAGATCTTATAAATATCACGACAGTAGAAGCTGGTCCAATTGTACGAAGCGGAGGAAATACGCACTATCCCTCCCTAATTTTAGCCCCGGTATATAGCTGCTGCTCTGTGGCGTGTGCGCCTTTCGTCTTGGATGGTGAGAGCGCACGGCTCTTCTTTAAATCACCGGAGTCACTCCACGCCCCCTCAGTAAAAACGAGTTAAACGAGTACAACATGATGCGAGAGATCCCTCCTCTCTCTCTCCCTCCTGCCTTTGAGAAGAAAAAAAAGAACAGAATGGGAGAAAAAAACATTATTAACACGTTGTTTAAAGATGAAATGTGTCAATGCGCGTGCCACTAGGAGCCCTCGAGACGCGTATAGCAAATGGGATTATTGCATCGGGCATGATTGCATTTTAATAAATTATGCAAGCACAATTTTGTAAATTGTGCTGGCTCAAGAGCAGATAACACAGTTTATGTTTGGTAAATCATTACAGCAAGTCTTTTGTGTTCCAGCTGCTTACAAATGTGACCACTGACACTGACATGTTTACATGTGGTCATTTTATATAAAAGAAAGAGTATTAATTATAGAACGTTTACATTTTATACATATCACATATTGTTTATGGAGATTTGACACATCTTTCAAAGGGGCAAACTAAAATTAAACAGCTGTGGTCATGTGACTACTTTTACACTTTTAACAGATTTTTGTAAAATACATCAACATTTTAGACCCTCTAAACTACATTTTGTTCACAAATGTACGTTTAAGAAGTATAAATGAGACAGCATGTGCACTGTATACGGTACTCTTTGAAGTTGTGACTTAAGCAAGTAAGATGTTGTGTTGCACCTGCAGCCAAAGCCACAACTTTATCAGATTTGCATGTCATTAGACCGAAACATTAACAATAACACAAGTCTTGGTGCTATTTAACTCCCTCACAGGCTACCAATGTATCTGTAGTATCCTGAATGTACTCTTTGATCCATTCCTTTGCACCTTTCCAGGAACCAAATGATATACCTCAATTTAGAAGTACAGTATGTTATTTGGCCACGGAGAATGTTGACGAGGAATGCCAGAAAAGGGTGCGTTTATTGCACTGTACAACTAGTTCTCCCCTTAGGGCTCTATGGATCACACATTAAAATGTCGGTTTCTAATTGTGCTCTGATCATGCTTCTAGGTTTCCGACACACCCTCATATTCCACCTTTACAGGTACAAGCCTATATTCTGTGCTGTTCTGCTGATTAAATACACTCTTAAAAGTAAAAACAATGGCTCCAAAAGTGTGTGTGTGGGGGTTGGCGGGGATTTGAAACAACAATATAGAAAAAGCATTTTGGTTTCTACCAAGAACCTTTCAGTGAATAATTATTAAATGAACCATTTATTCTAAGTGTGAAGAACATTACAATAATCTAAAGAACCTTTGTCTTCTATGAAGAAACTATTGCGCTTTGGAAAGGCTCTATGGATGTCAAATGTTATTCATGGACGCTTTATAGAACTTATTTATAGTTCCCCAACTGTTTTGACGAATTTTTTTTGAGTAATACCTCTTGATCTGTTTGTTTGTTTGTTTGTTGTTGTTTTTCTTTGGGGGCTGCAGTAACATCATAGAAGAGCCATTGTGGTTTTCGTAAAAATAACATTTCAGTCAACAGTTCTTAAAACAACCATTTTGTTTCTTGGTGTGAAGACCAATTGAATAATCTGAACAACCTTTTTCAACTTTGAAGAACCTCTGAAATTGAAAAGTTATATGGATGTTAAAGGTTCTTCATGAAGACAGTCAGTGAGCAGTTCCACTTTTTCTTGGTGTGAAGAACATTTTAATAATCTGAAGAAACTTTAAGTTTTTGAGAAAATCAATGTGATGAACTATTAAGTGTATAGATGCTTATTTACAGTTCTTCTACTGATCAGACAAAAAAATGTGGAGAAATACGTCCTGGTTTGGGTTTTCACAGCGATGCCATAGAATAACCATTTTGGTTATCACAAATAGCAAACAGCTCCTAAAAGAACCATTTATTTCTTAGTTTGAAGACATTTTGAATAATCTAACTAATGTTTTTTCCACTTTAAAGAACCTTTTGTGGAATGAAAAGCTTCTATGCATAACAAAGCTTCTTCATGGAAGCATTTATGCCAATAAAGAACCTTGATTTTTAAGAATATATAGTTTATATACAGTTTATCAACTTGTCATGCAGTTGCCAATGAATAATCAAAGCTGTGCCTTGGAGTTTCTTCGTGGTACAACAAGTTATTGGCCTTTTAAGAGTTGAACAAGTCCATTCACTTTCCTTGTCGTTTTGGAAAATGTATTATGCTTTGCGTGTGAACTGAGCTCAAGTAACCCGCTCGGCATCGAGCATTTATTTGGAAAAAAGTTTTTTTCTTGCTTTTGGTTATCCACTGTAATGCATATTTTGCTGCTTGAGTCAAACTCTGGGAAACACCTGCTCTTTCTTCACAGCAGGACGGTGTTGCGGTTGCTCTGGGCCCTGCTTTCGAGAGAGAAGGAAACCGAGAGTCCTGCCAGAAAGTGCGCGAGTGAGAGTTTGAGACGGAATGGGATTCTGAGCAGGCCTTTATATACGCAACTATTTTTAACCCCACTCCCTCTCGCCTATCACAGGCCTTCCTCTCTCGGACGCTCAGGAAGCAAGCCTGGCTCGGCTTCCTGTCTGCACGCTGGGCCGTTCAGAGTCAATCAGGGAAGGATAGCACTGTGATGACCAGGCACTGACTCAAAAGGAAAAAAGAGTTAAAATCATGGCACATATTTGCGTGATTAGTTGTCAGTGGAGCAAGTGATTGCCTGAAAGGAAGTTTGACATGTTTTTCGAGCCTTAAATTAATAATGAACTTAAACTGAAAACATTTGTGTTTAATACTGCCTCTAACAGTGTTTATTT
The DNA here is from genome assembly GCA_027564155.1 of Gymnocypris eckloni scoliostomus. Lineage (NCBI taxonomy): Eukaryota > Metazoa > Chordata > Actinopteri > Cypriniformes > Cyprinidae > Gymnocypris > Gymnocypris eckloni. The sequence goes on along the minus strand of CM050418.1, from coordinate 16,569,579 downwards.
CTCCGTTAACAGTGTTTCCCAATGTTTTTGTCTCATGTATCGCCAAAAGCCCATCAGAAAGTACCTCAACTATACTAAAATGCTATACTATGATAACAATATGATCTAAATTGTTTTATATATATATATATATAGATCACCATTATATTACATATATATTACATATACAAATATGCATTATTTTTTAGCCTAAATCAAATATAAAGGATTATATAAAAATGATTCCTAGAGATTTTTTACTATAAAGGATTCTTAAAGATTTGCATCACGTTATGGAAATAAAACGGGTTGCAAACAAATTCACATTGTCTTTAAGTACCATCTCATTGTACAGTGCAGCTAAAACACTGTCAAAACCACTTAAGGAATGCATGTCCGTATATTCTCAGGTCAACATCAACAAGGAATTTCATAAACATCTCACTGTAGCCCCTATCTCTGCAAAGACGAAGGAGGAGTTGACAGCGCAAGATAGATCGTATTCTTTGGGGGAGTTTTTCCAATTCTGCTTTTTTTCCGCCGGTTCATGTGGATTTAATTGGTTTGGTAATTCTCCTGGGAGGCAGCCAATTTATAGTCTGTTAACACTTGACGTCATGCAGGTCGTGCGTTATGAGCACAATTTGCGACGTTGGCTGTGAAATATGTTTGCTGTGAGGATATTTACAGCAATTAATCAAGAAAACCTATTTTTCTTTCCTATAATGTCCAGAAGGCGTCCTAAACGGTCCATTTTGGCTGCAGAAATGAATCGACAAACCTATCAGTGACTTCTGGATAGCGTGTTCCTAATTTCTGTTATTTTACAGCCTCAAAATATTTACAGGGTTCGATATGGTGTTGATTCTGTGGCCCTTGGAGAAAACGGACTACATCCAATCTCATACTTTAGACTGATCACAGCTGTAGCTTGACCAAAACATAAATTGAAGTCATGTGTAATTTCAATCAATCTCAAAACGATTTTTCTTTTCGTCCCGGTCAAAGTGATACCATGAGAACATTACAGAATTGTGTTGTGAGTGATGAATCCAGAGACAGTAGATTGGGAAATTATAAGCTTGGGCTGAAATGTTTTGCAGTGGAACCTGGCAGCGTTCATGTAGTTTCAACATCTCCCTGTTTCACTGTTATAAGTCTTAAAGCCACAGGAATTGCCATGGTATCCAGTTCCTTTTTATGCAGGAGTAGGAATTATGGACAAAGAGAGCGAGGGAATTACAATAGAGAGTTGAGTCTCTAAAACCAGGCAGGTTTTTATATGCCAGCCTGACCACAAACGTGTCCGCATTTCCTTAAATCTTGCCAGCTGCGTAAATACACCAGCCTGCCTTTACACACAGGCCCTTTTCTATTCTGCCTTTGTACTCCTTTAGTCTACGTTGAGTCTGTAATGTCATGTATACACCAAAAATGGATGAACCAAACCACAAATTCGGCAGACATTCCTGATCTACATGACCTTCAAGGTTCCTAGTGCTTCAGAAGATTGAAAAATATCGCCAATATTTTCGTGATAAAGGTACATTGCGATCTGAATTGAATATGTGCGCCCTGTTTGTATACCCAAACACCAGTTTTTGTTCCGTTGGCACCTTGCGGACATTCAATTAAGGTTTTTCATACAGTATGTGCCACGCATGTTCTTTGTCTTGCCTGGTTTCTGTGTTCTGTACTCAATGAAGGTACATTATTATTGAGGAATGCAGTGTGGTATGTTTTTCCCTCCCATCAGAATGTAGTGACACACATTCGCCTCACGTGAATTATAGCTCTCAGGCAACATAAACTCTTCGTGCACGATTGTGCGCTTGGGAACAGCGAGTTCTGTGTATTTTCTCCCAGGCCATTCCTGATGTGTTTTCAGGATTATTGTTGAGCCATGCTATGTTTGAAAGACGACATGCCAGGCTTGTGTTTTTAAATATTTTCTCCATTGACCGACTTTTTTGGGCTGATTCAATGGCTAATGGGCATGTACTAAGGTGCATCCCCAAAATGTAAAAAAAAGAAAAATTGTATAAATATTCAAGTTTTCCAGTATTAGCGTTTGATGTTATTTGAGGACCTTCTATAGCTCCTTGCATCTTCAAAACAGTAGTTTTGCACTCAGTAGACATTTGTTTGGATGTCTTCCTACTTGATATGCACATTCAGGATTTGGAATTTATGCTAAAACCTAATGATATACATCAAGTCTACACACAAAATACATAATCTTTTGGTTCAGCAGGACCAAGATTGAGAACCACTATCTGAGGACTATCTGAAGAACCTATAATGTAACACCAAGAATGTTTTTGGTCTTCAAAGAGCTAAGTGGCCAACTCAAGAAGCTTATATAGTGAAAAACCTATATAAAAATAAACCTATATAGTGAACCTATTGTGAAAAAATTATTTGTGATAATAAAATATTATTTACAGAAGGTGCTAGTAGGAACTATCAATTTGCTTGCAAGTAAAATTAGTTTTTTTTAAAACTTGTTTTCCAGTAAAAAGTATCTAAACATCGCCAAAACAACATAAATTAACTTTAGTAAACAAGTCTTAAAATCGTATCTGGAGTTACATTTCGGGTGAATCAATCTCGTTTTAATGATTTTTAGGAAAATAAAACTGGAAAATACTTTTTTTTGCAGTGGGGATGGCATGTTTCAAGGATACAGAGAAATCTGTAATTTTGTCCAACAAACAAACTAGACCAGAGTTAATTAACATTGGTGGATTTAAATGTGAAAATGGTGTGTACTGATCTTTCCGCGATTTAATTTGTGTACCAAATAAATAGGAAGAGATGATCAGTTCTCATACTGCTTTAACTGAGGTGATCGGTCACAACACGTTAAAGAGCCACAAAACAGTATTAATTGTTTGAATTTCTTAAAACATGACACAATTTGAAAGCTGAGACAGTTTCATACCAGAAGTAACCTGTTCTGTCTTGTCTGTCAGTTTTCTCTTTGGTCCGTGATGTATTTTTCACATCTTGAGAACATAATGTGTGGCGTGATAGTGGTATTTCTTGTTGGACATAGCAACAGTAAGAGGGGCGGGATTCCACTTGATTTAAAAAATACAGGGCTTTTTTACACCCTCAGAGGGAAATTTCTCTAACACATAGATGCCTTTTATTTGAAAGAGGTTGCATGTGGATGTGGACATTCTGGAGCTGAATTATCTGTCTTTACTTGCATGAGGCTTAAAGGAAACCAAATCATGACAATAGAAAGAAAAGAGGTGTGTCATTCATCATCACATCAGATAGCAGTTAACAAACATCACCTTTTCAGATCTTCTGACTCATGTGTTTGGAAATCGGTTGGATAAGCCCCAAAGTGAAGCACATGTGACAGTTTGAATCGCTCGACATGCAGACAAGGTGTAGTAAACCGATCGATCTCCTGTAAAGCTGTGTTTTTCATTTTTAGTGTGAGCCAGGTATACCATTTGTGGTTTTGCACAATGCTTGATCAGATAGACGAGGCCTCCCTGTGCTATTGGTTCACACTTCAGCCTGGTGCGCTCGCTAAGCGTGTGCGAGCGAGGGTTTTCAGCATGTGCATCTACAGGATGTGTGGTCTGTTAAACCGCATCTCAGTTTCAGCGTAGGCCAGCTCTCGTAGCAACCATGCACCCCACACCCAAAGCTGCACACTCTCAGCGAGATGCTAATGCCAAGAGTTGTCACCTCTGTAAGACAATGGAAACATGATCTTGCTTTTTGACTTCTTGTTGTGTCGGTGAGCTCATCTGGTTAGCTTTAGGATTTCTCCTTGGGGAATTTGTTGCAAAATACGTCACTTCAGATCTCCAGCATCCAAGATTGTACTTTGAATGTGAGGGAAATAAAAGTAAGATAAATAACATGGAGGAGAAATACAATAAATACTTCCTCTGTGGTTTTCATAAAGGCCTGATGTGCATTGGTATTCTTTGAATTACTTCTTTTTTTTGTTGTTGTTGCAATAAGCCTTCACTAAAAAAAACTATTTTCCTAATGCACTGGGACTCTTTTCCCAGCATGCACTGGGACGTATATAACTAATATGGTTGTGTTGAATGTTAATTTTATTCACACTGTTGTTGACTTTGTTGTCATGTTTAATTACATGTCTTCTGATATCAGGATGATTTATTTCTTTACTTAAAAAGATTAGTTAGCTGGTTGTTACCCTTTGTGTCCTAGTGCTTACTTCTTAGTATTGCAGTTTGAGTTTTTTTTTTTATTCTTACTTTTTTGTCTCATGTGTTGTTGTCAGTAGGTTAAGACAGCTCTCCATGATGCTTATTTATCACCATTCATTATATTTTATTATAGTATATACAGGTGCATCTCATTAAATTAAAATGTCGTGGAAAAGTTCATTTATTTCAGTAATTCAACTCAAATTGTGAAACTCGTGTATTAAATAAATTTAATGCACACAGACTGAAGTAAGTGTTTGATTATTTTAATTATGATGATTTTGGCTCACATTTAACAAAATCCCACCAATTCAAAATCTCAACAAATTAGAATATTGTGAGATGCCAATCAGCTAATCAACTCAAAACACATGCAAAGGTTTCCTGAGCCTTCAAAATGGTCTCTCAGTTTGGTTCACTAGGCTACACAATCATGAGGAAGACTGCTGATCTGACAGTTGTCCAGAAGACAATCATTGACACCCTTCACAAGGAGGGTAAGCCACAAACATTCATTGCCAAAGAAGCTGTCTGTTGACAGAGTGCTGTATCCAAGCATGTTAACAGAAAGTTGAGTGGAAGGAAAAAGTGCAGAAGAAAAAGATTCACAACCAACCGAGAGAACCGCAGCCTTATGAGGATTGTCAAGCAAAATCAATTCAAGAATTTGGGTGAACTTCACAAGGAATGGACTGAGGCTGGGGTCAAGGCATAAAAAGCCACCACACACAGACGTGTCAAGGAATTTGGCTACAGTTGTCGTCAGAGGCGTCTTACCTGGGCTAAGGAGAAGAACTGGACTGTTGCCCAGTGGTCCAAAGTCCTCTTTTCAGATGAGAGCAAGTTTTGTATTTAATTTGGAAACCAAGGTCCTAGAGTCTGGAGAAGCTCATAGCCCAAGTTGCTTGAAGTCCAGTGTTAAGTTTCCACAGTCTGTGATGATTTGGGGTGCAATGTCATCTGCTGGTGTTGGTCCATTGTGTTTTTTGAAAACCAACGTCACTGCACCCATTTACCAAGACATTTTGGAGCACTTCATGCTTCCTTCTGCTGACCAGCTTTTTAAAGATGCTGATTTCATTTTCCAGCAGGACTTGGCACCTGCCCACACTGCCAAAAACACCAAAAGTTGGTTAAGTGACCATGGTGTTGGTGTGATTGACTGGCCAGCAAACTCACCAGACCTGAACCCCAAAGAGAATCTATGGAGTATTTTCAAGAGGAAAATGAGAAACAAGAGACCAAAAAATACAGATGAGCTGAAGGCCGCTGTCAAAGAAACCTGGGCTTCCATATCACCTCAGCAGTGCCACAAACTGATCACCTCCATGTCACGCCGAATTGAGGCAGTAATTAAAGCAAAAGGAGCCCCTACCAAGTATTGAGTACATATACAGTAAAATAACATACTTTCCAGAAGGCCAACAATTCACTAATGTTTTTAGAAATGTTTTTTTTTATTGGTCATATGAAGTATTCTAATTTGTTGAGAGTGAATTGGTAGGTTTTTGTTAAATGTGAGCCAAAATCATCACAATTAAAATAACCAAAGACTTAAACTACTTCAGTCTGTGTGCATTGAATTTATTTAATACACGAGTTTCACAATTTGAATTGAATTACTGAAATAAATGAACTTTTCCACGACATTCTAATTTATTGAGATGCACCTGTATACTATCTTTATTTTTTGCTTTATTTTTATCTGTTATTAATTAATTAATTAAATAATTAATTGATTTATCCTGTTTTTATTTGTCTAGTTATTTAGTTAACTTGTTTTAATTTTTATTTATTTTATTTTATAATATTTATTGTATTGCAATGTCTTATTGTTATTTATTTTAATATATTTATATATTTTATACATTTATATTCAAATGTATTTATTTTATTTTCTAATGTTTTTGTATTTTTGTTTATTATTTTTTATCTTATTTATTATTTTAGTATATTTATTGTATTTTATTATTATTATTATTTTTATTTTATTTTTTTATATATCTTATTGTATTTTATCTTACATTTATTTTATTTGTTTTCTTTTTATCTTTTTTATTTTATTTTTTTGTTTTGTAAATCATGTAAATAAGGGAACAATTTGTAACAAACTCTTGTGTAGTTGGTTAATAAATCCTTTTAGACTTAATCTAGTTATCTGTTGTAATGTTAGCAGATCTAGGCCTGGTTTCATAGACAGGGTTTAGCCTAAACCAGGATTAGGCCATAGTTTAATTAGGACATTTAAGTAATTGTTATAAACATTAACGTAAAAAGCATTACTGGTGTGCATCTAAAGAAAAAACAAAGGCACTGACATGTTTTAAGATCAGTCAGTGCAAGTTACTTTCAGTTGAAACAGCTCAGATTTACATCTTAGTCTAGGACTAGGTTTAAGCCCTGTCTGTGAAACCGGGGGTTAAAGTTATTGCAAGTTGACATTTCAAGGTCAGACACAACATAAAAAAAAAGCTATGGCAACTTTTTCATTTTTTTTAAACATCTACACTCATTTTTTTTTTATGCCGGTGTGTCAGAACTGCATGCAGCCATTTGTTCATCAATACCACTAATGACCTACAAGTTACAGGGGTTGATGTGAAGGCTAAAGCGGCAGAGGGTCTAGCTGGGTGTTCCACGTGCAACCATCAGGCAGCCATGTGTCTTTAAACCCAAATGGCTGTTTTATTAGAGCAGTAATTACACATCAGCTAGATGGGGGGTCGGTCGGCGCTGCAACAACAGAGGGACCTCAAGGCACTTGCAGCCACTTATTACCGCTCAGATCAACGTCTCGATATAATGGCCTCAAACCGCTAGGATGGCTTCTCTCATGGGGGTTTGGGCTTTGAATGTGCAGGTCCCACTTATCTGGGGTTTGAGAGTGCCTTCCTGCTCTGAGCTGGCTGTCCCCTGATCTGTGATTATGCTGTAATTAAGCGTCTGCGTGATGGGTCATCAAACACAACACGAAGTGTATTTTTTGGTATCCTTTGCAGAAGATCAGAAGCAAAGCATTGCTTTCCATCCCGCAGAGAAAATCGGCGAAAAGTCACAAAGGCGTTCAAGTAACTGAATCTATGTCAAAATGACTCACAATATCACACAATAGGATGATTCTTAAACTGAAATTGCTCATTACACTAATGAAACGTTCACAGATGTGGCACTTTTTCACTCCCTCGGAAACGTGATGACTTTCAGAAGCGGTAATCACTTCCTTTTAACTGTTAGGTAACGCGAGTTTGATATTATTTCTGTCTGCTGTATGCACTTTTAAAAATTAAGCTTCTTCATTGGCATTTATGGTTCCATGAAGAAACTTTAACATTCATGGAACCTTTACATTACACAAAAGGTTCTTTATTGGAAGAAGGTTCTGTTGCATTGGTAGCAGAAAAGGTTCTTTGCATCTTCGCACTTTGAGAAAAAAACTTTCTGTTCATCGAAAAGTTCTTTGAGGAACCAAAAAATATTTATCCTATGAAATCACAGTGAAAATCTTGTTTTGAAACCTTAAGGTTTAAGAAAAAATGTCTTTATATTTTTAATTGTTCTTCCTAATAACAGATATGGTTCTTTTAAGAAATGTTCACTGAAAAGTTATTTGAGGAACCCAAAATGGTTCTTCTATTGCATTGGTATACACTCAAAAATAAAAAGTTATTTATTCTCATTGATGGTTCCATAAAGAACCTTCAAACATCCATAGAAGCTTTCCAATGCAGTTCTCTAAAGCTTCTTTAAAATGTTCTTCACGCTAACAAATAATCGTTTGAAGAACCAAAAATGATTATTCGATGGCATAACTGTGAAATCCCCCTTTTGGAGCCTTTATTTTTAAGAGTGTTTTTAAACCTTTTGCTTAAAATGTGGATTTTCTTAACTCTCAGCAGGTGGTTTTGCTTACGTTAAAGTTGGTATAACACGTTCAAAATGTTTGGAACTGTTTATGTGGGATCATATGCTTTTCTCTTACATCAGGGTTAGAGCTAATGTCTTTCATTCGTTTTATAATTATGTCAGCATCCAAGTGCCGGCACGACGTAATCAGGAGTTTCCCCTGTGAGCATGGAGTGTTTTTAGCTTTACTAACTTGTTGCTTGGAAACAGCAGATGTTTAAAGACTTATGTTGGTTGTGTTGCGTTAAGACAATGCATGTTTTAAATCTCGTGTCAGTGCAGTAAGATTACAGTGGAGCAGGTTTCAGCTGGACTAACTTATGCATGTATTCATAAATTGAAATCAAGCCAAGATTAATTCGTCAATGGTCACTGTGGTCACCTTATCTCAGAGAAAACATGTGTAGAAACCCGGTGGTTGTACAAATAGATCATCGGGATTTAGACACGATGAGGTCCAATGTTAAAATATTAACCTAGTTTTATCCTAAAATATATTTAAAAGAATTCATCTTCAAGCAAAGTTCACTTTATTGTTCTTCATTAAATTGGGAGTTAAATTGTGTGCATAACAATGACGATTTTGGCAAGTATTTTAATTAATACTAAGACGTTGAGTGTTTCCTGTTTTTATTCAATCTTTTTTTGTTTTATATTTGTTCTGGCTCGCGATTTAGCAAAGTCTAATGACTCTGCTGTCGTGCTTCAGATTTCAACCAATGATAAGACTTTGTTTTCCTTCAAAAAGTAAGTGAAAACAGGTGTGTATGTGTGTTTTCCTTTTGAAATGTAACCACTTCCCTTTCACTTTGCGTCTGCATGTATCTGAAGCCTGTTCGTCTTCTGAATGTCTCTTACACCCTTTTTAACCAGCCAGATTGTAACCAACAGCAATGCGAACGTATGTACGGAAACACCCATCTTGTCAATAAGCCCTCTGACAGAGATAGTACACATTTGAAAAACACACACTCATTCGCATGTACTGTAATTGTTACTGGCTGCACAATTAATCTAAATTCAATTTTAAATGGCAAAAGGTGCTTACATGCTTTGTTTCAGTGGACTTAAAGCTTATTTTATTTTATTTTTTTATTTCACTTTGTTGTCTTAAAGTTTTACATATGAGTTGTTCCTATTTTTATTTTAATCTTATTTTTATTTATGAATGTGTTTGTTTTGTGTTATTTTTCATTTAATTATATATATTTTTTTATCTTATTATTATTAATAATAATCAATATTTTTGTATTCATTTATTTATTTACATACACAGCATTCAAGGTGACTGGGTTCCAATAAAAGTAGGTACATTGTGAATGCATGGGAAACTGGTTTCACTCAGTTCACTTTTGGGTCATTTATAGCGGTCCAAGTTTTGTTCTTTCAAACTGGGCTCAAGTGTAACATCCATAAAGAGGGGAAACATGACTTAGCTTGAAGACAAAGGCATTTTTTTTATGTTGCCTGAACCTGAAAGCTGTTGTTTCAGTGTGATTTTATGCCTTTTGTTCCTTCTGCTTTGATATCTAATCAGCGAGATGTAGAATGTTTATCAGTGTTCATCTGCTTACATTACTGGATGAAATGAAACACCATCTCTTTTGTTTTCTTTAGAGCGTTTGTTTTGGTGGCTCGTGTCTGCGTGGATGGACTTTATTTTGGAAGGAAGTGGGTCTGACAGATGTTGGTGTCTCTCTGGAAGCGTGGTGACGCTCCGAATCTCCTCTGTGGTGAGATTTCAATCCACAGTCATGCAGAAAAACAATCATTTCTCAAGGCGGTTCTGCCTAAAACCCAATTCGCTAACAGCTCAACCTCAATTTTCCCCTTTGCTTTACCGCATGTCACACATTTCTAGTACGTCCCACTCCGTTGCATCAGCATAGCAATCCTCAGCAGTCATTTTTCCTCAGGATTGATAAACATCGTAAACAGCCAACGTTTTTTACATACTGTACACACACACATTCAGGGCCGGTTTGAGACCTATGTTGAGAAGTTACACCAAAACAGGCCTTTTCAATGAGTCAATGTGAGAGCTTTATTGCAAAGCGCTGATTAGTGGTTTCATTCAATCATCAGCACGGTTTTCTGTGATGTTCCCATCAAGTAGAAGTTAATGCAGTGTAGACCCTCAATTATGTTGTGTTCTCTGACCACAGAGACCTGAAATGAAACATTGTGAAATGTTACAATACAGTGCACGTAGGAGGTTATCTCACTGAGTTTAACACCACAGTTTATACGATAATGTGCTAGGAGTAGGTTGATTTCCCAAAAGTGTGTAAACCCTGTGGCTCTCTGGTGCTTTCAACGTTTCTCTGTTTGTTTGAGCGTCCTGACCAAGGAGGTCTAAAATGCCTGTAGAAAATAATGTGTTGACATTCACATTCTTCTCAGTGGCAGTCACTCGGCCTGTGTGGATCCCTCCGGAAGTATGTGATTTAAAGGCTGTTAAGCAGATGGAAAAAGGTATATTATATGGTCTATTATATTGTTTTAAAAACAAAAATAAAAAAATGGTCACACATTGGTAAAACATTTACTATAATGAAATATTCACAATCTATTCCCAATCAACAGGACATTTGTAAAAAAATATAACTAAGATTGTATTCATCTGAAAGAAGAAAGTCATATACACCTAGGATGGCTTGAGGGTGAGTAAATTATGACATAATTTTCATTTTGTGGTGAACTATTCCTTAAAACTGACTTTAAAACATGCTGAATGTTGTATAACATTTTCCAAAAAGTTGAAAATGATCAAATTATACAAAGCGTATTTTGATGAGTTCAAGTAATGTAAAACATGTTGTCATGACTTACTGATCATACATTTTTGTACAGTGTATGCTGTTTACAAAAGAATACCCCTCTGTATATGTCTCTTATAGTGCAAGTGCTTTATTTAACTATATTTTCACTTTTTAGCCATATTTGCACTGACGGCATTTCACCAGATTGGAAATGAGAAGAGTAAAAGATAAAAAATAATCTGCTAGCATGAGTTAGTTTACAGTTAGATACTGTAATTAAACCTAGATACCGACATTGCAACAATTAGTAACAGAAATAGTATAATTTCAGCCGGACTAATTCTAAGAAAGCGGATATTGCTAAAGTTTGACTTAAATCATGTGCATATAAATGGACTTCCAACCAGGGGATATCTTTTGGGGAAAGTCTTTAGAAACGATCATTATGTTTGCAATTGCATTTGGCAGTAACAACTACTTATTCAACTAAGCCGAATCTATGGGAATATCCTCTTCGTCAACAGTTCAGTTTGAATTTTTGTAACCCAGCAGTACACATGCGTGTTTAGCAACTATATTACCTTTGCACAAGCACAAGCATGGATTATGGGTAACAGCTGGAGGTTTTGCAATAGGAGTCTACCACGAGCTGGTACTAACTTTGACTGATTTGGCAGTCCTGGTAGAATCGTTTGTCTTGAGACAGTCCATATGCGAAGATAGCATGCTGTTAGACCTCTGCCAAAAAATGTGATGATAGCGATAAGGAAGTTCTGATTTGGTTGGGGCAGCGTTGTCAACTTGAGTCATATGCTGTATATCTGTACCTCTATGTCACGTTATATTAAATATTCATGCGATGGAACTATACGACTGATAGCAGAGGAATGCGTCCAAGCGGGAGTGTTCGCAAGCCCCTGTCAGGAGTTTGATAAAGTGACATGTAGTGCACTGAAAGTTGAATCTTTCTTAAATGTTTTCTTATAACAAAGCGCATTGTGAGTTCCCAAGAATGCCGAGAGGATCCAAACGTTAGCCCGCACACAGCATTCTCCTTAGGGGAATATGAAGTGGTGAGGGAGGAGGGGGATTGCTACATCCAGCGCTGTCAAAGAGCTGCCAACTCCTGTTGGCCACACATCTGCTGTGCATTAAGTCCTGGACTCTTCGGTGATGAAACCCAGCCTTGGCTCGCAGGGGGAAAGCCTCTGATTGGAACGCCGGCGCTCTGTCGACTCTGAGGCTCGGAGCCCAACTTGGCCCTACAGCTGGGTGGGTTTCCCCCTCTGTTTCCATGGTTTCCTTGCAAACACGAAAATCAGGCGCCTTGCAAAAGCATCTGGGCCCCCTCTCCTCATGCCTTAGTGTTACATCATGCAGATTCCAGCACTTTATCTTCCTCTGGTTGGTGTCCACCTCCCATTGAGTCCTCGGGCAGACACACTCTGTTGTGATAGTTTTCTTTCTGTTATGCTACTATGAATAACTTTACCGATTGGGATTTGGAAATTGCAAGAGCATTAATGCTAAATCTACACTAATCTGGATAAATTTGAAAGCATCTTTTTCTCAATGTTTTGGCCTTCGAACTAAGATAGCACTATCCAGCGAAATCTGACGCTTTGTCTAAAATAGTATGTCCGAATTCATAATATGTGAAAACAGTACACCAAAAGAATAGTATGTCCAAAAAATTCATAATACGCTAAAATAGCAGTATGTCTGCATGCATAGCATGTGGAAAAAAGACAGTACATCAAAAGAGCAGTATGTCCGAATTAATGATATGCGGAAAAAAAACAGTACGCCAAAAGAGCAGTATGTCCAAATAATTCATAATACGCTAAAATAGCAGTATGTCCGTATTCATAATATGTGGACAAAAAAACACAGTACGACAAAAGAGCAGTATGTCCGAATTCATAATATATGAAAAACAGTACACCAAAATAATAGTATGTCCAAAAAATGTATAATACGTGAAAAAAACCCAGTATGTACGAATTCATAGCATGTGGGAAAAAGACAGTACATCAAAAGAGCAGTATGTCCGAATTCATGATATGCGGGGGAAAAACCAGTATGCCAAAAGAGCAGTATGTCAAAATGTATAGTATGTGAAAAAAAACAGTACGCTAAAATAGCAGTATGTCCGCATTCATAGTATGTGGACAAAAAACTGTATTTTAAAAGCGCAGTATGTCCAAATTCATAGTATGCAAAAAAAAACAGTATGCCAAAAAAAGCAGTATGTCCAAATTCATAGTATGTCTAAAACAAATAGTAGCCTACACCAAAATAATAGTATGTCCAAATTCATAGTATGCAAAAAAAATAAAAATCAGTATGCCGAAAGCAAATAATAGAACATAAAAATAGTATTAAGTCCGAATTTATAGTGTTAAAAAAACACTAGGTGAAAAATGCTTGAATGACCTATAACTTCTGCTGGGATTCTGGATTGTGCATTGGATGGATACCGATACCTTACTATCCCATGATGCCAGAGTTATGAAATAATAGTGAAGGGACACAACTGAAGCTGATAGGTCATGTGACATTGCCAACATAGCAGATGTGGTACATCCAAATTACATATTAGACACATATACACAAGAACATATGTAATGGTTGCGAAGTACGTTTTGACCAAATGTAGTATCAACTAGTCACTATGTGATTTCAGAAGCAGCTTGAGATTTTTTGAAGATTCTCTTCCAAGTGGATACGTGTGAAATATTTTGAGTGAGCTTTAGTGACATAGGTGTTTTCAGAAGTTTCAAAGAACAAGCAACATCTTAAAAATGCTTTGAGACGCTAATGGGCATTTTCAAATATTTGAATGCGAACATAGCCTTAGCATGCAGAGCAGTCAAAAACACCTCGATTCTGGTGGTTTGACTCTGTGCACAATGAGTAGAAAGTGTGTGAAAGGTGTGTGTGTGCCATGAGCAGTAGGTTCACGCAGCTGCACATACCACTTTGGTATCCCACACCTGCCGCTGCTTACAAAGAATCAGGTCAGTGTTGGCTGCATGCGCCATTGTGGTTTTAGCAGAAGTGCTAACTCAGACTTAAGTGTTTGTGGCATCCCCTTGTAAAACAAAAGAAAAAGTGAGCATCTGTGCACAATGCGGTCTGGAAGCATCCAAACACTGGTACTCTTTACCCTGCATTTGGGCGTGGAACTTAACCGGTTGAGAATCTCAGGGTAATTTGTGATTTGTGACCATCTAAAGTGCAGCAGTTTGATATTAAATCTCTTGTAGATGTTGATTTAGGACTGCTCAAGTGGGAAATAGCACTTTGTCCTTTCGTTCAACTTTGATGACAAATACTCTTCACATGACAAACTTCCCTTTCCAAGGAACTCCTGCTTGATGGAAAGTTGCAGAATGTGAACTATGATGATGGTTTCAGACATTATTTCAGGCCTTGTGCACGGACACTGTCCAATCCTGTGATCCCTAACCTAACTACCCCAATATCCCAGCAGGAAATAATTTTCATTATATTCTTCAAATTGAAATCATACTTACTTAACGTGAGCCTGACCCTTTCATTGCGGTGCTCATTATATTTTTAGGACTGTCAGTTTAGCATGTTATTTTATTCACTTAAAAAGAATTTTGCAAGAAATATTGCGACACGTAACAGTCTATATTTGATGAGTTTCAATTCATTTTAGTGACATGCTTAATTTGTTCACAGAAAGGAAACACAAATGGCAGAAAGCAACATCCTATTGGTTTTCTTTTTTGTTTTCATTGTGATTGTACATAAATAAAAGCAGATCTTTATACAGTGATGCATTATTAATAAGACAACAAGTGTTTAAAGTTGATTCTGCTGGTATAAGGAAACAGTTGAAGTGATCGCGCCGATCTATAAAGTTGAAGTGAATTTATATATAATATAAATTCATTGGCTTTTTTGATGTCCAAAATTATATCTCAAAATGAAGAAGCCATGTGTCAAACATTAATAAATAATGCAAATTATAAGGAATTTTATTATTTAATTTCCCTTTTCATAGTTAATATACTCTAAATCATTTGGTAATTGCAGACAAATCAAACTAATAAATTGATGATTGAATGGAAAGAATATAATATACGAGGTCTTCTGAAATATGGTGATGCAACCACAGATGCGACACACCTCTAAAAAGACAGCTGTGAAATCCCTCATAAAAACCTCAAGTTGATCTCTTTGACCTCAAACCTCCTTGTGAAAAACAACAAAACAGGTGGAGCATACCTCACAGTGTTAAGCAGGTTGACAACTATGACACAAGAGAGAAAGAATTGGCACTGCTGTAAACAGATTTCAAGAGAGGAATTGCGTCATCAAATCCATAAACTGATGCACTTCTGGACTGCAAACCGATCAAATCACAAGAACTACTTTGATGACAGTTAGTGAACTAGAGAGTCCAGTTCCCATGAGCCTCATGCCTTCATATCCCACATCAGTATAATCTTTATTTATTTTTCCAAACACCCTTTTGATGTGTCGTTGCAATGGAAAAGCTGACTCAGAGCCACAATCTGAGGTTTCATTCTGGATACTTTGCATGCTCAGAAAGGCCTGTGAACAATAAAGTGATTGAATAAATCATGTAATTTAACTGTAACACAGAGTGTGAAGTAGTCGTTTTGACATGATGCAACCATTTTGTCATCTCTATAGCATTGGCACACATTAAAAAGCTACATTAGGTATTGCAAGTATTTTTTTTAAGTGTTTGTGCAAAGGATATTACTAATGACTCAAATTACATGTCTTGATGTATTATTGATCTTATTGTTATAATTGTATTATTGATGGATTATTAATTATTTACTTAAGTAAATAGATTAAGTATTTTTTTTTTCTGACACATGATAAAATTGGCTAAAGTCCCATAAACTTGCATAGGAGTGTGTTGAGCCATATAGAGACCAGAATCTCATGGAGGCTTCGATTTGGGCTCTTTTTAAGGTAAGCAATGTAATAACAACCCTCAGATCACCTTATGATCTGAGGGTTATGATCGGATGCATAGCAACCAACCAGTACAGCTTTCCAAATTTTTGCTCTGGTAAATACAGATATTTTCTTTGGAAAATTGATATCTAATCTTTAGCATGGTTGTTGGTTGCAGCATTGATTGGGGACTAGCCCACTCTCACACTCTGTTGAAAGAGCAGAAATTAGATTTGGCTGGATATTTCGGATCAGATCTCGATCATGAATGTTTTACTTCCACGTGTCACAAAGCTAGCTACCCTACTTGACAGGCTAAGCTAGCTTCAAGCTTAGCCAGGCTAGTAAAAATTCCTGGGTGCAGGTGTGCGGCAATAAAGTAAAAGGGCAAAGCCTATTTTCCACCACTGCTTTTCCACTACGGCAAACCCAACCGTCACTCTCACCAGTAATCATGACTCACAAGACGCTTGCAGACAACACTGTAACTTTTCAGTGTTGAGACGCAGAAACAGGTGTCATAGTAGCCGATGATAAATGCCGTATGTCATTCCAGTCGCTAAACCATAATGATTGCAACATACTGTGACAAAATAATAGTAGCTCATGGCAAGATATCCACGCCTTTTGCCCAGCAAACACGTGATTTATGAAGTCATTTATGAAGACATTTTTTTTTCCAAACAAGGTTTCATAGACTTCGGGATTTATAAAGAAGCCTAAAGTGTACTAAACAAATCCAAGTGAACTAAAACGGTTGGTGTGTGCATTTAGCCTGAATAGGAATTAGCAAATACTGCCATGGAGCGCCGGTAGCCATGTTTGGATCACGGAAAGCGTTGATCGTTGTTGTTGTAGGCATGCCGTTTGGAGCAACACGTATCTCTGTGTGCATTGTCTCTGTGCCATGCTCAGTAAAAGCTGCTTATTTGCTTTCATATTTCTCACAATCTGTATTTGTATAAGTGTTTCTAGCACTCCGATAAGACACTCACTGTAATTCCCAGCCTCGATAAAGCATTACAGGCACAAACGTGACTCTTAACAGCTCACTAATGAACAGATTTCAAAGCTCATTGCTGGTGTTGTAATTATAATCACTCTCTTGTTGAAAACCCTTCACTGTGACACCTTTTTGTAAATGCTCTTTAATGGATACCAAAAAATCTTCCTCGTACTCTACTTCCGGAACAAAAACATTTGTGGTGCCATTTGATGAAAAGACGTGCTAATTAGGTCAACAAAGTGAGCGGAAGTAGGCTACAAGAGCAGCGTTAGCAAAAATTATGCTTCTTATCCACTCCTAAATGGTGCATACTAGTACCTCAAGGATGAATATTGCACCTAGACTGCTTTATTAGTACCTTACGATACATATCAGTACCTTTGCATACTAATATGCATTTTAGGGCAGGTCAAATAATGCAGTGTTTTCCACACAGGTACAATTTTTGTATATTTTTATGCTTGAGACATATTTTGCTTGAGATCTCGAGAGAAGACTCCGCAAAATTGGTAAAAGCTTTACCCGACTAGGGTAGTACCCTCAAAAGTACCCGTGTGTACCTTATTTACCCTTAATGGGTGCATATTAGTACCATATTGAAACATATGAGTACCCATTATGTACCCTTAAGCGCTAATATACACTTTTTAAGGATAGATAAGCTACAGCGATACAGTTTTAAGAGTACTATCCCAAGTGACATTATAGTGTTTCTTGTACAGGTACAAATATTGTATATTTCTCCAGATGGTACATTAGTAGTTATCTTCTACATCTTTTGCTTGAGAGCTCAAGAGAAGGCTGTCAGCAAAAAAGGTGTAACATTTTTACTTGACTGGGGCAGTACCCTCCAAACAGAGGTGGAAATTTTACTGTAATTGAGTAGCTTTTGTGTACTTGTACTTTTTAAGTAATTTTTAATCTGTAATTTTACTTTTACTTAAGTATATTTTGTGGAAGTATTGTACTGCTACATTTTAAAACACATTCGTTACTGAGTAAAAAATCGCCTGGAAAAACTGCAGCAAATACTGGGCAGAAGAAGAAACTGGCGCTAAAAATAACAAGAACGATGCAGACGGACAAGACAGGCGAGGGGCCCACATATAGAAATATGAGAAGAAACGTATTTTGCGTTAAACAGGTTGTTTTTGAAAATCAGAGCCTGAAATAAAGCTGCTCTGAATTTTCATTGACGACTGCACTGTTAATAATTTTAATTATAGACCTATAATTCATTTTATAATTAATAGACATGTTAAAAATATATTTTTTAATTTTCAATGAGGAGTATCTTGTGCTCTGTGGCACGCAGCTTGTGTATTTCATTGGCTGCATGCTTTCATGTTGTCATGTCTTGTGTGAACACGTGGCTTATGAGTTTTCTCATTAGCTGCGTGTTCATGTCCTGTTTTGCACATGGCTGGTGAATTGTTTGCTGGCTATGTGCTTGTGTTTTTGTTTTGTGTGAGCACGTGGCTTCTGTCCTAGTTTTCTGTGTGCCATGTGCTCAATTTGTCTTGGCCCCACCCATCTTGTTACCTGTTTATTGATTAATTTCCCCCAGCTGCTCTGCCTCGTTACCCTCCTCATTAGCTCCTTTTTGCTTGCAGTTGTTGCCATATGTCTTGTGCCCTGCCTTGTCCTGCTTTTTGTTTTTCATCAGTTATTATTATTAATAAAAGCCCTTGTACCTCCATCAATTGGGTCCTCACTCTCTTCCCTTCCACCCAACCTGGCATATATGTATCAGGGGATGATGTGTTTTGAAATAGTTTTATGTACAAAAAAAAGTATTTTTAATTAAATTGAAAAAGAAAAATTCAAACTTTATCTCTTTTCTATATTCGTATAAATTATATTAAGTGTCATATTGGCAGTTGGCATATATTGGCAATTTTATTTACTAATAACAGTTTTAGAGCTGTATTTAAAAAAAGTAAATAACCCAATTGAAAGAGCACTCTTTCTATTGAATTTAGCTCATTTTATCCTTGTTTAGGAAAGGTTTTACTTATATTACATATTAGTGATACATGCATATTGTGTTAGTCTTATTAAACTTGTCAAGTTTTCCAAAGAGTCTCCTGTTAGATCACAACACAGGCTGTGGCTGTAAAATGGTGCTTTCTCATGATGTTTTGTAAATTGAATTTTAACGTTCTCATTTTTAGCTTAAAGTGTTTGAGCCAGTCTTACAGCACCATGAGCAATGGTGTCTTGGGCAAGTAACTCAATGTTTAAGCCTTTAAATCCCTTTTATTTAAAAGTTCCTAGTTCCAGGGAAAACTCTGTCACTTCACTGACGAGGCCTGAGATCTCTAAAACATAGCTTTCATTGAGAAAAATGAAAGCTAACAATTTTGGGCCAATTAAAGGAACTTCCTGTTCTTCACATTTTCCTGCTGAACAGTGAAATAGACAGAGCTCTGGAGGTTTTATGTAGGTTAGTGGATTTAGAGACCTGGAGCAAGCCTGCTGAATTGATTACTGAACCTAACTTGTATTTATTTAATTTCAAAGCTGATTTTTCTTATTTGGGTATAAATATAGGTTGGCATGTCCAATTCATTTTCATATGATATTTTTAATGACTTTTCAGTTGCATTTTTTTTTTGGTGGAAAACATGTCAATTTCATCATCCATTGACTGTTGAAATATTTTTGGTATCTTAGCACAGTACACCACAATATACCTTGACTGGTCTTTATATTTCTTCAGCATTTTATTGATAGTAATTACATAGGTTCATGCCATGACAATGTTACATTTTTTCAGATTATTGAGGAGACAATGCAAGCGTTGATTAATCAAGTTTGTATGGTTCCTCATTATTTTCTTGAATATTTTCAAATAGACCTCGTTATAAAAACAAAAAAGCACACATATACATAGTTGCACACTAAACTCTATATTGTAATATGCATGATTTGTGTGGCTTCAACACTTCTAATGTGAGAACATTGAATGCATCATAATGTTGTTTTGCATTGAAATTACAAACTATGTTGAACTGTTCTTCATGTTAAATTATTTTATTTGATATTCGGAATGCATTAATCATCCATCCATTCCAGACTGGAATGCTCTATCTATTAGATTGTTTGAGTGCAAATTTGTTTTATGGCATTAGTATTATGACAATTCTTTCCATGTTGCTTTCTGGTTAGTTTACCTCCAAAATGGGGAACTTGTAGTCTCCTTTTATTTAAATGGGTTTGCAGGATTTTTCTTTGTGTGGGATTATAAAGCCAAACTAGTGTATTAAAGAAAAAATAATCACAAAATGTTACAGTAAGCACAATGGGCCTTTTTTATCACGTTCAGAATACAGCCTTTCTTTTTTAGGCTGATTAAAACATGTTTGACGTTCTCACATTGTTTCGATGTTTGAGTTTGTATTGAACTCTGGCGGTGAAATATCCTCAGCATAGCAGCACTGATGTTTGTCGCATTGACCGAGAATGAACATTGACATCATGCTAACTTTACTTTTACAGTGCTTCTTGGTTTCTTGAGAGGTTTGTGCTTATATCAGACTCTTGGCAGTGGTGATCCCTCAAATTAACCTTTGATGGTGAATGACTGTACACAAACCCACAGCACTACTAAAAGTGACAGATTGTACAGTGGCCTTTGGATTTGTAAACATATGTGCTTGAACACTTCATAAACATTGATGCATGTGTCATAAAGAGTTGTGCAAAAACAAAAACTATGTTGCACCTTTATCTACAGCTTTACAGTTAAGATGTTTAATAGTAAAATTTTCATACAATCAATTCCATTCAGGAATGCTCTATCTAGATTGCATGTTTAGGTGAGTGCAAATGTTTAGTTTAGCTTTTATGGCATTATATGACAATTCTCATACTTTCTTAGTTACTTTCATTAATCTCCTATCCACAGGTTGGCACTCAGGTTGCAATGACTTTTTAAATTGTTTCACACATCATCTAAATGACACATTGCATCATTTTAAGTAGTTTCCACAAACAATCACAATAATCAGAGGCCTCTTCCACCACGATCACCCTTTTCTTTTTAAAGTTGATGGCTGAGCAGACCTGAGCACTGTTTGAACTTCTGTTGAAATTGAGACAGTCTTGTCTGCTGATCCTCATCAGCAGCATCAGCATTGTCATTACACCTTGGTTGAGAAATGCTAACTTTCGCTGTGACAGTGATTTGCATGTGGTTTGAGAGGTTTTGTGATCCTTATGGAACAAAACATACCTGACAAGGTAATATTTTTTAACTACACCTTTAGAAACACTACTGTGATGAGATGATTGTGCATAAAAAACTTTGTTTAATATTTTCTGGGATGCCTACGGTTTTAAGTTGAGATCCACAACTGCATCCAAAGTAAGAAGTTATATCTGTTTTGTAGCTTTTACAGTTATTGAATCTTTAAATCAGGTTGTCTGTTTCGGCTGTTTTATGATAATAAGTTTCGGAGGGACGAGTTAATCTCTCAAAACAGCAACCCATGACATGAACCAGCAGTCTTGGCATTATCTCGGTTCCAGCATCTGGCACATCAATGGCATCATGTCAGAGATCGAGCTATTTCAAATGACAATTCCTCGACATCACGGATCCTCCTGTCCAGCCCCCATCCTCGCTCACAATACCATAAGCAACAGCTGCAGGAGCCGGCATTCCCCACACCGCTGCTAACACCTCAGGCACCCTGGCATCCTCCTGCGTCAGCCCTTTTCTGCCCCAGCTGCGTATTGGATGTCTTAGTGCTCACCAGCTCCGGCCGGTCAACCAATCGGATCTTCGCCTTGCTTCTCTCCAATCTGGGGAACCTCAAAGTCCTCTCCTCAACGTCTAAACCTGAGTTAAAACTAGAGGATCACTTTCTGTGGTTATGTTTGAACAATCTGCCACCTATTTGGTGGTTCCATTTTAATTACTTTTACACTTGTTTGATCTGGCCTACTAAACCAGTATTTGATTACTGTTTGAGTGTTTGACATTCTGGTTCTCAATATACTTTTATATCTGTTTTCTTGGTTTGATTTTATACTTTGGTCAGTTTGTGGCTGTTTGTTACCTCCACTACTCACTTTCAACCTGCCCCTTTCAAATCCAGCCATCAGCCCCACCCTCCTCAAGCCACTGAGCATGAGCTTGCAACCCATCTCGGTGAGCTTCCCTCGACCACTCCGCACCGCCTCCGCTCCATTATCCGCAGCCCTGGCAACACTTTTTCCATGCAGTCACATTGTCCCAGAATTCGATCTCTCTTCAAGACACAGAAGTCATCGCAAATTTACGGAGACACTCTTATCTTATGGGCTCTCACTTTACGCTCCATTTGCAGCTTCTGCCATCTAATGGAACCA
This sequence comes from Gymnocypris eckloni scoliostomus, assembly GCA_027564155.1. Lineage (NCBI taxonomy): Eukaryota > Metazoa > Chordata > Actinopteri > Cypriniformes > Cyprinidae > Gymnocypris > Gymnocypris eckloni. Next base: position 16,547,395 of record CM050418.1, on the reverse strand, counting down.
ATGTCCTTATTAGTACTGGACACTGAACTTCACGTATTTTTACTGCGTCATCATAAGTTGGGTCTGCTGATCCATTTCCCACTTCACCATCATCTGCCCCTTCATCAACCACCCATTCCCCCTACCCCAAATCCCAGCCCAAATCCACCAGCTACATCCCACGCACTCAAACATCTCATCAACCCCCTCCTCATTTTCGCCATTTTCTTAGTCTGCAGCTTCAATGTTGCTCAAGACAACGCTGCGGTTCTGTTTGTTTAACGCCCATGATTTGTCCAGTGCAAGCTCTAAAATGCCATATTTATGGACATTTCTCGTTTGTTTTCAGAACTGGTTCATCACCCTTTTATTGAATACGTACTGTCAGGTCTCTCACTTCGGCATGGGAAATCTCTTTCGAAGACATCTGCAATCTCAGTCCTCTTGGGAAAACAGTCGATATCTAATTTAAACATAAATCACTTCCCCTTTTTCATTCCCTCAATGTTTTCCGCATCAGCCCCATCGGCGAAGCTACCAGAATTCTCTCTGGTAAAAATTTGAGTGAAAAGCAATGTGTTACATTCAAATTGTATTCACTATAATGCGTTACATTCACCCCTTCAGGATTTCACTAAAGTCGGTACTGAATCCAAATCACCTGGAACAAGTTCACAATTAAACATTCATTAATTAAATTTGTGAGTTACCCACTAATGGGTCAAGAAAAACCTCAGGGTGATCAAGCCTAAGATCATCTTGGAACATTACGATGCCTGGTACACCATAATATGACCTGACCCTTATATCTCTTGTTTTGGAGTCATGTTTCTTCATCACACAAAACAAAATACTGTAGAACACTCCTTAAAACAGAGAAAGAAATGACCCAGATCTCTTTTTGAAATGGTTTCCGACACCTTGGAGTTTAAAGGGCTTCTGAACCATTGACTCAATTAATCTGTTCACTTTCTTAACAACTCTACCTGCCGTTGTTCTGACACACTGAATATCAGGAACTGGAACGTGGGTGTCGGTGTCAGTTTGAATGTCAGTCTGAACTTGTGTATGTGTATCTGTGTCACAGTCAGGCTTCACTCTGAGGAAGATTCCTGCTACTATTCTCTTTAGTCTGCAACTGATCACTGCACTCTTTTCTATCGTAAATGTTATGGTCTGTGCCCATGGCTTCCTCAACATCAAAGTTCTGGACTAGAGGGCTTTCAGACTCTTGGTTAACCCATCTCATGGTTCTTTCCTCCAGGTCTGCTGGATCGATGTCTTCGGCAACATACTCACTCCTAGCGCTACGTGTCTCATCCTCTGACTCTCCTGCAGAAAGCAGGATGCTTTCCTCCTCATCAGATGACTCGACAGGTAGGAAACTAATGTCCAACATCAAATTCCTGTGCACTATCCTCACATTCCCCTTCTCATCCTTGAGTTTGTAGGTGTGCGTCTGCAGGTTCCTGTCCACTGTACACTACAGGGCCTCACTTATCTGCTAGTTTCCTCTTTCTCCTTTATTCGCTACTAGCACACAATCCCCAATATCCAGACATGTCCCTCTGACTTTTTTGTTGTAACCTTTTGCCTGTTTCCTCTGCTCTTTTTCATAACGTCGCTGCGCGATCTCAGCCGCTTCATGGAGGTATGACATCAACGACTTCAGGTAAGTACCATGATGACAACAATTACAGGGTCATGTAGCACCTGTCTGAACATAACGTCCACCGGCAATCTTGGTACACAACCAAACGTAAGCTGGAAAGGAGCATACCCTGATATTTCATGGACTGTAGAATTGTAGGTGAAGGTCAACGTTTGAATTTTCTCTGGCCACTTCTTTTAGGGGCAGTGTTCAGAGCATACTTCCTAAGGTCTGATTAAACCTTCCTACTCCCCCATTTCCCATGGGGTGGTATGCGGTGGTGTGAGACTTGGTGACTCCTGACAGTTTGAAAAGCTCCGTTAGAAAGACACTTTCAAAGTTGGCACCCTGGTTTGTGTGGATGGGACTCGGGAATCCAAACACACAGAATACACAGTCCCACAGTTTCCTTGCGACTTGTTTCACTGACTGATTTGCACAAGGGAAGGCATGAGCCAACTTTGTGAATTGGTCCATCATTAACGAGCACATCAACAGAACACTTTCCCCTGCAGTACCTCTGCAGTCCTCTGCAGTACAAAAATCCAGACATACCAGCTCCATGGGCATGGAGTTCTTGATACTTTCAAGTGGGGCCCGCGTGGATGGTTCTGGAGCCTTGGCTAGGATGCATCTTTGACAGCACTTGATATATTCACAAATATCATGCCCCATTCCTGGCCAAAAGAAGCATTGGTGGGTGAGATAGGTGGTCCTCGCTTGCCCTTGGTGGTCTGGCAAGTCATGTAATCCTGTCAAAGCTTGGTCCTTGTGGCTGGAAGGTAAGACCAACTGATACAGCTTATGTTTACTGTGTGGATCTTGTGTGACTCGGTACAGTATTCCATCTACAATCTTAAGTTTATCCCATTGCTTGAAAAGAGATACGGTTCTGGAATTGATATTGGCCCATTCTCGTCTTAATGATTGACACTTCAAATTCATAAAGGACATAACTTTTGAAATAACCAAATCAGCCTCTTACAAGCAGGGGTGTCGAAATTAATCGTTTCTACTGTGAATTGCGATGCAGATGCGGAAGATTCGGTATCGGTTCAGTAATAGACCATAACCGATTATAATGTACTGAAGCTTTTCTGATGTCATATGTCACATACATGCTTTGTCGCGGGAGCATACAATGGCAGAGGGAGGCGAGACGCGAATGCTCGTATAATTAAAAATGCTCCAACTACTTCAAAAGCCGACATCTGGCTTTTATGAACAACCTGGTAAGCATGACCTGGAGAAGACACGCAGTGTATAAATCAGCGGTTCTCAATTCCAGTCCACGCACCCCCTCGCTCTGCACATTTCGTAAGTTACTCTTATCGCTTCAAATGTTTGTTCTATTCGAACGTAAGTGCCCTGCGAAGTGGACATCACAAGATTTTCCACCATGATTCCAGTTCGAAGCAAATGAATTCCATTCAAAGTGCATATAAGTGTGCGAAACGTGAATTAAAATGTTATATATCATAGGTATATGATGTCACACTCGTCTGTGATTGACGATGTTGCACAGCGCAAACCATAAATGAATGTAAACTACAATGGATTTCCCCTGCTCAGGGAGTAGGGAGCAATGGACACTGTGTATAGGGAGCATGTAAAACGGAACACAGTTCTAAATGAGCTGATTATCTGAATCAGGTGTGTTAACAAAGAGAGCCATGAAAAAATATGGGGGAGGGGAAGTACTGGAATTGAGAACCGCTGGTGTAAATTGTCACGCACAAATAAAATATGCTGGGGGTAATAAAACTAACTTGAGAAACTACATCGGCCGTTTTCACCCTGTGCTGTTAACCCTGTCAATGCCAAGTATTTAGTATTTACATTTGTGTATTTGTTCTAAATGGTCCTGTTGTCTTCTGTGCCAAGACTTAGTTTTGTTTTTTGTTTGATACATTCAAGAAGTGTATTTTCTTTGAGCAGGTAAAATTAAAGGTTCAAGTCATATATCTGACTGCTTGTATTTATTGACAAAATTGTATGTGAAGTAAAATTGAAAATTGAGGATGCAGTGCATTGCCAATTCACCGTGATATCGAATTGAACCGAATCGATGACATGATAATCGTAATCGAACCGAACCGTAAGATCAGTGTAGGTTCACACCCCTACTTACAAGTCCCTGATTTAATTTGCAGCAATCATTGGAAGGGTATCAGCACCAGCTGGTACTAAATCTTGATAACATTTACATTTAATGATAAGACTGAATTAACTGCACAGCTCTTGCTTTTGATGTTTCTTCCCACTGATCATGTAAACTTAAGCAGGCTTTGACAATGGTGCTGTCAAAGGGAGAGGCAAGACAGGACTGAGGGCAGATCTGTAAGTTCTGAGCTCCTTGACGAAAAGCGTCTTGAACTCCATCTCCATCAACCTCTTCAGCCGCCACAAGCAAATCACGATACCGCTCTCTCATTAGCCTGCTTCTCACAATCTTGACAAAAGGGTCTCTACTCAGAGCATCCGCCACTATGTTTTTCGTCCCTGCTATATGCTTCAGCTCAAAAGTGTAAGCTGCCAGTTTGGACACCCAACGTTGCTCACAAGCATGGAGTTTTGCCTTAGACATAACGTACGTGAGTGAATTGTTGTCTGTCTAGACTGTAAATGATTGGCCTTTCAACCAATGGCTAAATTTATTGCACACGCTCCATTTAAGTGCCAGAAACTTAACATAACTGGATAGTTGCTCTGTGATTTGCACAGGGTCTTGCTCACGAATGCGATTGAACAAGCTCACCCTTCACCTGCAGGTATTTGAGATAATACAGCTCCCAAATCATCCAATGAAGCATCAATTGCAAGAATCAGAGGTCGAGTGAAGTCAGGATGTGCCAGAACCACACTTTGTAGCAGATTCTCCCTGAGATTAAATTATGCATGATCACATTCCTTTGTCCAATCTGTGTGTTTGAGCTTCCTATAAATTCATACTTTAATATCTCCCTTAATTCCTCTATTCCTTCTCTGCCCAGCCATGAGAGCAAAGAGTGGCTTTGCCAAAGAAGAACATCCAGGAATGAAATGTTGATAATAAAGGATCACACCAAGGACTGATTTAATTCTTTGCACTGATGGGGTACATCTGTCATCTTCCATCAAATCAAATTTGGAGAGCTTCGAGATTACCTCAACTTTAGCAGGATCTACAGAAACTCAACCCCTGTCTATGATATGACCTAGTAACTTTACAGAGGTTCTCAATTGATAACATTTCTTAGGGCTCAACTTAAGGTTGTACTGCTTCAAATGACTAAACTGGATTGGACCAAACAGGATTGCCAGGAGCACGCACCACAGCAGGAGGATAGCTGACGGCGGAGAACACAACTGAAAGGAGAAGTAGCAGGTAAGTAACAAACAGAGAATACTCAATTTGGAGATACCAGGAGCAGAGTCCACATTGTGTTTACGAGATCGGACGAATGCTGAGGCTGTGGTGTGTTCTTATATGCAGGGCTAGATGAGACTCATGATGAGGTGCAGGTGCATGTGATTAGAACTCGGGTGAGAGAGATTGATGTGATTGACTGAGCTGAGAGCCTGACCATTTTGTAACATTATCGTTCTTGTATTTAACCATCTAAAATCTGTGCATATCCATAGACTGTCATCCTTCTTCCACACTAGGACTAACAGAGAAGCATATTCACTTACAGACTTCCTAATTATCCCTTGTTCTTCAATCTGGGACAGAACCTGATGCAACTTTTGGTAATGTGCAGGTGGCACTCTACGATAAGGGAGTCTGAATCGACGCTCATCCATTAGCCGAATGCGGTGAACAGCCATTTATAACAGAGCCATATATAAATAGAGTAGAATAATCATGGCTGATAGTAATACATGCAAATGTAAAAAACAAACAAATAAACAAACAAACAAACAAACTGGAAGCAAGAACAGCTGTTGATAGGTGATACTTTTTTAAAAGGTCATTATCATTAAATGTTTCTAAAATGTTTACGTTCAGAAGCAGATTGTTGGCAACAGCCATTTTAGGAATAGTTTTTGGCTTGGTCTTAGTGACTTAAAAGTCATCTTCACTACTCCTAATGTTTCACAGTTTTAATAGCTAGTTTTAGTGCTAAAACGCTTCGTGAAATACTCTTAGAGCAAAAAGTTAGGAGTCCTAAATTTAGGATTGACATGCCCATTATGTTTAAGATTTTCTCTTAAGTCAGCGAGTTTTGAGCTACTTTTAGCCTTAAGATGTTTTGTGAATACGGGCCCTGATTTCAAGGAATCCATTCTTAAGCATTTGTATGCTACATTTCGGAAATGTATTCTTAGAAACATTGACGTTTTGCAGCATTGTCAGACAGTTTCAACCTAAAGACATACTGTTCTGTATATTATGATAGGTTTAGGGAATGCAGTTCCAGGAATTCTAGAGACTAACAGAGTACAGGATCAGAATATATCTGTGCTTTGACTGTTCAGTGTTACTCTAAAACTAAAACCATCTTGCAATATAATTATTTTATAGATGTTTACTGTTAAAATCTGACGTTGTTTGAGCATTGTGAGTCCAACAGATGGCAAACTCATGCCCGAAACTCATGTCATCGGTTGGTCCAGTGATTGTCAATTATGCTAAAAAAAAGTCTTAAACCAGTCTGAGGTGGTTTTCTGGTCTTATATTTTATCTAAAACTAGCAAGCTAGACCAGATTGCAAGATCAACTAAACCAGAAAACCATCTTAGTTGGTTTTAAGGTCATTTTTGGACATTTATTCTCAAAAGCATTGACTTTTTCTAGCTCTGTCAGTCTGGTTAGAATATACAGATTGTCTATCTCGTGTCTTTGAATTTAAATAACCTAAAGACATACTGTACTGTACATTAGGACAGCCTCGGCGCAGTTCCAGGATTTCCAGGTAATCACAGAATACAGGATCAGAGTATGTCTGTGCTTTGGCTCAACTGTGTTACTTTAATTCACTCCAAAATTAAAATGACCCCATTATTTACTCATCCTCAAACCACCCTAGGTGTATACATTTCTTCTTTCAGACGAATACAATCAGAGTTATATTAAAAAATGTCCTGGCTCTTCCAAGCTTTATAATGGCAGTGGTGGTCGAGATTTTGAAGCCCGAAAAAGTTCATCCATCCATCATAAAAAAGTGCTCCACACTGCTCTAGGGGGTTAATAAAGGCCTTCTGAAGTGAAGCGATGCATTTGTTTATTAAAAAATATCCATATTTAAAACTATAAACTGTAATCTCTAGATGATGTAGCACGTAGGTGTAACGTAAGCTGAAATTGTCTTATCAAAATCTTCCAACATTTTATTTTACAAATCCTTGTTTGGTATTTCTAATTTGTGACTGGTGTTTTGTTTTGCTAGAGTTAACTTTATGCCTACATCCACACGTCATCCACTGTGGATGTTCCACCACTCTCTCGTGAATGTGAGTATGACAGTTAGTGGAAGCCAGAGATTATGGTTTTTAAAGTTTAAAACATGGATCCTGCTGTGGATCCAAGACATATTTGGAGTATTGTCAGTCCAGCAGATTTTCCTGCCCCAAATACATTAATTACCCCACTTCCGCTAATATGTGTCTACTATGCTAAAAAACAAACCAAACCAGACTGCAAGATCAAGTAGACCAGAAAACTGCATCTTAGGTGGTTTTAAGCTCATTTCTGGCCCTTCATTCTCAAAAGCATCGACATTTTGTAGTTCTGTCAGTTTTTTTTTAGAATGTACACATTGTCTGTTATGCATCTTTCAACTTAAACAACCTTAAGACACACTGTCCTATGTATTAGAACAGGTTTGGCGTGGCTCCAAACGCTCCAGGTATTCACAGAATGGATTCGTACATTGTATCTTGTGTTACGCTAAGCTAAGGCAGTCTTAGACAGTTTTAAGCAGTTTTTCCCACAGCAGGATAATGATTTTGTGGATGTTTATTCTCAAAATATAAAACATGTGTCAAAAATTGTCAAAACAATAAATAAATACAACAGTTCTTTCTGGCCCTCGAATCTGATTGGCTGAGATGAGTGCAATATTCTAGTCATATCAGAACTTTGTATCACTCCGCTTGCAGTATATTTATCAAAGCCAGTGTCATGGCATATGCCCAGATCGTTTTTTAAAATAATACTGTTTTTGTCTTATGGAATGTAGTTTTTAGGTGAGAATGTACTTGTAGACTTTAAATATGTGGTTTGTTAATAGCTCACATATCCGAAAACATTGAAGCAAATTTTCAAAAAGACGTTATCTTGTCTTTTTGAAAATTTGCTTCAATGTTTTCGGATATGTGAGCTCTAGGGCATCAATGGCATCAATGACCCTAAATTCATTAATTACTAAATTTCTGCTAATGTGTGTTTGCTGTGCTAAAAAAACAAACCCAGGTTGCAAACCAGCTTAAGATGGTTTTCTGGTCTTAGCTTTTCCCCAAACCCCTCTTAATAAAATCAGTAAACTAATTTATTAATTAATAGACCAGAAATTTATTTTATGTGGTTTTAAGCTACTTGTTTTGCACCTTTATTCTCAAAAGCATGGACATTTTACAGCACTGTCAGTCATCTTCATGTGACTGTCTTCTGTCTTTAAACCTTAAATATCCTAAAGATATACTGTCTGTACTGTACATTATGACAGGTTTTGGTGAATGTGGTTCCAGGCATTTCAGGTACAGACAGCATAAAGGATCAGAATGTAGGGTACAATGGGGCTGAAGGCACACCCTAAGAAAAATGTGCTTTTCACTTTCACCCAAAGTGTATGATTGCAAAAAAAATATAAAATTATATATAGACGTTTGTATTGAACATTAAAAAGCAACATATTTTATGTGAAAAAAATCATTCAAGTTGTTTCATTTGTGTAAAAATCTTATGAATGTAAAGCATGCAAAGGGGCCTCAAAGAATTGATACAAATACTTTATATAAAAAAACATTCTATGTTAATACTCGTTCAAAACAACCACTTTGGCAAAGTTTCTTCTATCTTCTGCTTATTTTGATAAAAAATGATAGATTTTTGTTTAATCAATATACTGTCATTAAAATATTTTAATATAAAAAATATTTTAAAATACAGAAACAAAATTATTTTAAAAAGTAACGATTCTGAAAGCATTGAATGAGATCCCATAATAAGTTATCATAGATTTCCAGTATAGTAACAACAAATGATATTATATGATATGAGTAATACCATGTTTTAAATATGATGGTTTCATTCTAAATATGGTGATTATAACTAAGATGGACACCCAACGTAATATATTATATTTACCATCAGAATCTAACCATGTCATTTCAACAAATGGAAAAGTCAACCATCTATTAATTATCATGTTAATTACTATACCTTTAGCCCCAACAGCAGGGGCACCTTTTTTACCCCAAATACCATACTTATATTTACATATTAATTTTGTTATTTAAAAACAAAACTGAAAATCATTAAGAAGACTAGTGCTGTTAAACAATTAATCACATCCAAAATACGTTTTTGTTTACATAATACATGTGTGTGTATTGTTTATATTACACACACATACACACACACACACACACACACACACACATGCATGTCACAGATCAGCCAGGCTCCACCACCAACCTCTCACAGCGATCACTGTCACCTGAGTTTTAACTCAAACTACCTGCACCTCATCAAGACTCAATTAAACCAGCACAACTTAAGCACACACCTCACCTCAGTCAGTTGTCCAATCTCGCTTACACGAAGTGGACTCACACCTACTCTACACAGTTACTTACCTCACGATTACTTACCTCACGATTACTTACCTCACGATTACTTACCTCACGATTACTTACCTCCTGTTCCTTGCTGGTCCTCCGTGTCTCCTACGTCTGCCTGTCTTCGCCCATCACCCCAGCTCTTCGGTGTCGACCCAAGGTGTGTGCTTACCACGTCATCCACGAGTTCCTGGCAAGAAAACCATCATTAGTATATCCTTTAACTTTCTAAGTACTTCAAGATACGTACTCCCCATTCTTCCATGCTTACCCGACTGCTGAATTCAAATAAACATCACAGTGTTATTGCATATCCTCCGTATCTGGTCTACTTCCCGTAACAATGCATGTATATATTTAAGAAAAATTAGTTATGTTTATATATTAAATATGTTTATGTATTATATAATAATATAAATATATAACTGTTCATGTATGTAAAATTGTATTTCAAAAATATATACTGTATATGTGTGTATTTGTATATACATAATAAATATACACAGTAAACATTTATATATTTTGTAAACAAAAACTTTTATGATTAAACGCAATTAATTATTTAACTGCACTAAAGAAGACCTTTGTCTCAAAATATGTTAAATTATTTTTGTGATTCTCATTTGCTATTTAAATCTACAACATAAAAAAAACATAAAATATTAGATCAAGTGAGCACAGAATCACATTTGCACTGCTGCCCACGATCGTGTCAAGTATCAACCACATTTGCACGTGCATCTTGAAAAGCGAATATTTTGGAAAGTGCTATGCCAAGTTTTTCTGCCATCTAATGGTTTAGAAGAAAATAATATCAAAGGCGCCTTTAGCCCCATTGTTGTCAGAGTTTGTCTCCCTCCGCCTTATGTTCCCTTACCCTTGTATGGTCTTTCCTGTTCCCCATCATTAGTTGATTAGTCTCCGTCTGTGTCCTGATTACGTTCCAGGTGTTTCCAGTTATGTCTCCCTATATATATATATATAGTCTGTTCTGCCCCATGTTTCCTGCCGGTTATTGTTAATGTCAATGTCTAAGCCTGTGTCAATGTCCTTACCTGTGTTCCTGTGTCTCCTCCGTCTGTGCAACATTAAAAACCCTGTTTGTTATAATCCTCGTCTCCTCGTTCCTGGATCCCCGTGCAGAACCGTGACAGAATAACCGACCAAAACAAAGTAGCGACGCTCGTCCTCCCTCGTTTGTTTTCTCCTGTTTTTTGTTTACCGTTGTTCCCTCCTTCGCGGCGATGGAGTTCGCCGTTGGCGTCCTCGCCCTTATCCGGAGGAATCTCACCTTCACGGAGTACACCGGACAATTCTGCGGGCTCGCTGCAAGCACAGAGCTGCACGACGCAGCCATTCTCCATCTATTCTGGGTCGGGGCCGGTTACCATCAACCCATGGATCTCCCAGACACCACAGGATTGTCTTGGAGAGAAGGTATCTACCGGTGTCTGGGAAGTTTCAGGTCCCGAGTCGAGACCAGCCCTCTGGCGTCTCCGCTGGCCCCGCCCAGCTCATCTTCGTCTCCGCTGGTCCCGTCCAGCTCATCTTCATCTCCGCTGGTCATGTCCAGCTCACCGTCATCGCCTCTGGATCCGGCCAGTTCAGTGCTTCCTGAGCACCCCCGAAACTCAGCACTTCCCGAGCGCCCCCAAAGCTCAGCGCTTCCCGAGCGCCCCCGAGACTCAGCGCTTCCCGGGTGCCCTCCAGTGCCTGCTCCTCGCCAGCGCCCTCCAGTGCCTGCTCCTCGCCAGCACCCTCCAGTGCCGACTCCTCGCAAGTGCTCTCAAGTTCCCCCACTGGTCCTACCCAGCTCATCTTCGTCTCTGCTGATTCCGCCCAGCTCTCCAGAGCACCCACGAGAGTCAGAGCCGCCTGAGCGCCCCCGAGAGTCAGCACTACTGGACATGGCGCTGCCATTGGAGTTTGCGGCGACCATCCTAACCTCAGGATCTCCCTCACCTCCGCTGGCTCTGTCCAGTTCAGCACTTCCCGAGCGCCCCCAAGATTCAGCACTTCCCAAGCGCCCCCGAAACTCAGCGCTTCCCAAGCGCCCCCGAAACTCAGCGCTTCCCAAGCGCCCCCGAGAGTCAGTGCCTCCGCTGGTCCCGTCCAGCTCACCTTTGCCTCCGCTGGTCCCGTCCAGCTCACCTTTGCCTCCACTGGTCCCGTCCAGCTCACCTTGGCCTCCGCTGGTCCCGTCCAGCTCACCTTGGCCTCCGCTGGTCCCGTCCAGCTCACCTTGGTCTCCGCTGGTCCCGTCCAGCTCACCTTGGTCTCCGCTGGTCCCGTCCAGCTCACCTTGGCATCCGCTGGTCCCGTCCAGCTCACCTTGGCATCCGCTGGTGCTGTCAAGTTCGCCTTCGGCGCTTCCAGAGTGCCCCCCGGGCAGCAGTCCCCTGAATAATATTTTTTGGGGGCTACCACCATGGCCCACTCGCCATGGACCAGTCGGTTATTGTTAATGTCAACATCCTTACCTGTGTTCCTGTGTCTCCTCCGTCTGTGCAACATTAAAAACCCTGTTTGTTATAATCCTCGTCTCCTCGTTCCTGGATCCCCGTGCAGAACTGTGACAATTGTTCCCTATCCATGCTTTGGCTGGTCTGTGTTACTCTAAGCTAAAACCAACTTACTGTAAGTTTTAAGCTGATTTTTCCCCAGCAGAGCAGTTATTTGTGAATGTTTCTTCTCAAAATGTAAAAAATATTTGTAAAAAATGTAAACAATATTCTCCAAGACGTCAGTCCAACACATGGTCCTGTCCCCAAACTCATGTCATCGGTTGCTCTACTTTCTCCAAATGTTTGTCCATTATATTAAAAAACAAACCAAGCCAGACCAGAGTGCAGAATTCTAATTGGTTTTGAGCTAATTTTGGACCTTTTCTCTCACAAATGTTGATATCTTGCAGCATTGTCAGATGGTTTAACCTGTGCACATTGTCTATCTTGTGTCTTTAGGCTTTACATGAAAAAACAAACCAGATTAGATTGCAAGAGCAACTAATACTAGAAGTCCATCATGCCATCAGTTGCTCCACTTTCTTCAATGTTTGTCCGTTATGCTGAAACAAATTGCCTTAAACCAGGCTAAGATGTTTTTCAGTTCTTAGCTTTTAACAAAATCCTCTAAAATAAGCAAACCAGACCCGATTGCAAGAACAACTCAGACAAACTTGCAGTATTGTCAACCTGTGCACATTGTCTATATTGCGTCTTTAGACCTCAAATGACCTAAATAAAACATACTGTACTGTTTGGTGAATGCAGTTCCAGGTATTTTAGGTCATGACAGTGTACAGGATCAGAATGTTTCCGTGCTTTGAACTGTTTGTTCTAGTAAGGTGTAATTGGCTGATCTGTGTTACGCGCCCCAGGCGCATGCTGATGCTATTTGTGGTGCTATTGTAAGATACTTTGATGAGAATTCCTTTAAGAATAAATTATAGAATTAACTTTATACCGCAAACAGAGTTCACAACATGCATCTGGGTCAACCTGAACATGAAATTTTATATTCCTGGATTAGTTCTATGACAACAGTATGACATAACATGATTAAAGCCCACGTCCATCAATAAAATGATCAAAACTTAATCAATGCTACCAAAGCCATATCAATCTTTTAATATCTAACTTGTTGCTTGGCAATCGTGTGTTTGTTTGGGGTTTGATCTAAAGCACAACCAATAAGGGAAAAAGGAGCGATAGACTGCAAGCTTTGAGTCTGGAAATGTATTTCTCCATCCCTGCCACATTCCTTCAGATCGTTTGATGAGAACCACTCACTGTGAGAAAAAATGTTCTTACTTGCGAGTGTTTGCTGAGTGAGTCATTCGCGGTGTAGGTACATATTTGTAAAATACCTCATAATGACAACAGTGCGAGTGACAGGCTGAACAGGAAGTCCAGCAGGAGCCTTTGCACATTGCGAGTTCTGACACAAACAGAGCTGCATTTTTTTATATGTTGACCTGATGCTAGGGGATAAATGAACAGTGTTAAATTTAAAAATGGTGGTGCAATGTAATAGGTCATGATGTGAAATAAATAAGACATATTTAAGATTTGACCTGATTCTAGGTCACAGTGCGACAGTGATTTACTTTTTTTATTAACCATATTTTTTTAACCACCTAAGAAAAACTACAACATAATGTATTGCTGGAAATAAAAGGCCGTTATAAATAACCAATAAAATGTTGTTTTTAAGCAACATGGGATTTGATTACTAAATGCTCGATGATATGTTTCTTGGATCATTTTTTTTGCTGCATCTTTCATAGGTGCATATTAGATGTAAATGAGATGATTTTTATAAGAAACTTTTTTTTTTTGCCGTTTTCCATTGTGGTACATACACATTTTCTACCAAAGAAAAAAAAAAATGATCAATTAATTATTCGGTTTTATTTATTACAAAATAAATGAAAACAAATTATTGGAGCTATGTTGTGCAAAAACAAAACAAAAAGTGTTTCACCCATAGAACATAATACATTCCATATAGGGATACTATTAAATCATATTCCAGTACATTTTTATTCCCATTTTTCAATATTAGATGCAACAAAAAAATCAATAAATACATAAAATGCATGCATACATACATACATACATACATAAAATAAAATAATGACAAAAAAGCAAAACAGAAGCATTTCCATTTGTTCTCAGATTTGATCTGTGCTTTCTCTCACCTTCCAGTACAAGCAAGTAAAGACAAAGTTGTATTCACTTATGCCTTGAAGTGAAGAACAATATTCTTTGCTGTCAAATGTCCTGTGATTTATTGTCAAAAGTTATGAATAACTTAGGTGCTTTAGAAATGGCATTTGCGGTCTCTGAGTTTAAACTCTAAGTCTTTGGTTTCGTTCCAACAGGTCTAAGGAACTATTGCATGTGTGAAATTCACCTTGAGGCGGGAGCCTGGTGGATCGCATGTGTTCATCAACAACAAAAGGCGGCCGTTGCGAGCCTAACCGAGCATGCTAGTTTAATGAAGTATGCGAAGGTACACTTTTGTCTAGCTACAGCCGTCATCAACTGTAAATGCTGTTTTTGCCCTAAATTACAGTTAGGCCTGTACCAAGTCAACAATTTTCGAGACGGTCACTACGCAGAGCCTTTGAGGTATAGTTATAAGCCATAAAACGTTAGATGCAGCGAGGTTTATTGTGTTGGAGCCGAAACGCTTATTCCTTTGACACATTAACATGAAGCGAGGGTGTGTTTGGACTGACATTTTTCCTCAAGTGAAACTTGCGTCTTTGTTTATCTGATTTTTCACCCCTGTTTTCATAGGTGGTTATATTTATAAGCATCGGGAAAGCCTTCTAAAAGCACTAATGGAATGAACATGTTTATGTTGTCATAATACATCAGGAAATGGGCCATTCATATGTGCTTTGCCCACTTGTCAAGTGTGAGTTACCTGTTTTGACTCAGATAAAGTGATAGTAGATCAACTGAATGGATGACGTAGGAGGTCTTATCACCTCGACGCACGTCAAGGGCACATAGTCAGCGATATTTATGGACAAAACCTCTGTCTCCGGAGAAGTTAATCTTTGTTCAAACCTCCCTAGATCAAGTTTCAACCATCTACTTATAAAAACCAACCTTGTCCTGGCAGTTTATTAGCACTTTTGGAAAATCTGTGATGTACCTGTACATTTTATAGCCCACAGCATGAAAAGAAACGATTGGATATTAGCCTATAGTTAAAGTTAATTTTACCATAAAAGACTACTGTTAAGTTTTTTATGGCACTCTGTTCTTCCAGGAGTCTGGATTCAAAGAGCACTGTACGCTTGTATTTGCTATGTAAATAATTGCTCTGTGAAACATTTTTAGATCCTTGAATGAGTGATTTAGCTGGCACTGGATTACGGCCGCTGATATATGACACGCAGATGCAGTTGCAATTGCGTCTAACAAGGTTTGCATGGTGCGTAAATCCAAAAAAGAATGGCTGTAATGCTTCAGATTGAAACCTATTTGATTACAAGATCCTCGCGCCAACGCTTTCAGACGCTTTAGACCACCAGGACTTTACTAGATTCCCCCTTCAGACACACATGACAAGTCTTCAAGTTCTGGTAAACCCCTTTAATCATCCTACTACGCTTAACCACACTTAAGGGTTTAACGTTCTGTAGAAAATCTCAAGTGTAGCTTTGGATGTTGCAGTTGGTATTTTGATTTCAAGTATTGCTTCACGGGAGGAAACGCAACTAACGAAGAAGATTGGTTTTCTTCTGTCTGTGTGTTCTCATTGAGTTTCAATAATAGCAGCTTTTTCGCACTCCGTCCAACGTACAGCCCAGGTAGAGTAAACGTGAAAATGTGTCAGAGACCGTGAGAGTAAACAAGATCATTCTAATTTCAAAAAGTTTGATAGCGAGCTTAATTTACTTACCCTACTTTGTTTGCCTTTTAAGAAAGATATCACATTGAGCAAATACAGCTCAACTAATTACAATTTTATGACCACTTGATGAAAACTGTCAAAAAGAGCTCACTGAGTTGAATGACTTTTAGTATTTAGCTAATTATTTGTGTTTAATTAAACTTTGTTTAATTAAAGGGATTTTTCTGCAAAAAAATTAAAACTCATGTCATCTAAACCTTTATGACTTTCTTTCTTTTGTGTAACAGGAAAGAAGATATTTTTAAGAACGTACTGGCTGCTCTTTTCCATGCAATTATATGATGAATGAAGAATTAGGCTTTATTGCTTCAACAAGTATTTAAATGGTCCAAGATTATTGTACTTATAAGTATTGCACTTATAAGAGGCCAGACAAAAGCTTTGCACAAGAAACAGACCTAAATTGAAGTTGTTGTCACTGAAAATATTGAAATTCTCTCTGCACTGCCAAATAATTTTCTTAGATATTTATTCTTCGTTTTGTGAAAAATTAATAATTCTGAGTGTTTAAGCTCACAAGATAAAACAGTTCATAGAAAAGATTATTTTTCTGAGCCATCTGGTATTACCACATTTCTTGTATTAAGCTTAAACTTACTTTATTTTAAATACATATTCAGAGAATAAGACATATAGAGATATTAAGACAAAGTATTTTATGCCATTTTGGGTTTAAGTTCCTTATTTTAATGTCAAAAATATATAGATTTTTTTACCGGACAACAAGACCAAAATACTAAGTAAGATGATTTGTTTGTTTATTTATTTGTTTGTTTGCAGTTTAGTAATCCTAGGTGTGTTCGGGAGAAGTAATGCTTTATGAATGAATCGTTCATTTAAGTTTCAAATGTCTCAAATGTTTCATCAAACTAAATTGATGAAGGTTCTCAAGTTCAACTGACTGAATCAATGATGCACAGTGGAAAATAATGACTCACAAATTCATTGTTCTTTTAAGTCTTAAGTCTTTTGAATCTTTTCAATGTGTGTGAGTTAGATTTGGTTCACAAAGAATTCTAAATGTTCCTGTGGCTCAGTGGTAGAGCATTGCGTTAGCAGCGCAAAGGTTGTGGGTTCAATTCTCAGGGAACACACATACTGACAAAAAATGTATAGCCTGAATGTACTGTAAGTCGCTTTGGATAAAAGTGTCTGCTAAATGCATAAATGTAAATGATTGACTTAATCTAATTACAGCAGTGGGAAAGAATATCAGCGAAAAATGACTAAAATTGGATCTGTTCATCACACAAAGCTATTGTATGACTTAAAAAGATTTGAAATAATGCATGAGTAATGTGGATCACTTTTGTGGTGATTCTGTATCTTTTTGATGCTTGAAATCTTCATGTAGTGTTTTTTTGCCTTATTTAATTCTGTGGAAAAGAACAACAAGTACAATTCTTTAAAATAATTTCCTTTGTCTTTCACAAAAGAAAGCAAGTCCTACGGATTTAGTATGACATGAGGGTGAGTAAAAGACAGAATTCTAATTTTTGGGTGAACTATTCTTTTAAAACCAACTAAAATGGCAATCAACCCGAGTCACAAGAAGCACAAAGTTAGATGTAGGTATTTGTTGACTTTTCTTTTTATCATCAGAGTTAATGTTTGTCATTCTGTTGTTTTCAGACCTTCCTTTTCACATTCTTGAACCTCTAATTTGTGAAGTTCAAAAGATCATCTAGCACATAATTGCATCTAATATGTCTCCAAATTGAGCGCTGAGCAAACATTTCCATTCAATTGATCTGTTGCGATGAATTCTCTGTCAGTTCATCTTGTTGCATTCAGATACAACTTTGGTGGGCTCTTGAAGCACACGCACGCATGCAAACACTCACACACTATCCTCTGTTTCTCTTTCAAGTCAGGTGTAGACACATAATTATGTGCTTCATTCAGGCCTTTAATACAGTCCCAATTTTCTGAGTTTAAATGGACATTCAGAAGCTGTTTTTATTGTTTGCATCTGTGAGAAGTCGAAAAGCAACTTGACCTGAGGTTAAACAGACTGTGAAATGTCAGTCATCTGACTAGAACAAAGACCAGGTAGACAATATGCCATGATTGGATGATCTCTGGCAGTCTATTTGAACAGCCTGCAATCTTTCATCAAATTCACAGTTTGGGATAAACTCTTAAATAATCACAAAACAGTGGGAAAAAAAACCTGCAAAAGAGCACAGGTGCAAATCTATCATTCCAATATATGGTGTTAGATAACATGTCTTTCATAGATAACATTAATCTCTCATGAAGTGCTGTAAAGCAAGTGTTAAAACCTAATAATAGTACTGCTATTGTTTTAAAGCATACAGGTTGGATTTCATGAGGATAATGGATTCAGACAAGATCGACATCAGTTATGCATACAAGTATCTGAAACTAACCTGTCTTGCAATGTAGCTTCAAAATGTCCTGTTAATACTTTGCTGTCAATGAACCTTAGTATTCATCCATGAACCTGGTATTTTGATTTAAAAAATAATAAAAAATAAGGGTAATTATTAGTTATTTCTCTATTTTGCATCATAAAGTCAGACATTTTGTTTAGAATTGCAAGTTTATATCTTGCATTTGTGACTTGTTCTCAGAATTGCAAGTTTATATCTTGCATTTGTGACTTTTGTTCTCAGAAATGCAAGTTTATATCTTGCATATTTGACTTTATAAATCACAATTGTGAGTTTATATCTCACAATTCTGTGAAAAAGTAAGAAATGCAAGAAACAAAAGTTGGAATTGTGAGACATAAACTTGCTATTGTGAGAAAAAAGTCAGAATTGAGAGTTTTCAATTCTCAAAATGATATCTAGAATAAAAAGTTGATTTTTCATTCAGTGTCAGAAATGGGCTTTCATTATACAATAGCTTAGAAACATAAAAAAGTACATTGTATTGTTTATCTTATTTTTGTCTTGAGGGAACCATTTAAAATAAATGGAAATAAAAAAAAATACATATAATATTTATCACCTATCTGGATTTTATTTTTCCTCTCTTTTTTTCTCAGCAGTTCGTGAGAATGCAAGACCTATGACTCATAAGTATTTGTTGGGAATTTTTCTACTCGTGTAGCAGTGAAAGAAAACTGCAAGATTATGAATGTGACAGAAACACTGCTGGAAGGTGTTGAGTTTCATGGGAATGAGGACAGCCAAGACGCCTGACCCAGTACACAATATCAGTGCAGCATTTTGCCTTAATCATTTGGTTTAACCATTTTTCCACAACCATACTCAGCTGCCATGTTCCCCAATTATTGTTTCTTTGAATGCATAAACAGCAATCGTTATGCCTATAAACACATGCTACCACCTTCAGAATCTCATCCTACATTTTAAAAAAAGTTTTAAGTAAAATAAGCTGATATACTGTTTTGATGCTAATAACCACATAACTTGTTGTTGTTGTTTTTTACAGCAAGTTGAACACTGGTCCAGATACAGAGATCCTGTAATAATAATTCTGACTGAAAGTTTACCCTGAGGGGAAATTTAGTTGCATGGGAACACAGTGATCCCACGTACATTGTGTCCCTGGTTTTGTCTCGAATGAACATCGAAGAAAGTGCACTGGAGCTGTTAAGAATAAAGAACAAACTCAGAAGGCACGCCAAGGTTAAAGCAATTAGCATTTACAGATGGGTAGATGGGCTCTAAAACACATGCAGAGGCATCAAAGACGTCTCAGCGACACCTGCCTTTGAGCACTTGTGCAAGGGTGTACATGTAGTGAAATAGCTTAATTATGACTATTATCAGATGTAATATCACATAAAAGAGCATTAGGTTTGTGATATCAGTAAAGCAGGGCAGAAGGTGTTAAAACAAAAAAGGCAGACTCTTTTCATGTGGTCTGCAGCAGTTGTTTAACTTTCAAGTGCCTTGCTAACTGTGGGAACATGTTAGAGGAGATGAAACCGATGTTTGCTAGCGTGTGAGAACCTCCTTTCCTCTGGACCCCACAATCGGAGCCAACTACATTTGCATATACATGAGCAACTTACTTTGGCATAGCATCTGCATCTCCTGATCGATCATATGGCCACCTCGTTTGCACCCACAAGGCAATGTGGTTACGATTAGCAAGATCAGCGACAGCACCTAGGTGTCGGTATCTACCTTGGAGCGCCTCCTGACACCCACCTGCACTCACAAGACAATGTTTTGCTGATGGGGAAAAATTCCCTAAGCTTCTCCATTTCTGCCCCTGTAGATCTTGGCCCGTCGGTGGCTGGGGCGAGCACAGATTTAATGCTAATGCTAAGGCCTGGGGAGAACAGAGAGGGAGATGGGTTATTGTTGCAAGTTCAGGTTAAGACAATAAACTGAAGAAAGACGAGAGAGCAGGCAGCGCATTCCTGCTGCTGTAAGCTCCGGCAGTTTCCCACAGGCTCCCACTGAAAACCTGCGGAGGGGAAATATTTAGCTTGGAGGTTCACACGGCAGTGAGAGCGGGCCAAGCTAAACCACACGTATGATGACTACGGTTGGAAAGGTGGTGGCGAAGATGCGACAGACGGTTGCTACGGTGCGCGAGAGGGTCTAAAGTCTGACCCCAAATTCCAGCCGCACCGTCAGCATGTCGACTAGAGTAACTTAATAAGGTACAGTGAAACTCTAGTAAGCCGGCTTTGCACACAAAAATGCACAGACAGTTGACCAGAATTGAGCTGTTACAGGAAAATGGAGGTCAAGAGGGTGAATCACAGGAGTTTTGGTATTCCCACATAATTTTGCTGTACACTTTGACAGCTGTTTATCGAGGTTTTAGCTACTGTACATTCTCAGGTGCCTTTAGGGGCATAACATATTTTCAGCATAGGTGCAGCAAATTTACCCCCAAAACATTTATAGTAGTTCCCTAAGGGCACATTTTACTACTTCAAGGTATCAATATGCACATTTTAGGGGTACAACAGCTTGGAGGAGTCCCACAAAGGGACATATTTGTACATATTACAACTCACATTTACTAATATGCACCTTTTATGGGACCAAAACCATGTCACTGGAGCAGAAAAGGAACATCTTTGTAATTCTAAAAGGTGCAGAGTAGTGCCTTAAAGTCCATGTGGACCAGAAGTTGCTGCCAACTTTATTTCAGTGAAGTAATGTATTTCCAGCATAAACTGAATATTGAATAGAGGGCAGGGTTTTATTTTAGCGCTCCTCCTCTCTGTCTCTCACTCATAGCAACATAACGGTCGAAGGGTTGTGATTTAGGATATTCTGCCCAAGCCATCAAACTGACGTCTTCAAAAAAGGAACGCCATTCCAGAGCGGAAGTAAATGTTCAGATTTTGATTAAAGATTACCAAGACAAACCATTTTTTTCAGCGAATTAACTTGCACTGATTAATTGTTCACATCAAGACTAGCAATGCAAGAGTAAAAAAGTAGTACTACGATAGTAAAGTAAATAAAGTCAATTTTGATTTCATGCCGACTTTAAGAGTGCATATACTACTATTGCAACTTTTAAGGACCGAACAGATTTTCACTGGAACAGTACCCTAAAAGGGGCATATTTATACCTTATTTACCAAAGATGTTCCTTTACTGCCCATGTGACATATTTTGAGCCCCTAAAAGGTGCATACAGGGGCTCAAAAATATGTCACCGGGTCAGTAAAGGAACATCTTTGTGCCTTAAAAAGGTGTATATAAGTGATATAAGGCTACATATTACTACTCCATACTACATATTACAACATACTAATATGAACCTTTTAGGTGAACAACTGTTTGTCACTTAGGCAGTACCCTTAAAGGGGCATACTTGTACCTTACTTACCCCTGAAAGATTAATAGTAGTACCTTAGGTGTACATATTACTACTCTAAGGTATTAATATGCTCTGTGTAGGTGTGCAAAATGTTGTCACTGGGGCAGGGCCCTTAAAAAGAAATATAATGTATACCTTATTTACCCTTAAAAGATTCATAGTAGTACCTTAAGGGTACATATTACTAAATATGTACATTTTAGGGGCCCAACATCTTGTCTCTGGGGCAGTACTCTGAAAGACATCTTTGTACCTTATTTACTCCAAAAGGTTTATATCGGAATGGTACATATTCCTTCTCTAAGGTACTGATTGGCATATTTTAGAAGTAGACAATGTACAAAGTGACAAATTGTTTTACTCCTAAAGGCTAAATTTAACAAATTTTTCTGAGAGTGTACGAGGGACGAAAATCACTTTGCTGAGTCAACTAAACATTCTTTCATGGAGTCAACCGGTTCAACCCAGGTACATTGCATTTCAAGAAAACCAGTTAGTAGTAGATGTAGTAACCATCTTGTCTTCAGTCTCCTTCAGATTGGTAAAAAATGTTTGCAAGTGAGCTGGAAAACATTGCAAAAGCTGACATTCAGTTGTGGGGTTGCTGGAGTCTACGACCCATGTCTCCCCCTTAACCTCGGCAGATAAATCAGGTTTATGTGGATTCAGGGTTCTTCAAAGAGTCCTAATGGAGATTAGCAAGCAAGAGTTTGACCTGGTTAATTATCCCTGCAACTACTGCTGGTATAAATGCAACCCCCCTTTCCTTTTTGTCCACCCCCGATGCATTGATAACATCTCCCTCCGCCAGGCACCTCCAGACTACCTCAGAAAATCAGCGCCCTGACATCTTTAAACACCAAAACGAAGTGGTGCTATGTGTTTATACCTTTTCTTTAATTACTACACCAAAGGAAATTATAAAGAAAACATTTTGCATTTGAAAATAAGCCAATCATGGACTGAGTTTTCTTAAGAAGTGCTTTATTTGAGAATCCCAAACAGTTAAAAAGAGCCGTGGTGTGGCATGTGGTGAGACTTTGTTTGTCCAACCAAAGGCAGAAAATAATACAAAAATTCCCTCTATTTTTGCAAATCTTTAGCTTTTTTTTATTTAGAATAGTTTTTAGTGATGCTAGTGTAGAAATAACCCATTTTGTTTAAAATTTAATAAAATGTAAATTAATTTATGCACACAGTAAGAGAATGTTTTTATTTTCATGTTGAAATTATAAAATTAATTATTTAATTATATCATTACAGTATTTGAGTATGTTAAGATTATTAATATTACATAATATTTGGCCCTTCTGGAATTAGTTTTATACAACCTGAATTAAGGAAATGGACGTTGTTTTTTTAGATTTCAGTAAAATGAAAACTAAAATACTTAAAACACATGAGTCAATATTTTATTCACAGTAGAACATAGAGAACATAAATGTTTAAACTGAGAAATTTGACACTTTTATCCACAAAATGAGCTCATTTCAAATTTGATGTCTGCTACAGGTCTCAAAAAAGTTGGCATGGGGACAACAAAGGGCTGAAAAAGCAAGACATTTAGAAAATATTGAGCTGGGAGAACATCTAGCAACTAATTAAGTTAATTGACATCAGTTCTGTAACATGATTAGTTATAAAAGGGATGTCTTAGAGAGGCAGAGTCTCTCAGAAGTAAAGATGTGCAGAGGTTCTCCAATTTGTGAAAGAGTGCGTAAAAAGATTGTGGAATACTTTAAAAACAACATTCCTCAATGTCAAATTCCAAAAGCTTTGCAAATCTCATCATCTACAGTGCATAACATCATCAAAAGATTCAGAGAAACTGGATAAATATCTGTGCGTAAGGGTCAAATACCTTTGTTGGATGCCCGTGGTCTTTGGGCCGTCAGACGACACTGCATCACTCATCGGCATGATTCTGTCATTGACATTACTAAATGGGCCCAGGAATACTTCCAGAAACAACTGTTAGTAATCATAATCCGCCATGCCATCTGCAGATGACAACTAAAGCTCTATCATGAAAAAAGGAAGCCATATGTGAACATGGTCCAGAAGCGCCGTCGTGTCCTGTGGGCCAAGGCTCATTTAAAATTGACAGTTTCAAAGTGGAAAAGTGTTCTATGGTCAGACGAGTCCAAATTTGACATTCTTGTTGGAAATAACGGACAACGTGTCCTCCGCTAAAGAGGAGGGAAACCTTCCAGCGTGTTATCAGCATTCAGTTCAAAAGCCAGCATCTCTGATGGTATGGGGGTGCATAAGTGCATACGGTATGGGCAGCTTGTATGTTTTGGAAGGCACTATGAATGCTGAAAGTTCTATAAGGTTTTTAGAGCAAGAAATGCTCCCCTCCAGAAGACGTCTATTTTAGCAGAACAATGCAGAACAACATACTGCAGCTATTACAACAGCATGGCTTCGTAGTAGAAGAGTCCGGGTGCTGAATTGGTCTGTCTGCAGTCCAGATATTTCATCTATAGAGAACATTTGGTGCATCATTAAAGGAAAAATACGTCAAAGACAACCACAAACTCTTCAGCAGCTGGAAACCTATTTCAGGCTAGAATGGGACCAAATTCCAACACCAGGGGCCCGTTTCAATAAGGAGGTTCCACCAACTCTGAGTTTAAACTTGAACTCAGAGTTGAGTTACTCTGAGATGGGAAACTCTGAGTTTTCGGTTACAGAACAGCTGAATTGTGTTAGTTTACTCAACTCTAAGTAGGTTGACTCTGAGTTAAGCGCGTGCACCATGACTATGAAACGTCATGATCAGCAGAGCACTGAAGATCCGATTCACCATGGCAACAGCTCCCGCCAAAAAGATGTCAGTGTGCGTACTTCCGTCAATGCGTAACTTTAACTCTTAATAACTGTCAATAACTTAATAACTGTTATAATATCAGAGGTGAAATCTGTAAATTATTGAACATATTCATTTTAATGGTATCCCACGGCCACAAAAAAGTAAATATACGGAAAAATTAAACAAGAACGTGCAGCAGCTAAAAATTAAGTATAAAAACACAATTAAATCAAGGTAAAGCTTTAAGCATGAAAGGTTCATATGTGTGGGCTTAATGACTTTACAAACATTTGACATTAAATATCATTCAATGTCTATTTCAATGCGCTGCAGCTTTTTCCACATAGTCAAACACTCTTTTCACATAGTTAAATATTCTCTAATTCAACCTGTTGCATTTCTTAATTAGAGTAATACAATTAACTACTGACTTGACGACAGCAAGAAGGCAGAGGGAGAACCAGCACCACTGACAGATGAAGAGGAGATGGTTAAGTATTGGAAGAATTCTCAAATCCAAAAGTAAAAAGAATAACTTTTGCTTTTGTATTAGGAAATAAAGATGATAAAAAAGTGAATAATTAGTTTATTTAACAGCAGTGGAGGTGGTTACGGCTTGTAATACCCCTCCATCTGGCATCCTTCCATTCCATACAGTAATTAGTTTAATTTTCAGAAGGTGCGATGATGGTGGAGATATGCTTGTCATCAATGCATCCAACCACATTACCTCCAGCCCGATCTCACGGCAATCCGTTACATATTTTACGAGGTGGCTAATTCAGCGTTACTTCCAGATGTCACAGAAAGATGTTATCAACATCATTTATCAGATTAGCCTCATTTAAACCAATTTTTCACCACTGACCTACAGTCCTGTGAAACTCCTCTTTGACGGATTTGTGCCCAGGACAAATGATCAGAATGAGTATGAGAGCGATGCACACTTTCCTTAAAATCTGCATACAGGACTTACAATGTGCTCTGCATCTCCGATGTTTTAAAGTGCATTTTTCCTATTTTGCTAATTATCTTCCAATGGGGTAAGACATTAAACATATTCTTGTTTCCGTTTTCATTAAGATAATTTTTCTTACCCAATGGCGGACAATTTTACTTGTTTTATGTAAAATGCACTTAAAAAGGACAATCCCCCATGAAACAAGACTAAATATTGACATTTTTTTCATATATAATTTTACATTTTTAGATATTTGTACTTAAAATAAGACAAAAAATACTCAGTAAGAAAATCAATTTTGCAGTTTGAATTAGGCATTTAAACCTCGCTAAAACTATAAAAAGGGAGAGGAGACTGAAAGAAACTCTGGGTTTACAGAAGAAAATCTGCTCCCAACTAGGTTAGGTTCACAGAGTAAGTTACCACGGTAATTGACTCTGAGTATAAGTTACCTCTCTTTCAGAAACGGGCTTGACTTACTCTGCTTTCTCGGGTTTGACAAACCTCCCATTTTGAAACGGAAAACCCAGAGTTTCCCTCATTTCAGGGTTAACATACTCAGAGTTTTCTCTTAACCTCCTTTCTGAAACGGGCCCCAGAACTCCAAACTCCAAAACTCCAGAAAATCATAACCTCAATGCCCAGATGTCATCAAACTGTTTTGACAAGAAGATGCTACACCTTGGTAAACTTGCCCCCGTCCCAACTATTTTGAGACCTGTAGCAGGAATCAAATTTGAAATGAGCTCATCTTGTGCATACATTTTCTCAGTTTAAACATTTGTTATGTCATTTATGTTCTATTGTCATCAAAATATTGTCTAATTTGATTTGAAGTTCTTTTAGATTTCATTTAATTCAAATTGTAAAAAATGTCCCAACATTTCCGTAATTCGGGTTTAAACACACAGTATTTGGCCACTGGAATTAGTTATACTGCTATTTTTTGTTTTTATCGTTGTTGTTGTTGCTATTCTTTTTTTGCTATTATTATTATTGTCATTCAGCCACTTTGTTTTGTAGATCAGTAACGGCATTAAATCGGCCATAAAACACCATGTTGATCAAATACTAGTAACATCCAATGATGAATCATCATCATCATCATCAAGAATCATCAACTTTTCCAAGAAGAAGAACTGCTGAGAAGGCACGGTCTGTATTCTTTATCATCCTTCTTATTTTTCCCCTTTCTTAGTCGAGGAAAAACCTTTGGGAATGTTTGAGACCATCAATTTGAGAGTGTAACTGAGGACTCTTCTTAAATCTGTCAGCGTCTAATTTCAGCCATGAGACCTCAATTAAACCCTGTGCCAAAACATTTACCGCATATGGCGTGAGCACCTGCTGATTATTAATTTATCCAGTTGTATATCAGAGGATGCGTGCATGAGGAATTAATTCCCCGTGGACCTCAGGAGAGGACAGGTGCTTCACAGCTGCTACAATGGAATTCCAGTGGCTCAGAACTTATTTAGATCACAGACGAATGTAGTCGCTGCTTTTAGTTCTGACCTACTCAGCTTAAAATTTACACCCCGTGATTCCCATGCAGCTCTACAGGAATCTCATTGTTTTCTGCCATAAGAGATTTGAATTGACCTTTCTTTAAGACCAAGCTCTTGGCCATTTTCCTAACCCATTATTGTGTGCTTTATATTTAATGTTTCTTTATGTCATCTTGAATTAGAATTTGGAGCTGTTATGTTGATGAAAAAATCTGTGTTTGAATTTGAAATAAACAAAATATTCCATTAATTTCTATAAACCTCCAGTGATGGGATCTAAACGGCATCCAGAGCTCAAGTGTGACGGGTGTGCAGCCCGAATCCATTACGACAACTTTCCTGCTGTTGATGCTTGTTTGCTGGCAGTCAACACTGAAGTGTTTTGGCAGTCTGATGGTCTCAGGTTGCACTTATTTTCTGTGTGAGGTCTACAGATGGTTTTGAAATGCTGCCCAAATCCTCCCCCATTGAAAAGCGGCGATATTATTACGGCACAGCACAATTAATCTCATTCCTTACGTCTGGAGATGTTGCATCAGTGTCTCTTGTGGATTGTCTAGCTTTACAACCCTCATTGCAAAATATATAATAGGGAGGATTTAGTCAACCTCAAGTGATGGAGTTTAATTTTCCTATATTGTTTATGGAAAACAATTGTCTTTGTGTATTTGAACCATCCAAGTGATGTACACAGGATTGTATTGTTGTTTCCTGACAAGATGTTTTGCAATTAGTAATGCCATGAATTTATTTAAGCAACTAGTTGTGGTTGAAAAATGTATTTGTGTGAGTCAGGTAAGATTTTTTTTATCATACTTAAATCATATTTTGTTTTATTGAGTGCAGCTATTAGTCCGAGTGCCCTTGGACTTAGAGCTCATGTATTATATAAGTCTGTTTTGCAGGAGTCTCAAACTTCACTGGGCGGTAGTTTTACATTTACATTTATGCATTTAGCAGACACTTTTATCCAAAACGACTTACAGAGCATTCAGGTTATACATTTTTTGTCAGTATGTGTGTTCCATGGTAATCGAACCCACAACCTTTGCACTGCTAACGCAATGTTCTAACCTCTGAGCCACAGGAACACTGAACAGTTACAACAAATACAATACATGTTTTACCATCAGTGTTTGCTGTATACATTTATTAGTGCAGTTATTTAGCTATTCATGCATGTACATATTTTTTTTGACGTTTTAATCTTGTATCCTTGTCTGATACAAAAGGTTTCTCTAAGACTGAAAAGGTAGCAAAACAGAGCAAAACTTATCTGGTTTTGATGTAATGGATGGATGTTGTGGAAATGTATAAGGCCAAAAATACAAACAATGATATTTGAATATAAGAGCATTTTATACCAAAGTAAATTTTCTATTTTTTGTAAGATGTTATATTTATTATTTTAGTTTGCTATAACATATTACACTTTTTTATTTTCTTTGAATAAATTCTTAAGTCAGTTTATAAAATTTATATTTATGTATATAACATTTCAAAAAAGTCCTATAATTTAGAAATGTATAATAATTACACATATTTAGTATATACATATACATACATGCATACATACATTCATATATTTAATTCATAATTATTTTGTAAATGTATTTAATTATTTAATGATTATTATTTAATTACAAATTAATTGTTATTTTCTTAATTCATTTTCTTAATTAAATGAAAATATTTTTTGGGGACATATTTAAGGATAAACTGTGCTGGATCACACTATTTAAGCTAATTTAAATTGTTAATATTTGACATTGGATAGCATTTAAACAATGTTTTTAACATTAGGAGTAATTCACCTCAACAAATTCCTTATTTGGATATATTTCATCGTCAACTTCAAGTTCATTACAGTTTCAATGTACCTTCCCACAGCTGTAGGATGGCGTGTCTAGTCATGTGTCATCTCTCGTCGCGACTCTGATTTCCTGGCTATCATGGCCTACAGGAACTTCACTCTCAGCTCAGTCCATAGTAAGTGGCTGCCATTTCCTCCCTTCTACTGCCTGGCCTCGGGGTACTGGAGAGGGAATGGCCCGTCACCACAGGATATGTGTAATCAACTGGTAGGGGAACCATCAGAAGATCTGGGAACGAAGGGTAGATGGCACCCTCTGTCCCTGACACCCTCTAACCCAAACAAACGTGACCGGAAATTAACACTGATTTAGCTGGATCATGCAAAGGGGAGGTGAAAGCTTTACAGCCACTCATGCAGCAGTTCAAGGAGTGCCACTGATAGATTTTTCCTACTTTCATAAGGAAATTTTGGGTTAAGCTCATTCAGCAGCTCTGAATAATTGCATAACTACATAAATGGCAAACATTCATTTCAAATCACCTGTTCTAGAGAAAAGGTGATTATCCCTTGAAAGGAGACACTTACAATGGAAGTGAATGGGAGCGATTTGTAAATGTTAAAATACTCACTCTTTCAATGGTATATCCACAATATGTAAACAAAATTATCATTTTAAAGTGAAAAATGACTTGCTAACCTTTCCGTGCAAAGTTATAGACAGTTTTGCAATTTACTCACCATCACAATGGCGTAAAGTCTGTAAGAATCTATAGTCTGCCTCGACCCAGCTTCCATTCCACAATATATTTGATCATGCTCATTTCCCAAAATGGCTTAATTATTATAGAGAAGAAGAAAGTCAACAGTTATGTTGTTTTTGGACCATTTGGGATGATCACATCCTGAGCAAGTGGTGACCAATTGTAGATTGGGAGCAGGTGTGGGACACTGAGAACCACCTCAGACAAAGGGGTATGAGAACTTAATTAACATACAGACTACAGCTGTTACGACAGGAGCAACTTCATTTACAGGAAGGGTAGTAAACTGAAAATGTATAAAAGGTTCGAACTTAGGATGTTCTGGATTCATTTAGACTCCACTGAATCCGAAGTGCTGTTTGTACTTTGTCAAAGCTATGCTGTAATTAAAAGATTATTTTTCATCAAGATCTTCAACGTCTTCGTCACTACTCCTTACAACTCTAAAACGACTGTAAAAATATGAATTTGAACTGCTCTACTGAACAGAAGAATTGAACAGCAGAGCTGGGTAGATTAGCCTACTTACAAATTGTAGTCCATTACTGATTCCAAATTACATGACAAATTGTAAGTAGTAACGGAATCCATTACACATTTTAGTTAATGAATGAATTATGCATTTATATAACACTTTATTGTGTATTGTTGTACACTCAAAGGCCTTTACAATCATGGGGGTCTCTCCTCAACCACCACCAGTGTGCAGCATCCACTTGGATGATGCAACGGCCACCACCGGACAATGTCACCAGTGTGCTCACCACACACCAGCTACAGGTGGAGAGGAGAGAGAGAGTCATAGAACCAATCAAAAGGGTATAATATAATAATAAGTTAATATAATCAAACTACTTTTAGATTACCTTTAGATTACTTTTGACTTAACTCGTTTATCACATTCATTTAAATAGGATAATATTGTACCATACTAGCAAACAAATACAAAAAGTCAGAAAATATATTTAATATGTTGTTATTAACAACAACATGAAGTGCATTAGACACTATATTACGTCAAGGTTTCCCAAACTGGGGTTTGTGAAGGAATTGCAGGGGGGTTATGAGTGTAATAAAAAGCTAATAATTAATTAAATTATAAAATGTTAAATTAAAATGAATAATATTAGATCATTTAAAATAATAATAAAAAACCTGTTAAGAAAATGTAATTATTATATTTGTTTACCTGCATGTCATGTGACCATAACCAATGTTAGAGAACCAACGAACATGCAAATATGATTCTTAATTTAAAATATTTATTTTAAAATCTCAGGTGTGCTTCAAGTAAATATTACACGAAAGAGTCTTTTGAAAGATGAAAGTTTGTGAATTGGTGTATTTGTGTATTTCAATGTGTTGCCACCTGACTAATGATCTCTATGTGAATGTCCACATGGAAGACTTTCTGAGTGCATCTCAATACATTAGAATGTCATGGAAAAGGTAATTTATTTCAGTAATTCAACTCAAATTGTGAAACTCGTGGATTAAATGAATTCAATGCACACAGACTGAAGTAGTTTAAGTCTTTGGTTCTTTTAATTGTGATGATTTTGGCTCACATTTAACAAAAACCCACCAATTCACTATCTCAACAAATTAGAATATGGTGACATGCCAATCAGCTAATCAACTCAAAACACCTGCAAAGGTTTCCTGAGCCTTCAAAATGGTCTCTCAGTTTGGTTCACTAGGCTACACAATCATGGGGAAGACTGCAGATCTGACAATTGTCCAGAAGACAATCATTGACACCCTTCACAAGGAGGGTAAGGAGAAGAACTGGACTGTTGCCCAGTGGTCCAAAGTACTCTTTTCAGATGAGAGCAAGTTTTGTATTTCATTTGGAAACCAAGGTCATAAATTCTGGAGGAAGGGTGGAGAAGCTCATAGCCCAAGTTGCTTTAAGTCCAGTGTTAAGTTTCCACAGTCAGTGATGATTTGGGGTACAATGTCATCTGCTGGTGTTGGTCCATTGTGTTTTTTGAAAACCAACGTCACTGCACCCGTTTACCAAGACATTTTGGAGCACTTCATGCTTCCTTCTGCTGACCAGCTTTTTAAAGATGCTGATTTCATTTTCCAGCAGGATTTGGCACCTGCCCACAGTATTTTGAGTTTTTCAGTTTGAGTATTTTCAAGAGAAAAATTAGAAACAAGAAACCCAAAAATTCTGATGAGCTGAAGGCCACGGTCAAAGAAACCTGGGCTTCCATACCACCTCAGCAGTGCCACAAACTGGCAGTCGTGGCCTAATGGATAGAGCGTTGGACTTGAAACCAAAGGTAACCCAAGGTTGTGGGTTCGAATCCTGACTCTGGCAGGAAGTGTCCATGACTGAGGTGAGACCCTTGAGCAAGGCACCGAACCCCCAACTGCTCCCCGGGAACTGCAATGTCGGCTACCCACTGCTCCACTTGGATGGGTCAAATGCAAAGAACACATTTCACTCCTCACTATACTCTGTATAATTGTGTATGTGACAAATAAAGCTCATCTGAGCTTAATTTGTTGTTTGTACTGATCAGCTCCATGCCACGCCGAATTGAGGCAGTAATTAAAGCAAAATGAGCCCCTACCAAGTATTGAGTACATATACAGTAAATGAGCATACTTTTCAGAAGGCCAACAATTCACTAAAAATGCTTTTTTTTATTGGTCATATGAAGTATTCTAATTTGTTGAGAGAGTGAATTGGTGGGTTTTTGTTAAATTTGAGACAAAATCATCACAATTAAAAGAACCAAAGACTTAAACTACTTCAGTCTGTATGCATCAAATTTATTTTATACACGAGTTTCACAGTTTGAGTCGAATTACTGAAATAAATGAACTTTTCTACGACATTCAAATTTATTGAGATGCACCTGTATATGTGATAGTCTATTTTAAAAAGCAAAGATTAAAATATGAAAAATGTGTAATCATTTAACCCATATAAAAGTAACTGTAGTCTAATTTAATCTAATTACAAATACTTATTTTTGTAAATCTAGATTACATGTAATTCAGTTACTACCCAGCTCTGAGTGGAAGTGCTTTTATAAAACACAAGCTAAATACTTATACAAAAAATCAAGCCCATTCACTTTCAATGTAAAAAAATGTGTAAACCACACCGATTATTGGAATACATTTTATAAGCCCACGTATAGCACATGTTTCCCCTTCAGCTCCTTTCTTATAATAGAGAATATAGAAAACAGGCTTGTTTCATGGTTACCACGGAGAGAGGGGCCCAAACAGAGGAGATGTGATTCGATACACGTTTATTTTCTCCAGCTCGCATCTCCCTCCTCAGCAGGGGCGTGCTTTCGAGCGGACGTCTTGTGAAGGACAGGCGTGTCCATGACTCTCTTCCAGGGTATTTTCCAGCCACCATGTTGACTTGGCCTGATGACAGCAGAGTCGACAGCAAATTAATTTAGAGCTTGTTACGGGCCAGCAATTTTCACTGGCATGTTCGAATTTCTGTCTCCCGAACCGCAAAGAAAACACTGATCAAGAAAGAAAACAGGGAGAGGATTCCCGCCTGACGGACATCAGCGATGGTGTAACCTTGGCGTGTGTCTTTGTGCGTGCAGTGTGTCGTCAAAATTACTGAAGCTCATAAGAGATGCTCCAGGCCTGACGCAGAGCTCTGAACTGGGGGCGCAAAAGTTGGTGGAGAACCACCAGAGGGTTGCCAGAGTCCACCTGCAGGTTGCCCTCATGGTCTTTAAGCCACAGCAGGACTGCAGACCGTCCCCCATCAGTGAGGATCTGCAGATATAGTCCACTGGGGGTCTTCACAGGGAGCCGAATGCCGTAATGAAGCCCATATGTGAACGCCACAAGCATCTTGATCAAATTGGCAGCTATCCCCATATTCTTTCTCTCTGGCTTCCTCTTCCCCTTTTCTGTCAGCCTGCTGAGAGCAATTATCTTTCCCCCAGCTCTCCAATACAGCAATAAGTCCTCTCAGAAGGGACATCACTTCCTGTCTCATCTCACTCAGGTCTTAAAGTACTTTCATGGCACAAAGAGAAAAGTGCCAATGATGAATAAGTGTAAATTCTCACCAAGGACGATAACTATAACAATAACAATTAAAGGAATAGTTCACTAAAAAATTAAAATTCTGTCATATTACTCACCCTCATGTTGTTCCAAACCCGTAAGTCCTTTGCTCATCTTCAGAACACAAATCAAAATATTTGTGATGAAATCCAAGTGTACCAGCATCATGGTACTCTCGTGAACGCTTATCGAAAACTGACACGGAAGAGAAGAAATCTTTGAAATAAGTCGTTATTTTTGTCTTTTAGAAAAAAAGTTTTCTTGTAGCTCTGTAAATGTACGTTTGAACCACTGATGTCACATGGACTATATTAACAATGTCCTTACTAAGTTTTATCAAGGCCCTGAACGTGTTAGTTGCTTTGTTGACTATGCAGGGTCAGAAAGCTCTTGGATTTAAAAAAATATCTTAATTTGTATTCTGAAGATGAAGGTTTTACGGGTTTGTAACAACATGAGGGAGAGTAATTAATGACAGAATTAAAACATTTTGGGAGAACTATTCCTTTAAGATATAGGTTTAAAAAGGGCTCTGAATTTAAAAGAATAACAGAGTCCACACCAAAACTATAATGGCACAAATAGACAATATTGTTGGAATCACTTTAAGATTTATTTTGTTCTCCATTTGATGAAAAATAAAAACATTAACAGTCAATCAGAATCCATCCTGCTTTAAAGAGCCTACGCATTTGCAAGTTGCAGGTGACAAAACTATGGTGCTTATGATAAACAGAATGTTATAATGCATTGTTGTGGATGCTAATATAGTTATCTTTATTGTTATCATTCTTGATGTAACATGACTTAAAGCCAGGTTAGGTGATTTGGTTAAAAAACTTTTTTGTTATGCTGGTTGAAACTCTTCACATCCTGATAGCAATCACTAATTTAAGTAGTCTAAATGTATTTATATGTATTTAAATCGTCTGTGGAAGGTGTAGGACCATAAAATCTTTGTCCAATCATATTCCTCAGTGTACTCAACCCTCCACCAGTTCAGTCTCTCATCATGTTGCTGGTAAGACTCTGGTCTGCCTGTGTGTGTTCATGTGTTTTGAAGGAGGCGTGACTATGGAGAGTGATTTGCAGGGAGGGTGGAATCTTATGCTTTCAAAGTTAGCTTGCTAGTGCTAGCCTCTCCAAAATCACGTACCTTACCTATAAGAGTGTTCATAATAAAGAAAAAGAAAAATCAAGTTTAATTGTGTCAAGGTCTTAGAAATTTGATTAAAAGAAAATCAAATACTTCAAAAGTCATGTAGCATAACCAATAAGGACATTTTAAAAGGAATAACAGTTTGCTTACATGTGAGTGTTTGTATCTTCATATTTGTTTACATTTATTTTAAAGTAAAAAGTACTTTTAACCTAACAAATATGATGGGAACTGCAACTGGAGCTACAACTGTTTGTAAGTGTCTTCTCAAGTCTATCTTCCCAAACTTAGCATACTTCCATGGCCTTCAATATCTTCAAATCCCAATCCAAACTCAACTCATTCACCTCCAATCTGAAGTTGTGATGAATTAACTCTGTAAACAGAACCTGTGCACTTGTGTGTAAGTGTCTGAAAGTCAACAATGAATATCATTATGAATGTTTCTCCAACTCATACGACCAACTTTGCAGAGTAAGTCGGCACAGCTTGTTCGTTTCGTAATTGATGTTAACTACCCTTGTCTATTACCAGGCTCTCTTCCAGGAATACAATCATAACTCCTGCTGGAGGAATCGCTCCTTTTCTTCCTCTGGAATGTATCGTTCCTGAATATGGGTCCTGGGGGAGTAATGGAAAAATATGGGTATATTTCAATAAACAATCGCAGCAGATGCCGTGTGCTGGGCCAGCTATATTCCAGCCCCTTGTTTCATGGATGACGTGAGACTTTAATAAAAGACAGAAACACTTGACGAGCCACCGTTCAGAATTGTTTTCAGGTGGTCAGTTTGGGCACTTAACCTTTAAATGTTATTGTACTGTTCTATCCGTTGCTCAGCGATAGCTATTGCTATAAAGACAGCAAAATCCCCTCACTATATCCGCGGTAATAAACTTCCAATGACTAAAGTGACGTGATGTTTATAATATTGTTTTAGAGGCTGTCGTAAAAGTCCCGTCATTTCACTGCAAGAGAGTATCCTTTCATTCGGACTCCTAAAGGTAATTCAAAACCTTCATTTTCCATCTCTAACAAGAGATTTGCATCTTTGGAGAGCGTTGCGTGCCAACGTTTTGGAAATGTTTCTTAATACCCCCTTTAAAATAATCCCTGTTGGCTGCCTGTTTGGTTTATTTGGATTACAGAGTAAATGAGCTTCAGGCTGCTATCAGGTAATAACAAGCTTTAACATCTAATAAACCAATGTGATCTCCTGATAATTTGTATGTATTTTACGTAAAATGTGGTTCTATAAAACGTACATTTACTTACGTTTTTACAGGCACTAAAACGTACAATACTGACATATTTTCAGCATCTAAAAGTACAAAACTTACTTATCGACGACATCTAAAAATGAATCCTCATGAATAGCGAAATCGTGGCATTATTTTTATTATTAGTTGTTTTATCAATTACCTTGTTTTAAGTTGCATAATTAAATAGTTTACTCATTTAGGCTACTTAATATGAAATTATACAATTTTGTATTGTTGTGTGATTTCTGCTGCCAGCTCATTTCCAATAAAAGGCCTACATAATGTTAAACAAGACTTCAATTTAAACCTTAAAATTAATAACATTTGAAATCGTTTAACCTTTACTTGTCATGTTTGCCATGGGCCACAAAAAGTGTTTTCTCCTACATGCTGTGACTGACAATAAGAACTATAAAAAAAACACCAAAACCACCACATAATTACGAAATCAAACAACTTTATTTGTGTGCTGTAATCCAGATCTTCAGAATCTATAAGACTGTGAGGAACAGACCCAAATCCAAGCCTTTATTCGGCGATCTTCAATTCCATCCCGGGCAGCAAGTCCAGTGACTGTTAACAACAAAGCCCGTGCTGACTGACGCGCTGGTTAAGAATTCAAATGAGAGGTTTTACGGCAGGATAATCGAACGCTCATTGGCTTTCGTCTGCATTCATCACAGATTGCGACATGCCGTGTGATGTGAGCATGTGCGCGCCTTCATGAGTTTATTGAGAGCTAGAGGATCGGGAAAATAATCTGGATAATATTTTTAGCGATTAACAACATACATTTTGCTCTACACCTCACACAAACCTAATGTATTCCGCCAGAGAGGACTGCGGCATTTGGATTACTTTTGGTAGTGCTTTTGACATTTTTGCAATATATACATTTATTGTAATTGCATCTATCTGTTAGTCATGTTTTTCTGATATTGTACAGAAATAGCAATGTTTAGGTTTAGATGTAGGAGTGGGATTAGCGATTATACATTTTTTTTAATTCTATATTGTTACTAAAATGTTCACAGAGACCTGGATGATAACTTTAGATAACTGCAGTCAACTTGCATGTCGATTTTCTTCAACCCTTCCCATCAGAAGACGCTCCTGACGAGGTGTTAACTTCCGTGGACGACCTGGACGTCTCTGTGAGATGGTTGCAGTTCCATCTTTTTTAAATGTTTGTACCACTATTGCTACAGTATTCTGACTGATAAGTAAAGCTTTGCTGATCTTCTTGTAGCCTTCACCTTTCTTGTGTAAAGAAATTATTTTCTTTCTCAGGTCTTGTGACATTTCTCTTCCATGTGGTGCCATTGCTGACAGCATGAAATGGGAAGGGGTTTTCTTTAAGTAACACTCTTTTATAGTCAACTGTCACCTGTGTAATCAATAATTAGACTCACCTGTGGTTGAATTCTTGTTAAATTAGACATTTGTAGTCTAAAATGTATCTTTGCTCCAAAGACTTTCAGTGGGGTGTACTCATTTTTGCATCACCCTAATTTGAGTAAAACTGAAAATTTTGTTCAGTCAAATTTTGTTCAGTCATTGTTCATCATTCATCAACCTCAAAGCCATTTTAATCTAGATTAATCTAAATTAATTCCAAGATTAATCTAGATTAATCTAGATTAAAAATTAATCTATGCCCACCACTAATATATATATATATATATATATTAGGGCTGTCAATCGATTAAAATAAAGGTTCCCATTACTTCTCTTTCTTTGAGAGAGAGAGAGAGAGAGAGAGAGTGAGAGAGGTGTGTGCACGTGCTGGGAAAGCAAGACCTCGCGCTCGCGGGGGAATATTATATAAGATCAATTAAAAAATGATATTTTAAACAGAAATGACAGGCTTCTGAAAAGTATGTTCATTTCTATGCACTCAATACTTGGTTGGGCCTTCTTTTGCATGAATTACTGCATCAATGCGGCATGGCGTGGAGGCAATCAACCTGTGGCACTGCTCAGGTGTAATGAAGCCCAGGTTGCTTTGATAGCAGCCTTCAGGTCATCTGCATTATTAGGTCTGGTTTCTCTCATTTTCCTCTTGACAATAACCCATAGATTCTCTTTGGGGTTCAGGTCAGGTGAGTTTGCTGGCCAATAAAGCACAGTAACACCATGGTTATTGAACCAGCTTTTGGTACCTTTGGCAGTGTGGGCAGGTGCCAAGTCCTGCTGGAAAATGAAATCAGCATCTCCATAAAGCTAGTCAGCAGAAGGAAGCATGAAGTGCTCCCAAATTTTTTGGTAAACGGGTGCAGTGACGGTGGTTTTCAAAAAACACAATGGACCAACACAGCAGATGACATTGCATATATATATAAATAACAATCAAAACTAATTTTTTTATGTTATATATTTTTTCAGAAACAGTCCAAGAAATGTTCTTCTTAAATCCAAGTTTCCAAATTTATCTAATTTCTATGGCAACATCACAAAGTATTTCAAACAAGACCGGATGGACATATGCACTCTATTTTAAAGTTTACCACAAAGTAAACAGTCAGTAAGCAGGTGTGACACATTTGTTGCTAATATCTCTCAATGCAGGTAAGCATTGCGTGTTCGACAGGTCCCACTTGGAGGAGTACACTGCGTTTACAGCTCGCCAAGGGAACCGTGCCAAAATCTGCATTCGGCATGAGGTTCTCGTGAGTCTTTGCATGCAAGCGCATACATAGCTGTAGTTTATTCTGTTTTAGTCCTTTTAAAAGTCCGGCATGAAAGTCACTCAAATGTACTTCATTCTGACACATTAATTTGATTTTCATTGCTTGCAAGTATTTGAGCATGCGAGCCAATACAATTTGACTTGTTTTGACTTGAGTTGTTTTATAAAGAAGATGGAAACAATGTCACATCTAAGTTAATGTATAATTTAAAAACTAAAACAGGGTAAACATCTGGGTAAATTCATTGTAACACACAACCAGGAGTAGCTTATTGCTTTTATAAAATGGAGACAACAGCCAATACATTTATTCTGAATTTCTGAATGCACCCACCTTACTTTTATGCAAATAGCTGTATTTTATGAGCTTCGTCTTGTGTGGTTGAAGTTATGTTAATCATTAGTATCAGCAGTCTAGTGCGATGATAGTAGATCTGTCTTTAATGGATGGTTAGAGAAATAGATAGATAGATAGATAGATAGATAGATAGATAGATAGATAGATAGATAGATAGATAGATAGATAGATAGATAGATAGATAGATAGATAGATAGATAGATATGATGGACTGATAAAGAAATAGGTAGATGGATAGATATGCTGGCAGATAGATGGGTAGACAAAAGTGTAGATATATTTGGATGGATGCATAGAGAAATGGGAAGATAGACAGATAGATAGATGGGTTGACAAATGGGTAGATAGATGGACAGAAAGATGGGTGGGTGGATGGATGATAAATGGATAGGTGGGTAGATAAATGTATATAGATAAATATAGAGATGGATGGGTAGACAACTGAATAGATAGATACTGTATATAGTTAGCTGATGGATAGACAAATAAGGTGATAGTAGATCTGTCTATGATGGATTAATAGATAAATGGGAAGATGGATACATAAACTGGTAGATAGAAGGGAAGACAAATGAGTTGAAAGATAGATAGATAGATAGATTAGATAGATAGATAGATAGATAGATAGATAGATAGATAGATAGATAGATAGATAGATGTGTTCCTGTGGCTCATTGGTTAGAGCATTGCATTGGCAGTTATGTTGTGGGTTCGATTCCCAGGAACACATACTGACAAAGTAATGTATAACCTGAATACTGTAAGTCGGATGGTTGGAGAGAAAAGATAGATAGATAGATAGATAAATGTAAATGTAATGTAAATGTATATAGATAGATAGATAGATAGATAGATAGATAGATAGATATAATGGACTGATAGATAAATGGGTAGATGGATAGATATGCTGGTAGATAGATAGGTAGATAAATCTATCTAAATATGTATGGATGGATGTATAGAAATGGGAAGATAGACAGACAGACAGACAGACAGACAGTCAGACAAACAGTGGATAGATGGGTAGATAAATGGACAAAAAGGTAGAAATAGATTTGCTATATGTGTTTAATTGTATCATCTGTTAGCTGTCACCTGTCAGGGTGTGATGTTGACAGATGTTATTGTTATTTACACGCACGAGTTGTGCTCATTATGGAAGAATCGTTGCTCTGCAGGCGATGTATTTCACATTATTATCACTCAATTAAACCGCTGACAAGAGCTGCACCCGATTGTTTAAAGCCGTACAAATTAACACAAATCTTTCTGTATTGCGCCAAACCACCACAGAGATAAAAGCCGAATGTTTATTTCTGAATTCATCCATCTAAGCACTTGCTGAAAGCAATCTGTCACACTCACGTCACTGATTTCTCACGGTGACCGAGCAAAGCGCAATTGTTGCAGCTTTTATTCCACTGAGTCACAGACAGATGGACTTACAGCTACTAACACAACAAACCTGTTGCTCTATTGACCCCTACATAAATCTCTTCTACTGCCAGCAACAGTGGGCCGACAAGGTGTATTCAGGTGTGTCTGGGCCTTACTGAGGATAATACATGTGGGACGAATGATTAGGACTCCCACAATCCCCTGCGGAGCGCCCGTCTCAGGTGTGTTTGGGGATAAACAAACACTCTGTTTCCCAGAAAATGTTTATCAATCTAAATCAAAGTCTGGACTTGCATAACAATGCTACTATTTTGAAATAAATCTGCAATTATTATTATTATATTTTATTTCTCAGTTAAAGTTTGTAGAAAAGTTTGAATTATATTATTATCTTGATTTTATTCATTTTCTTTTTTTATCATAATCTAGAAGCCTCTTTCTCTAAAGCAAGCACTAAATCTGCTATTTTATTTATTCATCTTATTTATTAATTCAAGTTATTTTAAGTTATATGTTTAAGTCTAAAAATAGTTTCTGTTTTATATACATTTATTTTCATTAACTTTTTTTTGAGTGTAATGTAGAAGCCTTTTCTTTTACATTTTTTAAAAGTCACAATAAAAAAAAAACCATTATTTTTCTATTTTATTTTTATGAAGCAACCTCTTTTGTTATGTTTTCTTTTCATTAACAATTATTTTACATTAAGATTAACTTATGTTGAAAAGTCTCAATTACATTTTATTTTATAAACATGTTTTTAAGTAATCTAGAAGCCTCTTTCTCTAAAGCAATCTCTGAATTTAATATTATGATGTAATAATAATAAAAACTATTCATTATCAATTATGCTATTTTTAATAATACATTACTTTTAATATTATTTTATTAGAATAATTTTTCTCTAAAGCAACCACTGAATTTGTTATTTTATTTATGCATTCTCAATAGTTTTTTTTATTATATTAAAATGTTTGAAGCATCTTTCTTTAAAGCAATCGCTGAATCTCATTTTAAAATATTAATATTAAAATAATATTAAAAGCTATTTATTATCAATTATGCTATGTATTAATTTTTATTATTATTATTAATTATAATTTTTTTATCAGAATTGTCTTTCTCTAAAGCAACCACTGAATTTATTTTATTTATATGTTTTTTTATTTTATGTTTTATTTATTCTTAATTTGTTATTATATTAACATTTATTTTGATTTATTATTATTATTTAGTGTAACCGAGAAGCTTCTTTCTCTGAAGCAATTGCTGAATCTCTGTGCTGACTGAAAATAACACTCCTTTGATTAAAACGTTTGGACCACCATCGTTTCAGATTTATCTGGGCTATAAATCTCACTGAACCCCTTCATATGTTCCCAATGTATTAAGCAGTTACTGCTAACCTTTGCAAAACGGATCGTTTCAATATTTCTGCTTGATTTACTTTGTGATGCAATGTTTTGCAATTGTGAAAGGTTAAAAACTTTGCAAATCATGTACAAGGTAACTGCTCATCAGAGACCGGCTTGTCCTAAAAAAAAATACCCATGTGATTAAGTCGGTTGGCAAGGCAAGGTGAGTTATAATAGCATTTATCCTCTGCAAATGTTGCACAAGGCTCGCGTAAAATCATTTTAGAAAGAACAGCCTGCGGTTTCTTGGCCCCAGGTACTTTTTCGATCTCCAAATAAGATCGAAAGACTTCACCTAACATTTGTAAAACCGTCTCATGAAGAATTACCTGCAGTTAAACAGCCAGCCTTTTCATCTCCGCTCCTGACCTGCTTTAAACCCGTCTTTTTCAAGAGTGATTTTTCAGAGCCACAGTGCAGGCCAAGTTTTTCATTTCTTTCCTCATGACGGCCCTCAACTCCTGACTGTGACTTCAGCTAGCCTTTTCATTTGAGCCTAGCTCTGACAGCATAAATGCACTGACAGCAGCACTAGTATGTGATTTTCCTTTAGATTGCTGACTCCGTCAAAACATAGATGGATGGATGGACAAAATAGTGAATAGATGGATGGTTGGTTGGTTGGATGGCTGGCTTTTCTTTCTGGATTTGCAACAAGATGGATGTACTGTTACTTCCTCTACAGTCAAAAATTGGGGTTATATTAGACAGCAATCTATATTTTGAAAATCATATTTCCAATGTTACAAAAGCAGCATTCTTCCATCTTAGAAACATTGCCCTGCTACTGAACATGTTGAGTGTTTCTGATGCAGAAAAGTTAGTTCATGCATTCATGAACTCTAGACTGGACTATTGTAATGCACTGCTAGGTGGTTGTCCTGCATCTTCAATAAACAAGCCACAGATAGTACAACATGCTGCGGCTAGAGTCCTTATCAGGTCAAGAAAATATGATCATATTACTCCAATTTTTCAGAGGAGGCCAACCATCAGCGATTATACTGAATTAACCAAATTTTCCCATAAGTTAATTATATTGAGTTTCTACAATATAAATCTTTTTTAGAAACTTAATTTCCTGTGAAGTTGCTTTGCAACGATTGTATCTTAAACAGCGGTATACAAATAATCTTGAATTGAATTGAATGGATAGATAGATAGATAGATAGATAGATAGATGGTGGGTGGATGGATGGGTGGATATACAACAGGATAGATAGGTAGATAGATTTTGCTTGCCCTTTCATCTCTGCTCCTGACCTGCTTTAAACCTGTCTTTCCTGAGTGATTTTCAAAGACCCAGCTCAGGCCAAGCTTTTCATTTCTTTCCTCACAATGGCCCTCAACTCGCGACTGTGACATCAGCTAGCCTTTTTATTTTAGCCTAGCGCAGCACGGCCTAAATGCACTGGCAGCAGCGCTCATATGTGATTTTCCTTCAAATTGCAGACTCCGTCAACGCTTCAATGGCGAGTTGCTAACCTTAAATGACATGCTTGTCTCAAATAGTGTAATTAGATGATTGTGGGGTTTGCGTGTGTTGTTTAATGTGTGGCCCATGAGTGTGACAGGACGGAGGGGGATGCTGGGGGGTTGCGGTTGGCTGATGTTGACATGTGGCGCTCCATTGTAGATCGTGACCATCTGCCACTGCCTGCCAGAGCAAGAGTGCTCATGTTGAATCTCTTATTCACTCCCATGTGTCTTGCTCAACAGTGACCTTAAGGCAGCTGGGATGAGTCGCTCTGGAAGGAATGCAGGTATGGCACCTCCGTCTAGACGCCAAGTTCTGCTGATCCCACGTCTGCTGCTTTCCCAGATCTCCTGCAAGGCTTTCATTCCCGGGTCCAGCTCCATCCTCCGAGGGCTCACAGACAGGTGTCTTACAGCCAAGCTAAGATTGGGGCCCACTAGCAAGCCTCAGTAAACATATAGGAGGGTGCAAAATGCCTTTAAATTTATTTTAAAAAGTAATTGATTAAGTGGGCTGATTACTAGGGGGCTGAAAAAAAAATGTATACAGTTGAAGTCAAAAGTTTAAATACACCTTGCAGAATCTGCAAAATGTTGATTATTTTACCAAGTAAGAGGATCATACAAAATGCAGGCTATTATTTATTTAGCACTGACCTGAATAAGATATTTCACATAAAAGATGTTTACATATAGTCCACAAGATAAAATAATAGTTACATTTATAAAAATTACCCCTTTCAAAAGTTTAGATACACTTAACCCTTAATACTGTGTTGTTAACTGA
Organism: Gymnocypris eckloni scoliostomus; assembly: GCA_027564155.1. Classification (NCBI taxonomy): domain Eukaryota; kingdom Metazoa; phylum Chordata; class Actinopteri; order Cypriniformes; family Cyprinidae; genus Gymnocypris; species Gymnocypris eckloni. The sequence continues at coordinate 16,503,302 of CM050418.1, read as the reverse complement.
ATGATCCACAGCTGTGTTTTTTTGTTTAGTGATAGTTGTTCGTGAGACCCTTATTTGTCTTGAACAGTTAAACTTCCTGCTGTTCTTCAGAATAATCCTTCAGGTCCCACAAATTATTTAGTTTCCAGCATTTTTGTGTATTTGAACCCTTTTCAACAATGACTGTATGATTTTGAGATCCATCTTTTCACACCGAGGACAACTGAGAGACTCATATGCATCTATTACAGAAGATTCAAATGCTCACTGATGCTCAGGGCGAGAAAACTTTGAACAGAATGAAGATGTGTATATTTTTCTTGTTTTGCCTAAATATCATATGATTTCATTTAGTACTGCCCTTCAGAAGCTACAGATGATAGTTACATGTTTTCCAGAAGACAAATGAAGTTAAATTGCCCCTGATTTTCAAATTCAAAAAGTTTTCACGCCCCGGCTCTTAACAAGGTTAACAGTTCAACTTTTTTTAATGTTATACAAAGTTAACATGTGCAGCATATTTCTTAATTTGAAACTTTACAAGAGTGGCCCAATGACTTTAAAGTTAAATTGTTATTAATTAAAATTGTATAATTATTATTTTAAAAATAAGTATTAATAAAGATGATGATTCACTTTTAATTTATTTTAAAATTAGTTTAATTATTTTAAATTAAAATAAATAAAAAAAAGTTCAGCATATTTTTACTTTACTAGGGGGCCACAAAACACCTTTAGAATTATATATATATAAATATATTTTAAACTAATATATTTATTCATTTTTAAATATTTAATATTAACTTTATTTTGAATCTTTATTATAAATTATATAGAAAATAACTGAAATGTCACCTGGTAAAATTATATTAGAATTCATATGAGAAATCACGTGTAGTGGGAGCTTGGAATATTGACCTTGGCGTTACAAAGTTTGACCTGCGTTAGTAAATGGTTCGCCACAGCCCAGTGTTGAATTACGGTGCTAACCACAGAGCAGCACAAATTGGATGCTGGAAAAGTCTGTGCTGTTCAAGGACATGCACACATGCATTAAAATGCGGCTTAAGAATCTGTGCTCATCTTTAAGATAAACCGTTCTGGGGATCGTTGGTACTTCCATGAAACATTCTCAGTCTTGACGTATGCTTTCATTCCCACAGCATATAGTTTCATTTTCAATCGGAAACGCATATGGGTCGTTACACTTCACTGAAAGACAGCTGATGTGTGCTACACACTCTTGAATCGAGGCATTTGTGTAAAAATACTTTGTGGAGCACGTGTTGATTTACTACCTGGAGCAATTCCAGACCAGGTGTTTGACGTACCAAGACATTCTGTAGCCTAATAGCGTGACAAAAGTCAACAAGATGATAAAACAAGTGCAATGCTATGAATACTTGTAAGTGTATTCTTTGGTCGGTGGCCCATGTGATTAATATAGACTTTCACTGGAAGAACCAGAACGAGAACAAACAAACAACAGTTTCTCGTGGGAATCTTCAACACGACGGCCACATGTTTGTTCTCTCAGCCTGTTGTGTAAAACGAGTTAAAAATCATACTAATATGGTTATTGGTTTGTGCTGAGGGAATAATATTAGTTTTTTGGCTCAATAAAAATCAGTTTGTTATTTCAGTGATGTAAGGTGAGGCGATCTCAGTCAGATTTTGTCTCGTTCGTCATACAGCGTTCTTTTGAAGCGTGCAATTTTCTGAGGGAAAATCAAACATGCGCGGAATGTTCCTCACCACGCCGTGTTATTTTTCAATGTTCTTAGTGAGAGATCATGTGTAGATCAAACTACAACTAATTCTTGGCTTCAGATTGTGGCAGAATATATATTTTTTTAAATAAAACAAAATTGTATTGGATACAATTTCATACCTACTGTAATACCTACATACCCCTCATACCTACTGTAATATTCCTGGTAGCAGGTCAAATGCCCACCGAGAGCCGCTGGATGTTGAGGGCTTTGCTGTTGCTGTAACTGAAGAACTAACGGGCCTCAGACATAGGCTACAGTTGCAAGATGTGTCCATCTTTAACATCCATTTATTTTCGGCAGCCTTGGTTGGCCTGGTTTCTACTTGACAGGCAAGAATTTTTTTTAAATTCACAGACGGAAACATGCTAACTGGATTACTCAATGTAAACATGATTTTATCTTTTTGATGTCTGAGATTGATTATGGTGTATAAAAAGAAGATGACATTCCAAGCCGACTCGCAGACATCTGGTAAACAATACATGCTAATCCGAGACAAAGCATAATTTTTATAACCAATTTGCACCACATCAATTTGAGAGTTCGCCTTCTCTGATTTTGCAAACCCAGCTGTGTGTATGAACTTCAATATTAACCGTGTTACTAACCACAAAAACGTGAATATTCAAGACTATGGGCCACCTTCTCAACGGTTATTTACCATTGATTATTTTATATGTTTTACATATGTTTTGTAATACATTTTATATATTGCACACATACACACACACACACACACACACACACACGTTGTTTTTTATGATTAACGGGGACTCTCCATAGACGTAATGGTTTTTATAATGTATGTAATTATATTGTGCATTTTTACTTTCTCAAAAAAAACTCATTCTGTATGATTTATAAGCCTTTTGAATTATGGGGACACTGAAAATGTCCTCATAATTCCCCTTCTCCTTGTAATACCTATGTCATACCCATGTCATTATACAAATTTGTGTCCTCATAAACCACATAAACAAGCACACACACACACACACACACACACACACACACACATATATATATATATGATAGAATGATAGAAGTGCATTATCTACATAATAACATTTACATTTACATTTAGTCATTTTGCAAATGCTTTTATCCAAAGAGACTTACAATTGGTAAAAAAAAAAGAGGAAGTGCTCGTAACACCAAGTTTCAGGCATTGAAACCAAGATGGCGGCGCGTTCGGATGCAGCGGCTATTCCGGGTCGGTGTTTTTATGTCTGTTAGTCTTGTCTCCTCATCTTCAAACTGTCTCACTTTATCTCAAAAATCATCAGATAAACACTCGGAAACACATCTATGATCGCCAGAGCCTTCTGCAAATCGGCAGTGTATACAAACATCAGCTTTCAGCCGGTGACTACTAAGAAGCTACAAGGCCTCTGTCTGCTGCTGAATCCGAACCCCGAGACCGCGGCCTCACCTACTGACGCTACCCGCACAAAGCGGCGACGCCGGCGGTGTGAGAGGGGACAGAAGCATGGCAAACATGGAGGTATACGAGCTAGGCTAAGGGCTAACCCCACTAGACCAGCGATTCCATCACTCATGCTCTCAAATGCTCTCCCTCTGGAAAACAAACTGGACTTAATTCAACTCAGTCGATCTACACAGCATGAGACAAGGGATTGTTGTGTGTTTGTTTTCACTGAAACATGGCTAAACGACAACATCCCGGACTCCGCCATTCAGCTGCACGGACTAACCTACTGCCGAGTGGACAGAGATTCATCACTGTCTGGTAAGACTCACGGGGGCGGCTTGTATGTGTATATCAACAAAGAATGGTGTAACAATGCTGCATTATTATCAAAACACTGTTCATCGCTGGTGGAGTTTATGGTTGTGAAGTGTTGACCGTTTTATCTGCCGCGGGAGTTCACAGCCATTGTTATGGTCGCTGTGTACATTCCCCCGTGTGTAAACGCTAAGGACACGCTTCGTGAACTGTACAGTGCCATCAGCGAACAACAAACCAATAACCCTGACGGCTTTTCATCATAGCCGGCGACTTCAACCACGCTAACTTAAAGATAGTTTTTCCAAAGTTCTACCAACATGTGAACTTTGCAACAAGGGGAAACAACACATTGGACTTTGTTTATACAACAGTGAAACACGCATACAAAGCTGAACCCCGCCCCCACCTCGGGTACTCGGACCACATCTCTGTTATGCTAATCCCAGCATACAGACCACTTATCAAGCTTGCCAAACCGGTTCAAAAGCAGATCACGGTATGGCCAGAAAATGCTACCTCAGCACTGCAGGACTGCTTCCAGAAAACAGACTGGAACACGTTTAAAGAGGAAGCCACCTACAACAACCACACATACCTCCAGGAGTACACTGAAACTGTGACTGCTTACATCAAAAAGTGCATTGATGATGTGACAGTCACTGAGACCATCACCACACATGCAAACCAGAAGCCATGGATGACAGCAGAGGTTCTTGGGCTGCTAAAGACCAGAGATGAAGCATTCAGATCAAGAGATAAAGCAGCCCTCAAAACAGCAAGAGCCAATCTGTCCTGTGGCATCAAAAATGTGAAACGGACATATGCTCGAAAAATCAATAATCACTTCAGAGACAGCAGAGACACGTGGAGCCTGTGGCAAGCCATTTAGACCATCACTGACTACAAGCCCCGCCACAGGCCTGTGATGATGACACATCCCTTCCAGATTCACTCAACCATTTTTATTCACAGGCTCTGTCTGTCTCCAGTTGTCGTAAGGAAGACCCTATCTAGGATTAACCCACGCTGTGGGTCCTGACAACATACCTGGCCGTGTACTGAAAGACTGTGCTGAACAGCTGACAGATGTCCTAATAGATATATTCAACACCTCACTGAGCCAGGCAGTCATCCCCACATGTCTCAAATCCACAACAATCTTGCCGGCACCAAAGAAATCATCTGTGTCCTGTCTAAACGACTACCGTGGACTTCAGGCAAAACTCTGGTGACCACCCCCCACTGACCATCGACAGCTTGACTGTGGAGAGAGTCAGCAGCACTAAATTCCTGGGGGTGCACATCACAGAGTACCTCACCTGGACCACCAACACTATATCACTCTCCAAGAAGGCGCAACAGTGCCTACACTTTATCCGCCGGCTGAAAAGAGCAAGTCTCCCTCCACCCATCATCACCACTTTCTACAGGGGAACCATTGAGAGTGTGCTGACCAGCTGCATCACTGTATGGTACGGGAACTGTAGTGCAGCAGACCGCAAAACTCTCCAACAGACAGTGAACACAGCTGCAAAGATCCTTGGTGCCCTTCTCCCCTCCATCCTGGATATTTTCCTTGCACGATGCTCCAGAAAAACAAATAGTATCATGAAGAACCCCTCCCACAGTCTCTTTCAGCTCCTACCATCAGGAAGATGGTAACGGAGCATCAGAGCCCGCTCCGCCAGACTGCTCAACAGCTTTTCCCCCCAGGCTGTGAGAACCCTGAACTTAACTCACCCCGTCCCTCTCTGAAACCCCATAGAAACCCCCTACCTCCTGAAACATGGACCATCACCCCCAACACCCCCCAAACTTACCACATCACAGAAAAAACTCTGATACTTTTTTGTGCAATTCGAAGTGAGCTACACACAGGTGAGTGGGCCTGAACAAACCACCTGTAGTAACACACTCTCCTCTATTCGCACTAGACACTTTTCACACATTACTATGTGTACATAATCCCACAAAAAGACTCAATAGTATATGTATGTTTACATGCTCATGCACTACAAATCACCTTACACTGTTCACCAGTCAGCTGCTTGACTTACGATGTTTCTCTCTGCACATGTACAGTATTCATTTGAAGCATTCGTACAGTTTGTATAGTATGCATTTTTTTGTCTATTAACATTTATATACAGTATATATATAGTTAAAATCTGTCAGTAGGTTAGTTGTGTATAGGTTTATAGTGTTCTTTTTTACTTCATTGTTTTATGTCTGTATTTATGTAGCAACGTGGTCCTGTGAGGCACAACATTTCGTTCCACTGTATGTACCCACATGTAGCAGAATGACAATAAAGCTTAACTTGACTTGACTTGTTCAAATAAATACAAGCTAGCAAGGGAAGGAGAGAAAGATAAAGAGAAAGATTTTAGTTTTTTTTAAGTTTAGGATGAAGTCAAGTAGTGTCGAAAGAGAAAGAGAGTTTTCAGCTGTTGCTTGAAGATTGACAGGGATCTAGTATTCCGGATAGGGGTGGGAAGATCATTCCACCAGCCAGGTCTAGTGAACGAGAATGTTCTGGAGAGTGATTTTGCACCTCTCTGTGATGGTACCACGAGGCATTGCTCACTAGCAGATCTTAGGCTTCTGGAGGGGATGTTGATTCGTAATAGTGAGTGAAAGTAAGAGGGTGCTGAGCCTGTGGTTGTTCTATATGCAAGCATCAGTGTCTTGAACGAGCTGCGAGCTGCAACTGGCTCCTAAACTCAAACACAAACTCGGTCTCATAACATTAACATGACTCAATTTAATGTGTACATACCCGGTACAACCATGTTTGCACATTCTTCTTGCTGTTTGCACATTCCTCTTGCACATCCCTGTTTATATTATTATTTATTTAGTCCACAGTATACTGTATTGCACATTTTAGTTCATTGCGCATTTTAAAAATTACTTATTTTTATTTTATTCTTACCTATACTTATATATATTCTCGTGTTATGTTTCATTTTTATTTTTATTTATATGTTTTTTGCACTGTCCATTGAGCGGACCTGTCCTGATTTACATTTCACTACTGATTATATCCTGTATAATTGAGTATGTGATGAATAAAAGAACCTTGAACCTTGAACTGGTAGCCAAATCAAGGAACATAAAGAGAGGTGTAACATGGGTTCTTTTGGGCTCGTTGAAGACCAGTACTGCCGCTGGAGTCTAGGGGTTGAACGACTTATGATTTTTTTAAAGTGGACTTTTATGTGATGAAAGTCAAGTCTAAGTCGACTAGTTGCTGATGACATCATTAATGAACAAATAAGTCTGGAGCTGTGACAAACACCTTGTGCACTGCTATGAAATATGACACAGCGCTGCCCACATGACTATTGCACCTATAACAGCTTATTTTTATCAGTTCTTTAGTCTTCCGGTCATTATATTTCTCACAATATATTCACAATATATTATTATATTATGCCCTCTATAGGACCAGCGACTAGTCTGTGCAACCCCTACTGCATTCTGAATCATTTGTAGAGGTTTGATTGTGTGTGATGGAAGTCCAGCCAGAAGAGCATTGCAGTAGTCCAGTCTAGAAATGACAAGGGCCTGGACAAGGAGTTGTGCAGCATGCTCTGTCAGAAAGGGCCTGATCTTTCTGATGTTGTGTAGTGCGAACCTGCAAGATCGAGCAGTCTATGCAATGTGCTCTTTGAATGTCAGCTGGTCATCAAAGATTATGCCAAGATTTCTGACCGAAGCTGATGGGGTAATTGTTGATGAACCTAACTGAATCGTGAAGTCATGGTGTAGAGTTGGAGTGGCAGGAAAGACTAGAAGCTCAGTCTTTGCCAGGTTGAGCTGTAGGTGATATTCTTTCATCCATGCCGAGATGTCCGCCAGGCAGCCTGAGATCCGTGCAGCTACCGTTGGAACATCAATGGAAGGAGAGAGACAGTTCTGTATTTTTCTATAAGAGAAGTGTTTAATGTAGGTTTTTTTGGGTCAGGTAACAATGCCAATTTTATTTATATATGCATATAATATTAAATTTTTTAAATATTTAATTTAGATGTTTAATATTTATTTAAAGAAACATTTGTATGGGCATGTATTCAAATTAAATTACACATTTTATATTTATTTATATTTATATAAATGTTTTATTTCTACACACACATATATTTTAAAATGTTTTGACAGAGATCGATAGATGAACAGATAGATATTACTATTTTTTTCCAAATGTTTATTTTACATTTCTACAACACCACATAAGCTGAAAACATGTGCCACTATACATATTCGTCAGAAATACTGTTAAACTTTTTTTGTGCTTTGCATTTTTCAGAGTAATCATTCCCAGACAACTATCTGTGCAGTGAACCGTGAGAGTTTTGTCAAATGAATTCAGGTCGATCTTGTTTTGTGCACCCTATGGCTTTGACAGCTGCTCGCCCAGAGGTAGGGGAAGACCCGCTTTCATCCTTGGATGTTCACCTGACCATTTTCGTAATGTAATAAAGCCCCGTAATGCTTACAGTATTGGTTTTGCTTCAGAGAATCCTAGAAATTTGTCTTCCAAGCAGGATGTTGTACTTTTGACCTCATATAAGGTAATATGCCATGATTAGTTTCACATGTGCTCTTTTTTTTCTTCCCTTCTTTTTGGGAAGAAAATAATTGAGGAACTTTGGAGGTTTTTAATTCAGGGACTATTAAAAATAGTCTGTATTTTCTAACAGGTTGCTTTTATACCAATAACTCTACTATTTATAATGGTATATCTATCTGGTTTATTTTGTCATTTCTGAGTTATACAGGACCAAAAGTTTTCCTAAAGGCTGTGCAAGCTAAATATATGGATCACAAGGGCAAACTAAACAGTGAAACCCATGGTGTCTGTTAAATAACCGAGGAGTACTGTTTCTCCCATTATTGTGATATTTTGAAACAGACGTTCCCTTAACGTTATCAGGCTGTTTGACTTTCTTTAGCACAGCAGGTTTGGATTAAAACAAGCCTTAGTTCTAATCTGTTTTGGTCAAGATGCAACACACATCACATTTTATCACATCCATTCTGAAACTCTTATTCAAATTGGGGGTTTAAAACTAATTCGGGCCTGAGGGAAGATGCTCTTTTTCTCAGCTGTCCAAGTTTAGTGGGAAAACAGTGTAAAAAGGCAAGCCATTAATCCTTGCCAAGGGCTGATTTGTAGCTGGGATTCACCTATTCTCGAACTAGCAACTCTAAAGGGACAGTTAACCCAAAAATGACTATTTTTTATGGAAACATTTTTCTAGAGGCTTGGAACAGCATGACGGTCAGTAAATAAATGAAGAAATATAGTCATACTGTGAGAAATAAAGTTTCATTTTTCAAATAAAAATGAATACAAAGTAGAAATTTTGAGAAATTAAGCTTATTTATTTGATCACTAATGTATATACTGTATGGCAGGGGCATCATGCACTCATTATTTTTGAGGGGACAGGAGCTGGGAGGGGGGGTCGTCATGTGATGCACAGCAGCCACAACAGCACTTATATTTTATTTACTTTTTCATTTTTATTTGAAACATTCCCAAACACATTAACTATATCATTAAATATCTCGATTCTCACCTTTATAGATTATGTTAGTTAATCTGGGCGATGGTCAAAGTAACCTAATAATGTAATCTATTAACTATGCTTAGTAACCTGTCTGTTTACTTAACAGTTATGGTGTCATGCCATCTCAGGTAGCCAACATAGTTAGGCCCGATAATGACCCAGATCTGGCAGGCTAGAAAAAATAACTCGGCCTGGCTGCGGTTGCCAGACTCGGCATGGACATGGGATGAATGACGCCCCAGAATCGACCAAAATACACTGGCCCGAGTCCGGTTGCTAAAACTGCCGGCATTGGGCCACAATCACGCCGACAAGAAATGAAACACTTAGCCAGTACTGGCCCGAGTCTGGGTACTGAAACTGAGCCAACACCACCGGATTTGGGCCACAATCATGCCAACCAAAACGGTACACTTAGCCGGCACTGGTCCGACACTGGTTACTGAAACTGAGCCGACACTGGGTTACGATCATGCCATCAAGAATTGAAACACTTAGCCGGTACTGGCCCCAATCAGGGTACTGAAACTGGGCTGACACCACCAGCATTGGGCCACAATCAAACCGACAAGAAATGAAAAACCTAGCCAGTACTGGCCCTAATCTGGGTACTGACACTCGGCCGACACCACCGGCATTGGACCACAATCACACCAACGAGAAATTAAACACTTAGCCAGTACTGGCCCCAATACCCACTAAGCCGGCACTGGTCTAACACTGGTTACTGAAACTGAGCCGACACTGGGCCACTATCATGCCAACACCTAGTCAGTACTAATCTTGTTCGCTAAATAAAAAATACATATATACTTACACTTACTCATACGGAATTAAAACTTCTAAAACATGTGTATTAAAGACTTCTTCCAGTTTTTACATAAAACCAGAGCTTTGAATAACAAGTTTTTCCACAAAATGACATTGTTACTTTTTTAATCGTTAAGATGGCATCTACTTCCAACTTACAGTGTCCTTGTTAAGCCTACATGTACTTGCATGTCAACTAAATATGTCACCTTTACAAAGATTAATGGTTTGACCCTTACCCCATTTCTTTTCATGGCATCCCCACCAACTACCCCATGAATTGCCCCATAACATCCATATGCCCCCCCCCCAATCTTATCAATTTTGATTTGATAAGGCTTCATTCTGTGATCCCATTGTATTTTCCAGCTCACAACTCCCTGCTATAGTCATCTGCAGGCTTCTATTTACCAACAAAATATAGGCAGAATTGTTTATTTCCAGTGTGTTCAAAGTGATATCACTCAATATCAGTAAGACTTACTCAATATCAGTACAATATACAACAGTTATTCTGACTGTTGAGAAAAACTCAGAGTGTCACCTTTCAAAAGAGACCAAAATCATGCAATAATTCAAATGGTCCAAAAACAGCATATATACCTTTTTTAGGCGCTTTAGGCTCATTTTACAAGGAATCGAAAAGGCATAAGGTCTTTTTTCTCTTTTAAAACAAATGCATTGTGATTCATTGTTTTATTTTTTATGTATGAAAATAGTAACAATAAAGACAAACTCGCTTATATTAAACGAATAAATGAAACTATTATTAAGAAAAATGTTGCTTTTGGATCATAGTGTCTCGCATCACTCTTGTCACGTGACCAACACCACCCCACGTTTTATTTCTCACCCCTGCTCAAAATACATTCCCATGGTTATGGGCACGTGCCCCCTTCCTTTGAATGGGCATGACGCCTCTGCTGTATAGATTAATCTGTATGTAAATGAATGCATACAAAAATCGTGCTTACAAGAAAAGATTGAATTACATATATAAAATTACATACAAATATGTTATTTATGTATGTATCTTTATATATTTCTAATATTAATGTAAATAGATTATGTTCAATTGTATATTGTTGATTTACATATTTATTTACATAAATATATCTGTATTTCTCACATTGAGAGATATCTTTATATATTTTTTATCCACTCCATTTTGGAGACACTGTATGGAAATAAGCAGCTAGAACAACTTCAAAATATCTCCTTTCAATTTCCACAGAAAAATTAAAGTCATTAGCGGTTTGGAAAGAGATGAATGTGAGTAATTGATGGTCGTTTTAATTATGGAGTAAACTAACCCTTTAATAGCAGATGTTTGATTTCATCTGCAATAAGGCAACTGGACAGTTTTTCCAAGCCGGACAGTGTTTCCACTGAATTGCTGTTTATGGATCACTGAAAAGCTGCGTCCTCAGTGAACCGCACGCAGCCTTTTGATTGTTCCCAGCCTCTTAGAACTTGTTTGGTGAGAGAATGAGTTAAGATTAGAACAGGAATTGGCACACAGCACTATGATTACCTGTCTCAGGTAAGAACTGTCTGTACGCAGATTCCACAATGGCCTGCGGCATCTGTGGCATGGCCTCGTATGATCTCTGCACAAAAAAGCATGGAACAGGATGTCCCTGCTTTCTTTGAGCTGAATACATGAATGAACATGTCAGGCGTTATGCAAACAAGTCCATCCAGTTTTGTCCTGATCTTCTGTAGTCTGCATATTTTGGACTTTGCATGCCAAATGTCCAATGCAATTTTGCTATTGGATGCTAGCATTTTAAATTTAGAGGTTAAACTGGGATTTTTGAGGGAATATATTTATGTAGTGTACTGGTTTAACCAACAAACTTTAGTGAATCGAAGATGCCGGAACGTCATACCGGCTCAGCCTGGCCTAATCTAACCTCTGGCCATATGTCAGTACACAACATTTTTGAGAGGTTATGTTTACACACCATTTGTTGAATGGCAATCACATTTATTATCCGACATCAGATGGGAAATGGTGTCTTCCCTTAGAATACCATAAAGATTAATAATTAGTAGTTAGGTGGAATCTACTATCACTATGTCATCTTAAACATTATCTCTAAATCCCCTAGTTGGCGTACAGCTTAAAGATAAGGCATGTTCCCTCCTTACTGCAAGGATATTGATTAAACACTTAGTTTCTTTATTTGAACAGTGAGTCACCTGTGGCCAAGATAAATGTTTAAAGCAACTATGTCAATATGCACAGCAACGTTTGACTTGAACATGAGATAATAGTGTTTTGAAAGATTAATTGATTAGCAATCCCTAATGGCATTTTAGAGAATCGTATCATAAGTGGTGCTTGCTAATGCACTAGTGTTTTTGAAACTTAGAATGCTGAACATTGTTGGGTAATTCAGACTTCTGATGTTTGTCTGGTGGGTGACAAAAGGGTGAAAAATCACGTTAGTTTATACTGAAGGAGTAAGTAATTGCACACACAGCTCACACTCAAACACCCAGAATTTCTTAGCAGCCATCTAGCAATCACCCAGAATGCCCTAGCAAAACTTTACCAAATATCTGAACACACTTAGCATAGCCACATGCTACAATGTTCTAGAAACCGCCAAGCAATCATTCAGAACATACTAGTAACACTCTATCAAATATCAATAACTCCATTTGCACAGTATTATGCTAAAACATCTTATCAACCACCTAGCAATGGCCCAAAACACGCTAGCAACACTCTAGCAAATATCAAGAACATCTTAGCATAACAATGTGCTAAAAACACTAAGAATTTCTTAGCAACTATGTTTTAAAAAAAATTATATATATTTTTATATTTTATAACATTTTATTTGTAAAAATTGTGCATAATACTTTCTGCAGTTTTGGTTATATTCCATATTGTGTGTGTGATATTTATATGGATGCAAAGAGGGTGCATTTCAATTAGCATGTCATTTTAATCTTTTGACAGAAGTTAAACATATGTACGCCTTCCGTCTGATGTGCTATACCATTGGTTTATTTAGGCTATTTTGGGCTATCTTTATGTGGCATATGTTATATTTAACTTTTCTTTCATTGAAAAAAACCCTCTCCCCCCTAATTCACTCATCTCGGGCCCTTTCTTGTGTCGAGCGTACCCTCTTATTTAAAGGGAATAATCTGTAAATTGCATGCTGGTTTAGACTTAATCATAACAACTCAAAGTAAATAGGTCACAATGAGTGCTTCTTTCTTTCTTTATCACCCCCCCTCACCTCCTCCTTTGAGTTAAATGGAAAGCACATGTGTCTCCAGGGTTTATTTTTACTCCCCTTTTAAAAATAAAACTATGATGTTAGAGGGCCTAGAAACCACTTCATGGCTTTAAAGGAGAGTGGTCGCTACGCAAAGGGGGCGAAATTACAGTACGGTGCGCACATGTCACCATGGCGGTTTTCCTGCATTCCACTGAGGGAAGAGCTGCAAAAGCATGAAAGATATATAGGCTGCATCCGAAAACTTAGGCAGCTGACTTGTTGCCTCGCTGCCCTATCAGGCAATGACTTCAAAGGCAGCGTTTTTGCACGGAGGCACCTCACGAAACTGATTTCGGACAGGCTTCTGAGGCAGCATAACGGTTTAACAATCTACAACAATATAGAACGAGATTTGGTGATAACTAAATGAATATCTAATTACTACAACACTGATTTCTCACTAGAAATAACACCAAAAGTGCAAAAAGTTAGTCAGAAATATACATTTACACATAAACTGACCACCAAAGCAACTTTCAGACGCCATCTTTATTTTTTAGCTCAACCATCACGGAATGGAACGTACAGGATTGTGGGATATCAAAGGCAGCGAAGGATACATCTATGCTGCCTTCAAAAATCGATCAGATGAAGGTATCTCATGAGACAGGAAGTGAAGCTAACTTTGGATTCGGACATACCTTGATGCCTTCCTACCTTGAAATGCATCCTCCGAAGACAGCATTTTTCAGTTTTCGGATGCAGCCATAGACAGTGGTTACCATTAGCATCAGCGACTTCCCTCTGGTGTGCACCTGGCCTTTTATTTGAGCCAATCTCTGTGAACTGCAGTTAGAAAGAACACACTAGAAACATTTATGGTTACTTAGGACTAGACCATAAAGATTGTCCAATTAAAATATTTACAGATTATTTTCACTAAACATTCCTAGTATGCAATGACATTTAGCTATTTGTGCTAAATACAGTTTGCTGCCATACATTTCAGGTCTCAAAATCATGCCATATGTCTGTTGCTTAAGGGCTTTATCCATGTTATGATTATGCAATATCAGATTGATATACCACATAATGATGCTGAGCTCCAGCATGTGAAAAACATTTCCAAAACTTCAAAGCTCAATTGTATGTACCTTGCAAAGTTCCAGTTTAAAGGACTCACAGTTTACCAGCTATTAAAAGCAGCCTGTAGGCTGTACACGCACTCTGCACAAGCTGTAATTGCTTTAGCTTGATCAGAATTTCAAAAAAGCATTTATCAGACTTAACCCTAAGAAACATAATTAACTCAAATATTTAAATGCAGATATTGTTTTAGTTTGGTGGTAATTAACCTCAGTATTCAAGATGGTGATAGACTTACTATAAAATGTCTTGTGTTTGCTAGGGTATTCTGGATGATTGTTAGGTGGATGTTAGTGTTTGAGTGTTTTGTACCTGATCTCTGACTGCTTTTAAAAATGCTACTCCTACTGACATCATAGGTTCCCTTGTTCAAGATCAGCAAGGTTTTGGGGCCAGTTTAGAACCAGGATCTTGGCAGCGCCTAGGATTTTTACATTTTTTTTGAGTGGAAAAGCACAACCCAGTTCCCAATTTACCCTACGGAAAGATCTTCATTGACTGGCGATCTGACCAATCATAACACAGAATCCACTGTTCTGCCTGACAAACAAATCAGTCAGGAGAGTAGATTAACTTCAGTAGACTTAAACGTGAAATACTGTGTGTATTAAGTCAATACACACAGTATTTCATGTTTAAGTAATACTATTGATGTCTTTCCGTGGTTGAAATAAAATACATTCTGATGTTCATTCATGTTTATTTCGTACTTTAAGTAAATATGAAAAGATTGGTTCGGTTCACAACCTGCTTCAATTAAGTGATCTGTCACGACACATAAAAGAGCCACAAAACAGTATTTATTGTTAGAATTTTCTTAAACAATTACTCAATTTGAAAGTCGAGATCTTGTTTCATACCAGAAGTAACCTGCTCTGTCTTGTCTGATGGTGTGTTGTCAGTTTCCTCTTTACTCCACCAGGTATTTCTTCACTGCCTGAAAACGTGTGGTGTGAGATAGAGGTCTTCTCGGGTTCTAAAATCCATACCTGACCCAAATCGACTCAATTCACTTCTTACCTGAATCCGACGTGCATAAATAAAAATTTTAAATGATAAACCCGACCCGAGACAGACCCGATGAAATTATACCCGAGCCCGACCCGACAGTGGCGGAGCAAGGATGTTTTCATAGGGGTGGCCAGGGAGGGGCCAGCAACCAGCCTGGGGTGGCACATAAATCTTCATTCTTTCAATATAAAAATGTTTTGATAATGTTTTATAAGGTTGAATATAAAGTACTAGACTATTTTAGTGCCTAAAACTGAATACAATTAATTTCTATTTAATTTTAATTGAGATATTTGTGAATTATTATATCAAGTAATACTGAGTGATTATGACCATTTTTGTATTATTCCTCACCTCCAGGTATTTTAATAAAGGGGCTCAATATAGATTTATTGCTCTGTCAGTTTGGTTCTGGCTCTCAAAACCCCCAAAAATGTGTTCTCTAACATTACATATTCATGGATGAGACATGTTAGTGATAAGAATATGAAAAAGCCCGGAAGACAACATACATAAATGCCAGATTGTAAAATTAGTTGTTTTATTCATTTAAATGGTTTCATTTTTGTTTGTACTTTTAAAATTAATGAAAAAATAGCACATTTTCTAGTATAAGTGCACTGTGCTCACATTTACTTGTGCATTAAAATACATATCAGCTTGTGCCTTATTGTGATCTGGAATTGCATGATAGACTATATTTTAGTATGCATTTGAGAGACGTTCTGAAATGTAATTCATACATACACAGTTTGCAGCTTAAATCGCCTTTTTGGTAATTTCATGACTTAACTGATGACAGAACGTCTCAGGTTACGTTTGTAACCATGGTTTCCCGAGTGGGGAACGAGACACTGTGTCCCCTAGGGGTCGCTATGGGGAACGATATACCCACGCCACCATGCTGAGGGGAGTGCAAGCCAATTTCGCGCAAAAGGCGAGCACTAAGCCAACTCTACCAGGCTAAGGGAGTTGACCCTGGGACGGTTGATGGCTGTCAGTGACATTATCCCCTTCGGCCAAAAACCTGAGCTGCATACTCTAAAACTCTTACCTGCTAGGTGCCGGGACTAACAGACCCAGGGTAGAGTTCAAAGGCTTGAAATCAGAAAAAGATTCCTTTAAGGGGATATGGCCAAGCACTTAGTGGTAGTAACTAGGCCCTGGCCAGTCACCCAGGGGCTACCGCTCGCTCTGCACAAGCTCACTGAGGGATCTGTCTCAACAGACCCTTTGGTAGCGACACACTGTTCAAACCCAAATATTGGGACAAAATGATAGAGTGGGGCCCAAGGCACAAACCGGGGCCTGACCAACTCAAAGATAGGGAAGGAGGTTGCAGCGCGTAACCCTACTATACAGGTTTTTATAAAGAACGCAGAACACTTGATGTGCGATCTTACCACCACGTGGATTTTAGAAAGTGCATAGAGCGTTAGCGTGTGCACTTACCATAACATTGGATTTGACAACGTTCTATGACAGCTCTGGAGAGCAGAAAACTACTCATTCCTCAGAATGAGAGGGAACTTAGACACCCAGAAGGGAGCGGCATGCTCATAGGTGACCCTCTAAGGTGAGGGGAGAAATGCTAACTCTACCAACAAGGAGCTGAGAACTCATTCCTCAGAATGAGAGGGAACTCAGACGCTAGCTCTACCAACAAGGAGAGCAACCTAACATGAAGACATGAAGAGGCCTTACAACCTGAGGCTGCTGAATGACAGCTCTGGAGAGTGGAGAACTCAACTCTCAGCATGAGAGGGAACTCAGATTCTCAGAAGGGAGCGGCATGCTCATAGGTGACCCTCTAAGGTGAGGGGAGCAATGCTAGCTCTACCAACAAGGAGAGCAACCTAACATGAAGACATGAAGAGGCCTTACAACCTGAGGCTGCTGAATGACAGCTCTGGAGAGTGGAGAACTCAACTCTCAGCATGAGAGGGAACTCAGATTCTCAGAAGGGAGCAGCATGCTCATAGGTGACCCTCTAAGGTGAGGGGAGCAATGCTAGCTCTACCAACAAGGAAAGCAACCTAAAAGGGAGGTATGAAGAGGCCCAACAACCTGAGTCTGCTGAATGACAGCTCTGGAGAATGGAAAACTCAACTCTCAGCATGAGAGGGAACTCAGACGCTCAGAAGGGAGCGGCATGCTCATAGGTGACCCTCTATGGTGAGAGGAGCAGTGAATGAATGACTGAATGATGCATTTATATAGCGCTTTATTGTGTATTGTTGTACACCCAAAGCGCTTTACAATCATGTGAGGTCTCTCCTCAACCACCACCAGTGTGCAGCATCCACTTGGATGATGCGATGGCTAGCAGTGCTAGCTCGACCAGCAACTCAGAAGGGAGCCACTGTGCTGGGGACCTGATGACCAAGGACCTAAGACTTGGCCATATGATCCAGGGGTTATGAGGTCATTTTTAACAGGGCTCTCATCCTAGCCTTGATCTAGTATCGACGAGTGAGGTAATCACTGCAATAGCCGATAGCCTTTAGAAATGGATCGTACTCAGCCATTGGTTCCTGCGCATGAGTCCGAAGACTCAGGTCCGGACCTTCAGTAAGGTAGTTTCTAGGAAACATAGAACTTAACCTAAATATCATAAGTCCAGTATAGAGACTTCAATGTTAAGCACAGGAAGTTTCCACCTAACCTCAGTCGGGTGGTTGCAAGGGAATTAGAGAGGGAAAGATGAGGGCAAATGCCCCCGAGGGAAGGGAGTAGATGTTCAAGTCTTACTCTGGTCCGGATGAGAGTGTTGTTTAGAACGCTTCGTCTGGAACACCTCCCTCAGGTCTTGCCTCTCTTTGACCCGCGCCTACCTCTAGCCCTACCCGCAGGTGGGGGAGGGGTGCGAGTAGCAACACTAGCCTTCTGTGCCCATCTCTGATCCCCAGACCGAGATGGGCTAGGACCCCTGGTTGTTCGGGCTCAGACCTGGACTTTATAGAAAACCCTTATCCAGGTCTGAAGCACCGCCATAGTGTGCAACGAAGCGACGGTCTGACCTGCTGCTGCATATGCCCTGCCATTTAAGCAAGATTCAGGGGCTTAGATGGCAAGGAGGGAGCCTTGAGAGAGGATGTCTTGTCCACAGAGAGATAGCTGGCTATCGTCTCTTTCACAGGGGGCATCCCCTCATAGCCATTTTCACTTATCCCCTCAATGTCAGCATAACTAGTATGCTGAAACCTATGAATACAAAAATAAATAGCTTTTTCCACTCCTTCTCAACCTCCACATGGAGATTTAGGAAGAAAAGAAGGCTCGCTCGAGCTGGGGGTTTATGGCCAGAAAGATATTTTTTTATGATCCATAACCTCCAATAACTCGTTCATATGCAGTGCAGGAGGATTGAGTGGGTTCAGTCTCAACTTCCTCGCCCTCAAACATCTCCTGCTCTTCCTGGGCATAACCCAGCAGAGCACTAGCCGCTGAATCTGATGATGTCAGAAAGATTGCATCATCACAATCCAGCATCTCACTCTCGTTCTCGGCCGACGCACGCGGAAAGGGGCCACCTCTCTCTAACTCATCAGCCAGATCCAACTGCGAACCCCACGATTTAATTCGCCTCCGTGCCTCGGCAGCGGTGGGTCCAGAATCGCGGGAAGCAGACGGCTGCCCCTCTTTCCTCGAAAAGAGGGACAGACGAGAGCGGAGCGTTTTCATAGAAAAAGGCTCACAGTGCACGCAGATTTTCCCCTCAAGGACATCGAGTGTGTGCTCCTTGCCCAAACAAAAGACGCAAAAATTGTGTGTGTCATCGGGTGTCCAATAATGAGGACATGGATCCACACACTTCTTAAACGCCTTGCTAGTGCTCGCCATGATAATAGAGAGAAAACTGTACTCTTACCAGATTGCACGCTTCAAACAAAGCAGTCAATGAAGACGAAAGAAGTGGATGATGTATTCTCCCGGCGCCCCTTATACTGTGGTCGCGCCGGTAGTGACGTCATAGGCTGTCGCTGGCCAACGAGTGGTGTTTTTGTATGTATGCTTCAGACACGAGTCACGCTGACGGTGTTCCCCATAGCGACCCCTAGGGGACGGAGTTCGAAGTTCCCATGAAAGGGAACTACGTCGTATGCTCATAGTTTCTTGTGCGCTTATTTATGATGATGCGATCAGAGCATGCGCCATGAGTGACGGCTGACGGGACAACTGAAAGTTTGTTTTACTGACATACAGCATTTCATTGTTCTACCGAAGCTCATTTGGCTGGTGTACCTTTTACGTGCTCATTTGACTCGCTCCTGGTGCCTGGGGCAAAGCTGAAGCACGCGTCTGAAAAGTCTCCTGTTTGATGTGGATGCAAAAAAATACACCGGTTTCGCGTCTTAATAAAGGCATTCCTTGTCAAGTAAAAGGGCAGGGTGGCCGAAGGGGTGGCCAAGCTTAGATCAGTGGTGGCCACGGCCACCCCTTGGCTCCGCCACTGCGACCCGACAGAATTTATTTTCGAACCAGACTGTACCCGAACGTAACCGGCCTTGACGTGTGCACAGCCTACAGCTCCGCATCAGTCCTGAAAAATCCCAGGGTCCTGCTGACTGATTTGGCTGCTGCTCCATTACTTTCATTCTTATTAGCCTATTACTTTATATTGTTGCTTGACTGATGGATACATGTTATTTCTGGGTTTGGCTTTCAATTGTAATCAGTGGATTTGAAATATAAACATTGTAGTTTTATAAAAATGTAATCGATAGGTTGATAAATAATGGATTTGCTAGGTTTGTCTGCAACGTTATTTACCTCATCTGTGGTAAAGGACTTCTGCACAAAAAAAAGAAAAGCCTTGCATTGACACGCAGCGTAATGAAGTGAGTGGATTTCCTGATGGATCTCATCTCATATCTATATGATGGATTTCTGAGGTTACAAACATAGGCTATGTTCATTTTTTACATGCTTTTATCAAAAATGAAACATGAACGCACAAGTAGGCTGCGCATCCGGAAAAAAATTAAAGAATTTGGGGTCTAACTGGGTCCATTTGGGAAAAGCACATTTATTTTAATTACCCGAGACACGAGGCTGCTAAAACCGAACACGACCCATGTCCGAGGCACTCTTAGAAGTTTTGGACCCGAATCCGCTCGGGTCTTGGGTTCGGGTCTCAGGTTTTTGGATCCAAGTGGACCAGTGAAGACCTCTAGTGTGAGAGTGCCATGGCTTGTCAGACATAGCAACATTAACTAAGGAGGGTGGGTTTTTGCAAAGGGTAAATTGGACTCTGGCTCTAGCTCCAGCCCCAGCCCCAGTGGTAAAGCAATTTGGGAGATTTTTTTACATGTTAATATAGGGGAAAAAACATTTTCATAGTTCTCTTAACTTTTGTTGACTGTTTGCCGTGTTCGCACCTCAGGAACTGGGAATAAATTTAGTAATAGGAACATCTTTTGGAGAACTAAATTAGCTCCTACTTCAGAGTAGGGTCTAATGCAGCACAATAGGAACTATCAGTGATGTCAGTGTACGTTGATTGGCCAAATACATTCCAAACGAAGCACTGGCAAAAACCATGTAAACTCACATACTTATTCCACAAACATGGAAAACAACAATAGATGTTGTTACCGACATCAATACCGACACCAAAGTCCAGGCACTTCTCTGTCTTCCATCCTCCAGTTGACGTTGTTGAGTGCTTCACTTAAATGACATTGCTGTCAGCCGGCGTACGTCACTTCATAGTTCCTACTGGCAATGTGAATGCAACAAAATTACCTTAGGGAAAATGTTGTTCTTGGGGGACCACCCTATTGGCTAGAGTTCCTAGTTCCTGTAACTAACTGGTGCAAATGTCCCTTATGCTAAGAGGGTTTTTTGGTGTTTGCTAAAATGTCCGGAGTCCTCGCTAGCTAGAGTCTAAGGTTTTTTTTTTCAGTGTTTGAGAGTGTTCTGGGTGATCATTAAGTGGTTGCTAGAGTATTCTGAATGTTTTTTACCATGTTGCTATGCCAAGGGTGTACTTAATGTTTCGGCCTACCAGAGCGTTGCTATGGTGTTTTTGGGTGATTGCTATATTTGCTTCAAACTGTTGCTATAACTAGTTGACTTAGTACCAGTAGCAACATTGCATTTTGAATTGTTGACACATTTCTCAACGAAAGATAGAATCAAGCTTGCATAGGTAAAAGCATTTGTCCTCACATATTTGCATACAGTGTATTTTAGGCTTAAAATTCACTCTGAAATTATACGATTATAAATAAATATATATATATAAAACCTTATTTATTATGGCTTCTCTTGAAGTGTTTTCTTTTGACTGGTGCATATCTGTTGCAGTCATCTGAGGTGAAACGGTCAATGACTGAAACATACCTTGAATTGACTGTGTTTGAGAATGCGTCATACTATGATGCATCGAATGCAGTTTATTATAACAGAGCCATCATCTCACTGTCACGATACAAGTAAGAAAACGTGCACCAGCCTGAAGCCCAAGGGCACAGCAAGTTTGGGACATGCAGGGATGTTTCCCTGCAAAGACCTCCAGGCTAAAGTCCTCATTCAGACTGAAGCAAAGTCTTTGACATTTTCCTTTACAATACCTTGTAGAGTCGCACACACTATGTCATGGATGAAGTATTCAAATAAGGTCTGTTTAAAATCTTTTCGCCAACCCTACACTCCATAAACGAAAGCCTTTATGCTTATTACTTATATATGTTTGTGGCTGGCATCCAACAGTCCCACATCAGTCAATACCACTGCACTGCTCTCTGAGGACTGACTGCCTGCTTGCGTCACAAAACCAGGTGTGCTCACACACAAGGATTTCCCTAAAAAATTGTTGCTAGGCAACACTGTCAGAGAATAACAAACAGCAGGACTTTCAAGCACGCAACACACCTTTAGAGAGCAAAAGGCACTCGATGTCCTGTGCAACTCAATACGTAAGTAACTGTATCACGTCAAAAGCAAACAAGGGGCCACTAGAAATACCAGCGCATTCATAATTGGTATTTTATGACATATTTTGGTTTCTAAAACAGACCAATGTGTTCTGCAGGGCTGGGTTACATATCAGCTAACCAAAATTATATATGCTAACAAAAACAATGAAAGCTGATACCAGAAAAAGTTGTTGACTTTGTACAGTTTCCTCAAATGTAAAGAAACAAAAAGGAACAAAATATTTTATGCTGATTATTACCATGAAATTATTTTGTAAACATCCAATTTAGCATCTAGCTCAAGGCCTCATGCAATGCTAACATGCTAGTGTTATAGCATCATAAATGTTATGCTTAGCTTATAAACTAAGTGTGCTGCAGTAAACTACAATCCAGTGTAAATTAAGATGTAAGCAAACTACAAGGTTCAAGGTTCTTTTTATTCGTCACATACACAATTATACAGAATATAATCCGTAGTGAAATGTAAATCCCAAACTACTTTAGCTTGTTTAGCTCATTCATTTATTTCAAGCTAATTTCTTTTGTTTGGACCACACTAGGAAAGTCATAATTTAGGCTAGAGTGTTTAGTGTTTTCAGTCATGTTTTCTTGGGTTCTAATGTGCCTTTTCTTGAAAGGTTAATCTTGCTGCCAGCTGCTTAGATTTCAAGTACCGTGTGGGGAAGAGTGACCTCTACAGGAGTGTTTTGGTTATGGCATGTTATTCCAAAGTCTTTTTATGCAGTTTTTCTTCACAGATATTTGACATTAGGTGTGCAAACTGTTTAATGCTAAAGTAGCACTGTGTTTACTACTAAAAATGAAACAAGACAAAATGCTATTGTCTAATGTGTGGGCAACCTGGAGTTGGGAAACTAAATGCGTCTCACTCTAATCCCCTCATTACTCTGAAGTATCAGACAAGGCGTATGCTGAAAGCTCTTCATCCTGTCTCCTTGTGAAGAAACACGGCTATCTGTGCATGTGAGCTACAGCCGCATTGACCACAAACACCTTACATACCGAAGTGAGCCGCTAAGATTAGATAACCACACAATACTTTGTGGAAATGTCTTCTTGACAAAGTTTTGCTCAAACAATCATAATGCCAGTATCAGACAGGCAAACACTGGGTCCTAACTCCTGAGATTTCTTCAGTGGTGCTCCTTGGGGAATATTTTCACAAGTTCAAAGTATCAAGTGTAAATCCGACTGCTTTAAAGGAACAGTTCACACAAGTATAGTTTTCAAGATTGGATATTTAAAGGGATAGTTCACCCCAAAATTAAAATTCTCTCATTAATTACTTACCCTCATGTTGTTCTAAACCCGTACGACCTCCGTTCGTCTTTGGAACACAAAGTAAGATATTTTTGATGAATTCTGAGTGCTCTCTGACCCTCCCATAGACAGCAATGCAATCAACACGATCAACATCCGGAAACGTTGCAAGGAGATCTGTAAAATAATCCATGCGACATCAGGGGTTCAACCGTAATTTTATGAAGCTACGATAATACTTTTTGTATGCAAAAGTATCCCCTGAACGCAAACAGCATATGCTGTTCTGTGTCAGCTGCGCCACGCGGATATGCCCTTTTCATTCAACTCAAAGCGTAAATGATGTAAACAGCATATCCACGTGGCACAGCTGACACAGAACCGCATGCACTGTTTGCGTTCAGTGGATACTCTCCAAAATGGCGCTTGGGTGACGAATTGTTGAATAAAGTCCCCTTCCTAGAGGAGCTGGATGGGTTGTTGTCCTCTTTCATGGAGGATGGAACTCCACTCTAAGTTTTTGGCGATTTCAACATTCATCTAGAAAAGCCTTATGCTACAGACTTTCATTCGCTCCTAGCTTCATTTGATCTTAAACGCCTTACCACTACTAGCACTCACAAATCAGGCAACCAACTTGATTTAATTTACACACACGATTGTACTGCAGATAACATTCTGGTACAACCACTACATATCTCTGACCATTTCTTCATTAAATTCACATTACACTTTGCTACCCGGTGCCACCAACCCCTTACTGTTTACTTTTAGACGAAACCTCGCTCCCTTTCTCCCTCACATCTTTCCTCTGTGGTATCCTCCTCTCTTCCCTCACCTACCCATTTCTCATCTCTGGATGTGAATGCTGCTACTGATACTTTATGCTCTACTTTAACCACTTGTCTAGATGACATTTGTCCTCTCTCCTCCAGGCCAGCACGAACTGCCCCTTCTAACCCCTGGTTATCTGATATTCTTCGTGAACATCGGACCAGACTCGAGCGGCAGAGAGAAAATGGCGAAAATCCAACGAGCCGGACCTGAGTATGTATCAATCGTTTCTTTCATTTTCTCTGCTGAAGTCCACACTGCCAAATCGTCACATTTCCATAACAAGATCAACAATGCTCCAGATATGCGTGATCTCTTTAGAACATTTAATTCTCTCCTCTGTCCCCTCCACCACCTCCCACCACGTCTATAACAGCTGATGACTTTGCAACTTTTTACAAACAAAACTAAAACAATCAGTAGTCAGTTTTCACCTCCACTCATACAGGACCCCAACCAACTAGATCCACTGCTCAAACTCCCATCTTCTCCTTCTGTCCCTCACTGAGGCGGAAGTATCCAAACTTCTCCTCTCCAGCCATCCTACAACATGTCCTCTAGACCCTATCCCCTCACACCTTCTCCAAGCAATCTCTCCCACTCTTACCAGCACTCACACACATTATCAACACATCTCTCCTCACAGGCATCTTCCCCACTGCATTCAAGCAGGCTCGATGCACTGCTCAAAAACCACATTAAACACTTTCTTTAGAAAACTACAGACCTGTATTCTTGGCTTGTCTTCCAGGTTCATTGTTTCTTTTACAGAACAATGTAAATTGGTAAACAGTCAGGTGACTGCGCTACTATCGGTCACTGAAGCCCTGCGAATTGCAAAAGCCGATTCCAAATCATCAGTCCTCATTCTGCTGGATCTGTCTGCCGCTTTTGACACTGTCAATCATCAGATCCTCCTGTCCACCCTCTCATCACTGGATATCACTGGGATTCCACTTCGCTGGTTTGAATCCTATCTCAGGACTGGTCTGTCTTTCAGGGTGGCCTGGGGCCGGGAGGTATCTAAAGCACATCAATTGGTCACTGGGGTTCCCCAGGGCTCGGTTCTTGGACCCTCCTCTTCTCCACATACACTACATCACTGGCTCCCATCATACAGGCACATGGCTTCTCCTACCATTTCTATGCTGATGACACACAGCTCTATCTCTCATTTCGACCAGATGATCCAACGGTAGCTGCACGGATCTCAGGCTGCCTGGCGGACATCTCGGCATGGATGAAAGAACACCATCTACAGCTCAACCTGGCAAAGACTGAGCTTCTTGTCTTCCCTGCAACTCCAACTCTACAGCATGATTTCACGATTCAGTTAGGTTCATCAACATGTACCCCATCAGCTTCGGTCCGAAATCTTGGTGTAATCTTCGATGACCAGCTGACCTTCAAAGAGCACATTGCAAAGACTGCTCGATCTTGCAGGTTTGCACTACACAACATCAGAAAGATCAGGCCCTTTCTGACAGAGCACGCTGCACAACTTCTTGTCCAGGCCCTTGTCATTTCTAGACTGGACTACTGCAATGCTCTTCTAGCTGGACTTCCATCAAACACAATCAAACCTCTACAAATGATTCAGAATGCAGCGGCACGACTGGTCTTCAACGAGCCCAAAAGAGCCCATGTTACACCTCTCTTTGTCTCCTTGCACTGGCTACCAGTTGCAGCTCGCATCCAGTTCAAGACACTGATGCTTGCATATAAAACAACCACAGGCTCAGCACCCACCTACTTCCACTCACTATTACGAATTTACATCCCTCCAGAAGTCTGAGATCTGCTAGTGAGCGACTCGTGGTACCATCACAGAGAGGCTCAAAATCACTCTCCAGAACATTCTCTTTCACCATTCCTGGCTGGTGGAATGATCTTCCCACCCCTATCCGGAATGCTGGATCCCTGTCAATTTTCAAGCAACAACTGAAAACTCATCTCTTTCAACTCTACTTGACTACATAATAAAAAAAAAATAATTGTAACTTTCACTTTTTCAAAATCTTCATCTTTCTCTTTATCTCTCTCTCCTTCCCTTGCTAGCTTGTACTTATTTGAACAATGCCTGAGACTTGGTGTTATTGGCACTTCCTCTGTATGTTTGCCTCTTCAAGATTAATCGCTTTATGTACTCCCAATTGTAAGTCGCTTTGGATAAAAGCGTCTGCTAAATGACTAAATGTAAATGTAAATGCAAACTATATAAGCCACGCCTAGAGATTTTTTTTAAAGATGCATAGTGATCTTATTCTGTATCATCTTGTAATCATTCTTCAGGACACCTTAGCAAGATCTGGAACAGCTGTGCTGAGTTTCAGGCTTTACTTTCGAGCCAAGTTGTTAGCTTTATCTGCATTGGGATCTGGAGACCAGCAGTGGAGGTGAACCTGATGTCCGGCCCAGGCTCAAACAATGGGCCATGTGCGCATATTTGCCTTTGGATTTGTCACAGCGAGAACAAAACAGCTGTAGGAGGAGAGCATGTGGGGAAGGTTATAATAGATCAAGTGTGCAGCATTTGCTGTGTAACAATAACAACGAAAGTTTGCCATTAGGTTTTATTAGCGTTGTAGTGTGGAGGATTACGTGTTGACAGTTAGTCATTCCCTTATAGGCTTAAGGATATCTGGCTCTCATTTGCTTATAAAATATGTGTGTTTGAGAACAATTAAGGGCATATGTGTACGCTAATGGTATGGAGATTTAAAAAAAATGACTTCATTTTATTCTCATAAATGTAATATGTTTGTTGAATTACATCAGTTATTGCAAACATTTCTGATAGATGATTTTAAACTAGGTCTAAAATAGGTCTAAATTGCTGTTTCCTCTTACCCAAAGGATCCTCTAAAATGACTGTCTGCTGAGCCATCAAACAATCCGGCTTCCTGGAGGGGTTGCGAGACTAGAACATTAAAAAGGGTAAAATATATGGTTTAGCATTCAGGGGGTTTGTAGCCATAATTGGTAGGTAGAGTTTAGGAGCCTCAACTTGAGTAATTTAAGTAAGTTTGTAATTTGGCCCTGTACCACAATCCAACCCCCAACCCAGTAAAAAGCTTTTATGGGGAAAATGAAACACGGGTCAGAAAATGCACATGCAAGGTTATATTTTGTGTTTTCGTTATACTTTCAAGCATTTATATATTGGGTACTTTACAGTTGGTTATCATTGGCGTAGTAGGCTAAATACAAGGCATCCAAGCTGTAAGGTCACAATGTATAGTTCACCCCAAAAAATTTATTCTGTCATTATTTACTCACCTTCATGTCGTTCTAAACTTGTATAAATGTATTTCTTGTGTTCTTTCCAGAACACTGTTAAGCTCCAAGAATGGCAAAAATGTAAGCTGCATGAACAGTCCATATTATGTTTCAAATCTTCTGAAGGTGTATAGTTGTGTGAGAAACAGACTTCTAATTTATTCACATTATTCATTGATAAATTTGAACAGCGAGTTGAACTCACATTTGTGGAAAAAAAACACCAGTTTGTTAACGAATCAGGTAAATTAATCTTTCAGATTTGTGAATGGGATCAAGGGTTCATTATAAAGCATCTCTTCAAAAGTACAATTTGTTTATTTATCTGGTTCTTGACTCACTAAATAAATGATTTGTTTGCATTGGTTAGTTAACAGTGAATAAACAATGACTGAATTTGAATTTTTAGATTCTACTGGATTATTAATATTCTAGATTCCTATTCCATTAACAACTTCAACAATCAGAAAAAAATAGGCCTATTAGATTTGGTATGTTCATCAAGGGATCGGAAAACATAGGACAACTTAAAAAATAAAGTACACAAGTCATATGAATTGTGTTTTTGTTGTTGGTTTCTTGGTGATTTTCGAAGCTTAACAGTTTGTGGTAAACATCTCCAATTCTTAACCCAATAACTGCTGGGATCAGATCAATGAATTGAATCAGTGAGTTGAACTCTGATTTTATTTTATTAAAAAAATCAGTCCAAATTGTGATCAAATTGTTCAATCATTAATTAATCATTCAGTAAAATGTGTGACTTGTGATTGTGGGTTCATTGAAAAGAACCCATTCAAAGGAAGAATTTGTTCTATGATCTGTTTCGTGAGTTCAATCCCCCGAATCAAAGATTTGTTTGCAGCGGTTAGTAAACAGTGACTGAATTAAAATGTTTGGGTGACCTTTAATACCAACAACCTACAGCTCTTCAACACGACCTGACTCAGGAAAACTTGTTATTCTTTTGAAGATTTGGATTTTGCAACCAGTCTGCGACAAAATCAACATAGCGCAGCTGACTACAGTGTTAAATCAAGATCTGTCCGCCTCAAGCTCTAGGTCTACGAAAGATTTGAGAACATGTGGCGGCTGTCCTCGTTTTATTGAATTAGTGCCGAAAACATCAGCCATACGCTGTTGTATGATTATTGCTTGTTTGTCATAAATTGAAGAATGATAACTTTAATTGCTTTGCTTTCATGCCTGCCAATGTAAAATAATTTTTCTCATATGTGCATTATCATATCACAATTTCAGCAATATTGAGGCATGAAACTGTAACATAAACATTGAGTCGTGTGTTTGGAGTCCCACAGGGCTGCGCAACGTTCGTCATCAATGACCCTTAAGTTGTAAAGTTCAATAGTATTGGCAGGCAGCTCCGTCTGCCCCGAAAAGGCTCACAATATTACGCCCTTATTCCCTCTGAGCTTTCTGCATTTTCTCTCCATTGTTTTCTTCGCTTGATGGTTATTGCATGAGATAACATCGACGTCTGCTTTTCGAGTGTTTTCTTTTTCAGCATCCATTTGGTCTCTTCGATACAGTCCTGACCTCTCACTCGGTGTCACAGGGTGAACGTCGACTCAGGTTATGAATTATGTCACGGTAACTTTCCCTCTCCGGTCACTTAAATCAACTTTTATCAAGGTTGGACACTGACAGGAATTCCATTGGGATTAGTTTGTCAGCCAAAAAAGAGCAATAACAAGCAGACTTTGAGGTATGAGCAGTCAATCTGTGTGCTGTCCAAGCATAGGCCTAATTAAAATAGAAGAAATGCCATTGTGTCAAATTGTATTTATAAATAAATAATAATTGTATTATTGTAATTATATATTAATATTTATTGGTTATCAGTTAATAATACATTTATAAATAAATGTCAATTTAATCAAGCAAATTTAGCAATTTATAACAAAGTAACATTTATTGTTTTTAACAATTATTACTTAATATTATAATAGATTTGAACTTTATTAATTATGAGTAAATAAAATTGTATAAATGTATCCATAACAAAATTGCATTCATTGTTTTATTATGATTATTAATTGCTTTATTTTATGTAAATTATTTGGATATTTATAAGTAAATAATACATTTATAAATAAATGTCGCTATAACAAAATAATACATTGATTATTTTTACAATTATTTATTATTTTTATATTAAATATATTGATTATTTATTAGTAAATATGTGTATAAATAAATGTATTTGTACATTTATATCTCTAACAAAATAATATAGATATTATTTTTTATAAATATGTATTGCGTTATTTTTATAATGATACATTTACTTACATTTTTTACTTTTATTTAATATATAATAAATTCGTTTTTTTTACAAGGATGTGGTCAGAAATAGTTATTGTAAGACACTATACATAACACATCTTTTCAGTTTCATTTTAACTTCTGATGTAAAGCTTTCGCTAATTCGTAATGCATCCAATTTGGCTTATCGAGCAGTATACTATTCAAACAAGCCTAAAATCAGACTGTGGCACCTCAAGTCTGACGTGGATCCTGCTCTGAAGCCCTTCTGTTTTTCATTGAGGCTCGTATCTTCGTTTACAGCACTTTCATTATGTCTGTGGGTTGGAGCTCTGTGTTTAGCCCATGTGGCCCGTACATGCAGCACGCACATGATTACAGACCATCTTGGGTGATGAGTTTTGTGGGCTCATCGGGGGTTAAGTTTGATCCTTGATTTGCAATAGCGGGACAGTACAAGTGCCCCCTTTGACAGAAGGAGAACAACGTGTTAAAAAATTCAGAAATCTGTAATGTATAACAGTATTTCATTGATTTTACAGCAGTTGTGAAAGTAACAAACAGCTTGGGTTGAACAAATTAAAGCACATTATGCTCTTCTCTCTACTTTTTAACTGCTAAAAAAGTGGAAATAATTATTAGGTGCTAAAACGACAACTGACAGCTTCAAATGGGAATTTCCATTGTGACATAGACAGTTCCATAATTTAGTAATAACTGAAATAAGTGCATCTCTCCCAAGCTGCCTTCAGCTCTTTGATGTATTTAATTGAATTTAAAATTAAAATGCCACAAACTGTACTAGCCAAAAGCTAACCTGTGTATTAAATCTTAAAGATAAGACAATATAAGACAAAAAAGAGTTACATCAGCATCAGCAGTTGAACCTCGTGTAAGATAACATCAATACATTCTCATCAGAACCATATGTGACACCATTCCAGTGTCACAGACCCAGAGAACCCACCCTGCTCGCCATGGCAACGCTAATTTATGACTAGCCTCTAATTAAGGTGCAGCGTCTGGGGTTTTGTGGATATTGGCTCAGGGGGAGGTTTAGTGCATGGAAAACCTAAAATAAACAACACTAAAATAACTCATCACAAATTATGCGATTGATACATATTTATATATTACTTACAACACTAATTTATGACTATTATAATTAAGGTGCAGTGCCTGGGGTTTTATAAAACTGACTCAAAAGAAATGTAGTCCATCAAAATAAATAAATCAATAAAATATAAATTTTAATTAAGTGTATGTATTGTAAATAATGTTTGATAATAGTAATATAGTAATTATCTATCATCCATCCATCCATCCATCCATCATAAACTATATTATAATACATTCAAAATCAAATAAAATATTAAATAAAATATATAGTACAATAATATAGTAACTGCATAATATATACAGTAATCGAGAGATATAAAGATATATAGATATATACAGATTTTAATTATGTAGTTAATTTTACAGTATATTTTAAAGTTTTTCTCAATTGCTTTGGCACATTTTTCGAAACAGTCTTAACATTTTCTAAACTGAGTGTAAATGTCACAACTGTTTGCTGGAACTTCAGAACTTTATTGTACATCTGTAAAATGTAGTTACTCACCCAAAAATGTCATTCATGCTTCAAAACCTAGTTATCGTGTCAGTAATTTGGCCATCTTGGTGGACATCCTGTCGCTCTTGTTGGTCAGGCCAAAGATTTTCAACAGCATCACATCTGATGTTTTCCATTGCCATGCACCGGGGAAAAATCTCCTTGAATGCCGCACACATGCCCTGCAATGATCCGCTGTGATGTCCTCACATACAGCATTCATGGCATCAACAGAGACATCTGATCTTGTGCTCTACATATATGATCTACATATAAATGCTCCCAAACTTGATCGGCTAAATGGTTGAATGGTTGATTCAAATTGTATTGCAATTAGAAGTCATTTTCCAATTTAGCAGACATTACAAACAATGTCAATGTCAGATATTTATGGCATATACACCAATGTACACTCATTTTTGATAATTGAATGGATCGTTTTGAATGTGACGGCTTACACAATGAAAAATGATTGAGAAGTTGTGAAGAGTTTGATAGTTTAAGTGAGAATAAACTCAGTTTTGATCAACAAGCCATATGCAATTAGTTGTTGTGCAAACTGCAGACAATTGTATTTACTGTTTGCACACATGTGCCAAAGCATTTGCAATTTGCTCAAATCAATAAGAAATTCCAATCTGATGTGAACAAGAAGCTAATTGTTCAGAAATCTGAACTTATTGTTTTGAGAAAAAAAATTAATTTGAGAATTGAGCAAAACTGTAATTATATAGTTAATCTTATGTAATGTATTTATATATAACATGCTACAGAAATGATTATGTGTAAATAGAAAATAATTTTTCGATTAATAATTTATCTTGATTAACATAATGCATATTTAAAGTCTAAACAACTACATTCTCGCATAATAACTCTCAAAACTACATTCCGTGTCACAAAAACAGTATTTTTTTTAATTATAGTGTATTTGGACATCTACCAGGACACTCGCTGTGAGAAATACCATAAGCTGAGTAATACAAAAGGTGAAACCTTTTGGAGTTCTGTTATTACTACAATATTGCACTCCTTTCAGCCAATCAGATTCGAGGACCAGAAAGAAAGGTTGTATAAAATATATTACATGTTTTGTAGTTTGTAGTCATTGATCTCATTGTAGTCATTATATAGATTATATAGACAGTGTGTTTGTAGTGCTTTATGGAATTTGACGTTTTAAAGTTGCTATGGTAACAGTGAATATATTTTACATGCCACAAATGATCATGACCTTTATCCAGAGCAACTTCACTTTGTTCAATGTAAACACACTGTTTAAAAACATTTAAATCACAACCTTGGGTTTTTGTGAGATGACCCCCTTAAAAAACGTGTGATTCATTATTGTTTAATGTTATAGTAAGTTTGACACTTCGTAGATTATTCACAAACACGGCCAGTCAAATATTTGTCTTGCATGTCCACTCAACAGATTGCTGTGTATTGCTCTTTGATGACTCTTTGGTGTATTAAAATAATCTGTCACATTGTAAAATAACTCTCCTTCATGTAACTTATTAAATATCTGTTTGATGCTTTGGGCACGTCATGCTGATCTGTGATTATACCCTGTGGAGCAGCTTTGATACGCTCGGTTTATAAGGGTGTGATTAACAAGATGATTGTGTGGTTTTCCGTGTTTCATGTTTGCTCATCCTGTGTGTGTTCAGACAAAGTCTCCTTAAGATAGATATTTAAGGTATTCTATAGTCTTTGGTTCAGAGCACACGTGCACGCACACAAGTGGCCTGACCCGTGTCAGTAATATGGCTGGCAGAAGATCCTTGTGCATGAGGTTTCACTGACTGAAGATAGCTAATGGATGAGGGTTAGCATAGTTTTATTTTTGTAATGTTACTGTTTCCCCTGTTGCGAACAAATCTATTAGACATTACATCCGACCAAGTTTGCTAGAAACTAGACATTTATAGAAAAATAAATTGAATGTATCTTTTAGATTTCACAAGTCTCTGCTTTTGCTGCCACATGATGACACATGATGATTAAAATGAAACACGTGATTCATTAAGCGCCAAAAGGCCATTTTATTTATTTTGCAAATAAACCAACAGCGCCTTCTGCTGGTATTATTGGGTCAAAATCACTATAAATGTCCCATTGGAGTCCTCGTCAAAATCATTCAGTCATCATGAACATAATACAACATCATACAATTCTGAAATTATATGATAAATGACCAAACATTTGCACACATTTAACTACAACTTCAGTCTCTTGAAATGTATTTTTCTAATTTTATACTATTTCTTTAATGGGATGTATGTGATTTTGGCATGCCCTTCACGCAGCTCAGCTAAATTCAATGAGTGTAAAAAGTGGTTAAATAACACAAAATTAAAATTAATTTGTAACTATTCTTATTGCCCTCAGCCAGTTGTTATATAAAACATGTCAGATTGTTCATTTATATTCTATATTCATAATAATATTAAGCATTTTGCACGTGTCCCTGAAATTGCTGTCCACCCTGTCATGATGTTGTAAATGACCCTTTAAGAAACCCTCTGATCTACTCATTTTGGCTTTCTTTGGTGGAGGTTAAAACATCTGATGCAAGTACACTAAGTATCTACACTTATATTTCCTCATTTTCATCATATTGTGTTTGTAGTTGCATGTTGCCAAGCTTAACATGTCCACCCTGTCATAGTAAAATATTAATTTATATACAAGTTTTTCAGAAATTCAAAATATATATTTTAAGCAGTTCACATTCAGCTTCACCAACGAACCACTTTTCTGACTGAAGGTATACTATTGTTTATTAAATGCTAACTTTAACCAAAAATGTCCACCCTGTCACCAAGCCTTCCACATAGTACATATCAGGGGGGACATGTGCATCGTTTTTGCCAAATTCTGATAATGATTTAACAAGGGCTATTGATTTAACATGATAAATACATTTAATGAACCTGAGCCCAGAACTGTATGCTGTCTTTCATTGTATGCAGTTGCGTAGTGATGAACATGATGGAAGGCAACGACTCAATGTGATGTAGCCTGTTAGAATGTGCCTAAAATTCAAGATACGTGGGCAAAAAATGCCCAAAGCAAAAGTGCCATTTGACAACCCTAACTGGCTGATGATCTCAATGTGTTTTACTGCCGATTTGAAAAGGCCAGACTGACACACAGCACCCGCTCTGATCAGCACTTCACACATTCACCTACCACCCCTGCACCACCGTCTGTGGTCATAAAGTCACTTGAGAGACTGATCCTGGCCTACCTGAAAGACATCACTAGACCCTTGCTGGATCATCTTCAGTTTGCCTACAGATCAAACAGGTCTGTGGATGATGCTGTCAATGTGGGACTGCATTACATCCTGCAACACCTCGACAAACCTGGGATCTTTTTTGTGGACTTCAGCTCTGCCTTTAATACATCATGCCTGACCTTTTCTTAGACAAACTGACACAGTTTTCTGTGCTCACCTCCATCTGTCAGTGGATCATCAGCTTCCTGACAGACAGGCAGCAGCTAGTGAGGCTGGGCAAACTCACATGCAGAACTCTCACCATCAGCACTGGCACCCCTCAGGGTTGCGTTCTCTCCCCACTGCACTTTTCCGTCTACACAAATGACTGCACTTCAAAGGACCCCTCTGTCAAGCTCCTGAAGTTTGTGGATGACAGTCATTGGCCTCATCAAGGATGGAGATGAGTCTGCTTACAGACAGGAGGTGGAGCAGCTGGCTGTCTAGTGCAGTCATAACAACCTGGAGCTAAACCAGTCTTGGCAATAAAGCTCTTTCTGATTCTGATAAAAGACACCTGTCCACAGAAGCAATCAATCAATCAGATTACAAACTCTCCACCGTGGCCAAGACCAAAGAGCTGTCCAAGGATGTCAGGGACAAGATTGTAGACCAAGGCTGGAACGGGTTACAAGACCATCGCCAAGGATCTTGGTGAGAAGGTGACAACAGTTGGTGCGATTATTCACAAATGAAAGAAACACAAAATAACTGCCAATCTCCCTCAGACTGGGGCTCCATGCAAGATCTCACCTTGTGGAGTTTCAATGATCATGAGAACGGTGAGGAATCAGCCCAGAACTACACAGGAGGGTCTTGTCAATGATCTCAATGCAGCTGGGACCATAGTCACCAAGAAAACAATTGGTAACACGTTATGCCATTAAGGACTGAAATCCTGCAGTGCCCGCAATGTCAAGAAAGCACATGTACAAGCCCGTCTGAAGTTTGCCAATGATTCAGAGGAGAACTGGGTGAAAGTTGTGGTCAGATGAGACCAAAATCGAGCTCTTTGGCATCAACTCAACTCGCTGGGTTTGGAGAAGGAGGAATGCTGCCTATGACTACAAGAACACCATCTCCAGCGTCAAACATGGAGGTGGAAACATTATGCTTTGGGGGTGTTTTCTGCTAAGGGGACAGGACAACGGCACTGCATCAAAGGGACGATGGACAGGGCCATGTACTGTCAGGGCCAGGGCATTGAAGCCAGCCAGGACATTGAAAATGGTTCGTGGATGGGTATTCCAGCATGACAATGACCCAAAACAGATGGCCAAGGCAACAAAGGATTGGCTCACGAAGAAGGACCTTAAAGAAGCACATTAAGGTCCTGGAGTGGCTTAGCCAGTCTCCAGACCTTAATCCCATAGAAAATCTGTGGAGGGAGCTGAAGGTTGGAGTTGACAAACGTCAGCCTAGAAACCTTAATGACTTGGAGAGGATCTACAAAGAAGAGTGGGACAAAATCCCTCCTGAGCATGGCCATAGCCATGCTTTGAAAACTAGTGAGGTCCGGGCGGGGATATATATATACAGTGCTTAGCGTAAATGAGTACACCGCCTTTGAAAAGTAGCATTTTAAACAATATCTCAATGAACACAAAAACATTTTCCAAAATGTTAACAAGACTAAGTTTTATTTAACATCTGTTTAACTTATAACATGAAAGTAAGGTTAATAATATAACTTAGAGAACAACATTTTCAGTTTTACTCAAATTAGGGTGATGCAAAAATGAGTACACCCCACTGAAAGTCTCTGGAGCAAAGCTAAATTTTAGACTACAAATGTCTAATTTAACAAGAATTTAACCACAGGTGAGTCTAATTATTCATTACACAGCTGACAGTTGACTATAAAAGGGTGTTACTTAAAGAAAACCCCTTCCCATTTCATGCTGTCAGCAATGGCACCACATGGAAGAGAAATGTCACAAGAAAATAATTTCTTTACACAAGAAAGGTGAAGGCTACAAGAAGATCAGCAAAGCTTTACTTATCAGTCAGAATACTGTAGCAAAAGTGGTACAAACATTTAAAAAAGATGGAACTGCAACCATCTCACAGAGACGTCCAGGTCGTCCACGGAAGTTAACACCTCGTCAGGAGCGTCTTCTGATGAGAAGGGTTGAAGAAAATCGACATGCAAGTTCACTGCAGTTATCTAAAGAAGTAGAAAGCCAAACTGGGGTGACTATTTCCCGTGACACAATATGGCGTACACTGCAGAGGAATGGCATGCATGGGTGCCATCCACGAAAGAAGCCTCTCCTAAAGCCCAGGCACAAAAAAGCCTGCCTAGAGTTTGCCAGGGCCCATGCTGACAAAGATGAAGACTACTGGGACTCTATACTCTGGAGTGATGAGACCAAGATAAATGTTTTTGGAACTGATGGCTTCAAAACTGTATGGCGTCGCAAAGGTTAGGAATACAAAGAAAAATGCATGGTGCCTACAGTGAAACATGGTGGTGGCAGTGTCCTTATGTGGGGCTGCATGAGTGCTGCTGGTGTCGGGAGCTGCATTTCATTGATGGCATCATGAATTCACAAATGTACTGCTCTATATTGAAAGAGAAGATGCTACCATCACTCCGTGCCCTTGGTCGTTGTGCACTTTTCCAACATGACAATGATCCTAAACACACATCTAAGGCCACTGTTGGATTTCTGAAGAAGAACAGGGTGAAAGTGATTCAGTGGCCAAATATGTCTCCTGATCTGAACCCAATCGAACACCTATGGGGAACTCTGAAGAGACAAGTAGAGCATCACTCTCCATCCTGCATCTCTAAAAGAGGTAATTCTTGAAGAATGGAAAAAGATAGATCTGGCAAAATGTCGCCAACTTGTTCATTCCATGCCTAGAAGACTTGGTGCTGTCACGGAGGCCATTCTTATGTGTCAGCGGTTATGTTTCAGCGTGACGTTATTCATTTAAATGTATTAAATTAAAATGATTCATTTAAAAACTTGTCTTGTTTTTGAAGCCACTAAGCAAACTTTTGTAAAAAAAAAAAAAAAAATGTAATAACTGAAAAAAAGTATAATTTTACATTAAAACGCCGCTTCAGTTTTTGTGCAAACATTGAAAACATGCACACAAGATGAAATGCACATAGAATTTCATAAAATACACCTTGCTTATCAGGCTCATGAAAGCACACACAAGATGAAATGCACTTAATGAATTATTTTGTTGCTTAAATAAAATAAACACACTTTCTAAAATTAAAATAAACCACAACTGCGCTGAGCGTATTGAGCGAGCGGAGCGCAATCTTCAGAAAGAGCTCTCCGCTCTGAAGGAAATATGATCGCTCCGCTCGCGCTCCACTCCGCTCACATGCTCTGGCTCGGGATCATTTAGCTTCTCGCTTTTTATTGTGCCCAAATACGCGCACACCACACATGTACTGTATGAAATATTGTTATAATAAGTATATCATAAATATTATACATCACCTATGTAATAGGCAAGTACGCAATGCATATACGCACGCATTAGCATACAGGTGACAGTTGACCATGCAGAGCATCAGGGAGAAGTTGGAGCGTGGGGAGTTACTAAAAGTTCCCAATGCTTCGGGAAAAGCTGCATTTTGGCAGAGTTTTGTCTGTATTGATATTTGTGGGCATGATTGTCGGTGGTGGTAGTTCTGTTTGAGGCCTATAATAAAAGTTTACCTCTTAGTAGCGTGTGTTTGTGTATAGCAGAGTCAGCACGCGTCAGAGAGCTTAAAGTGATATTGATCTTGGGTCGGCATGAATGTGTTCGGGGGAAATGTTATATTAATATTAATAAACTAGTGTTTTCTAAGTCGGTGTCGCAAGGATGAAGTTGCAGATCCAGACTTGACATCTCCTCATTAGACCTGCCTCTAATAAATGCATCTACGGATTATGATTATAATGAAAGGGTTTTTGTTTTATGTTTTATTTCGTTAAGTACTAATTTAAAGCTTTCTGTAGATATATGTATCATGTCTAAACCTGATCAAACACGCTATGATCAGCTCACTGTCTGCCACTGGTCGTTAGCTACTTTAAAAAACAAAAACTTACATTTAACAAATAAAAAAACGATCCAAATGTTTTTCTTAATTACCTTCATAAAATAACGAAACGAAATACAACCACTTTACCATTTCATACAAAACTGAAGTATTCTAATTGCTGAAATAGTATAGTATAAGCTGTTTTGGGAGAAGGGAAAAATAAAATATGGCTTGGGTTGGAACTCTGATAAGCTGTCGGACATGGGCCGGGCCTGAGTGTCTCGGGCCAGGGCCTATATTTTAGGCCCGTGCAGGGCTCTACTCCCCGCCCCCCCCTGTGCACGCCACTGCTCCCAAATGTTTGAATCGGCTTTGCTTGACAGTATTCTCAAGCTTGTGGTCATCCCTGTTACTTGTGCACCTTTTCCTATCCTATTTCTTTCTTCCAGTCAACTTTGCATTTAATATGCTTTGATACAGCACTCTGTGAAGAGCCACCCCTTTCAGTAATAATTCAGTACTCTGCGACTTACCCTGTTTGTGGAGGGTGTCAAGGATCATCTTCTGGACCGTTGCCAAGTCCCCCATTATTGTGGTTTCAAAGAACAAAAGATAAACAGAATTTATGCTGTATCGATGGTCATTTAATGAAACTCAAATGTAAATATTCTATAAATTTGAGATACAGATTTTCGACTTTCATTAGCTGTAAGCTCTAATCATCCAAATAAAAAAGTAAAAAAAAAATTGGAGTGTTTTATTTACATGCAATGAATCGAAAACATATGAAGGTTTCACTTTACAAATGACAAGAAAAAAAAAACATTTTTCACCATATTCCAATTTTTTTTAGATGTACCTGTATATACTTTATGTGGGATAAATTTATATTTTATTTAGTATTATAAACATTTGTTAACCCACTAAAAATAAACATTTTATGTATTTTGTCTTGTGGAGAGCTTTCTGTCATAAACGCAATTTGTATGTTTAAAATATTTTATTGAATGGGAAAATACTATTTGTCTGGTCTTTGTCTGGTTTCTGTACTCGATTCTGATTGGCCAGTCTGAGACAATTATTTAAACACAGAATATCTTATTTATCATCCACAAGTTTATCCAAAAAAAAGGTAAAGCTGTCTATTTGCAATGTAAAACAAATGATGGCAATCACTTTGGAGGCACAATAATCCTTCCAAAATATTAAATAAGGAAAACAGACAATGTATAAAATACTTAGGATGTATATTTTGGAGGTCAAGTAACGAAAAAAGTAAACACCTATCCAGATAACTCATTATTACAGCATTCAATTAATGCAATGAAGCATCCTGTGCAAATATGCTAAGCTAAAGACTTTTTAAATAGTTCAACCAAATGTAACAACACATAATAATCATTGCAGTCAACATGTGGACATTACTAAGGGAAATCTTTAAAGGGGAATCTTTCATTGAAGAAGTTTCACTGCATCACAAAGGTTTGAAAATTGAGATGAGCAATAAAAATCAATCACTGAGTATAACAGCAAAACATTAGAATCACTCTGGACTTGTTGCAGTACTAAACAGAAATGCATGGCAGATTTGTTTTACTCTGAAAGCATCCAACTGAATATCCATAGACATTTATTTTGTCCAGCTGACTTTGGGAATGTCGTAATGCTCAGTCAGTGTGTCCAGGTGTCTGTTGAAATCCTGTAACACAACAAAGAAACAACAAATTCACACACACAAAAAATCAACTAACTTACTTAACTTTTTAAAGAAACCTCAGTAAGGCTTACCTCAACCCTTCTCTTGTGTGTTTTGGAGGCCTTCTTCAAAATCCTTTCCATTTGCTACTCAGCATTCAGCAGTCAAGGAAAACGTAGTTAATATTGTTAATATATGGTGAAAAGACAACATATATGTTCAGATGAATTTTTATAAAATACCCTTTTCTCTTGTAATTTGTCGAATGCTAACTGTGCTGGCGTCCTTTTGTCAACATAAACTTTATTAGTTCCTTCTTCGTTTTCAGTAGCCAAAGCCTGTTCCTCTAAACGCTTCCTTTCCTTGTCCTTCTTCTTTTTCCTATGAAAAAACACGAAAAATAGGTAAAAATGCAAAGTAATAATGACGTATAATTAACACAACAACACAGAGCTAGCATAACAGCTAACAGCTGTCGTGACAATGACACAACAAGAGCTAAAATGATCTAATGTTAAGAAAAGCATAAATATACATACTTTTTACTTGCCAAAGATACTCCTTTCAGTTTTAAAGAGCCTTTCGATACAGAATTATACTCCGACATGTTGGCTTGCTTGAGTATCTCGTGTATTTCGCTATGGTGTATCTGACCAGAGCTTGGTGGTGTTTATAAATTAGCCTCTGTTTTACTGCCCTCTAGCGGATAGGAGGGAAAGTTTTTTAGCAGTTTATATATTTTTTTTGTCGTTCTTCTTCTTGTTGTTGAAGCGTTAGTGGAAACAGCTAGGTTTGAGCCAACAGGGCTTCATTTTGGATCTCGACTGTGAGCTAAGTGCGCATGCGCGATGGTGCTTTACCCGGATGTTCGTCTACGTAGGTCATTGACCAGCTTGCTCAGACAGCATGGTGTAAGATCTGAGGAGGCACAATGGCACATAAAGTGCTTAATTCTTTAAAAAGGATAAACTTGCCTTTTCTTAATGTTTATAATGAGCTTTTTGTTAACACCCTATGTATTCAGTCACGTAGTTATGCTAGTAAGAAACCAGGTAAGCTGTGTTGTGTACGCATATTATATTTGTATCCATACAATGTCAACATTACCCTGTAACTTCTGAACTTGTAGGACCAAATTTCAAAACATGAATCAGTTATTTGTGGAATGGTATATAATATTATTTTAGTTTTTATTTATATTGTTTTATATTCAGAATTCATATAATAGTTTTTACCCCCCATCATCATCATCAAAATAATAATGAATTTGGATTCAATTTGGACTTTTCTATAAATTTTTCCCTCTAAATTTACATTAAAATTCTGGATTTTATTTCCACCAATTAAAAATTAAAAAGGTAATTGTGAATTGTCAAAATTCTGAATTTTTCTTCTCCCATTGCAAGTGTATATTTTACAATACATACTTTTCTTCTTTCAGCTGCGAAGAAACAAATCTGATTTGTGAGATTAAAAAATGACTATTAAATCATTATTTATTTATTCCATGGCAGAAAAAATCTTCCATATTTATTGCATCTCAAATTAACTAGAACAATACCATGCTTGTAACTTATGTTGTATATGTGTTGTCCCATACCCTCAGGTTGTTTCAGTTGGACCTCGGTCCACCCAAAAAACTCTTTTAAGGCAGGAGGAAGGAGCATATTTGGAGACATAATAAACTGCATAAAGGCAAAAAGATGTAGAGGGCTTTGAGAGCAAGACCTGGGTGAACCTTTGCTTTCCCAGCATTCACAGCGGCCATTACCTGAGGCACAGGTTGAGATATGTTTCTCTGTATGGAGAAGTTTATCTTCTTTTCCTGTGTAACGAACAAATCAGTGCTGACAAAAAATAAGCAAACTTTTTCAGTTTTGCTGGTTGTGTTGGTTCTTCTGTTTCCGAGGATCAAGTGGTTGAATTTTTGTTGTCATTCTTTGTATTACTGTTAACATGATTGTGTTATTGTTCTCAATTCTGTCATGTGAAAAATAAAATTTCTAATGCGAAATGTCAAAAAGCGTTTTTTCTTTTTTGCGTGTTCATTCTTACAGTCATGAAAAACTTGAAATTGTTAAACTAAGTGTAACTGTTCACAAAATGAATTTATCTGTCCTTATCTGTTTGTGCATTTCAATAAATTAGAATGTCGTGGAAAAGTTCATTTATTTCAGTAATTCAACTCAAATTGTGAAATTTGTGTATTAAATAAATTCAATGCACACAGACTGAAGTAGTTTAAGTCTTTGGTTATTTTAATTGTCATGATTTTGTCTCACATTTAACAAAAACACACCAATTCACTATCTCAACAAATTAGAATACTTCATAAGACCAATAAAACACACAGCTCTATCTCTCATTTCGACCAGATGATCCAACGGTAGCTGCACGGATCTCAGTCTGCCTGGCGGACATCTCAGCATGGAT
This sequence comes from Gymnocypris eckloni scoliostomus, assembly GCA_027564155.1. Classification (NCBI taxonomy): domain Eukaryota; kingdom Metazoa; phylum Chordata; class Actinopteri; order Cypriniformes; family Cyprinidae; genus Gymnocypris; species Gymnocypris eckloni. Next base: position 16,460,374 of record CM050418.1, on the reverse strand, counting down.
GAAAGAAAACCATCTACAGCTCAACCTGGCAAAGACTGAGCTTCTTGTCTTCCCTGCAACTCCAACTCTACAGCATGATTTCATGATTCAGTTAGGTTCATCAACAATTACCCCATCAGCTTCGGTCAGAAATCTTGGTGTAATCTTCGATGACCAGCTGACCTTCAAAGAGCACATTGCAAAGACTGCTCGATCTTGCAGGTTTGCACTACACAACATCAGAAAGATCAGGCCCTTTCTGACAGAGCATGCTGCACAACTTCTTGTCAGGCCCTTGTCATTTCCAGACTGACTACTGCAATGCTCTTCTAGCTGGACTTCCATCAAACACAATCAAACCTTTACAAATGATTCAGAATGCAGCGGCACGACTGGTCTTCAACGAGCCCAAGAGAGCCCATGTTACACCTCTCTTTGTCTCCTTGCACTGGCTACCAGTTGCAGCTCGCATCCAGTTCAAGACACTGATGCTTGCATATAGAACAATCACAGGCTCAGCACCCACCTACTTCCACTCACTATTACAAATTTACATCCCCTCCAGAAGTCTGAGATCTGCTAGTGAGCGACGCCTCGTGGTACCATCACAGAGAGGCTCAAAATCACTCTCCAGAACATTCTCTTTCACCGTTCCTGGCCGGTGGAATGATCTTCCCCCCCATCCGGAATACTGGATCCCTGTCAATTTTCAAGCAACAACTGAAAACTCATCTCTTTCAACTCTACTTGACTATATAAAAAAAAAAAAAAAAAACTTTCACTTTTTCAAAATCTTCATCTTTCTCTTTATCTTTCTCTCCTTCCCTTGCTAGCTTGTACTTATTTGAACAATGCCTGAGACTTGGTGTTATTGGCACTTCCTCAGTATGTTTGCCTCTTCAAGATTAATCGCTTTATGTACTCCCCAATTGTAAGTCGCTTTGGATAAAAGCGTCTGCTAAATGACTAAATGTAAATGTAAATGTAAAAAAAATAATTTTTAGTGAATTGTTGGCCTTCTGGAAAGTATGTTAATTTACTGTATATGTACTCAATACTTGGTTGGGGGACAATAGATTCTAAATGAGGTTCAGGTCTGGTGAGTTTGCTGGCCAGTCAAGCACACCAACACCATGGTCATTTAACAAACGGTTGGTGTTTTTGGCAGTATGGGCAGGTGCCAAATCCTGCTGGAAAATGAAATCAGCATCTTTAAAAAGCTGGTCAGCAGAAGGAAGCATGAAGTGCTCCAAAATGTCTTGGTAAACGGGTGCAGTGACTTTGGTTTTCAAAAAAACACAATGGACCAACACCAGCAGATGACATTGCACCCCAAATCATCACAGACTGTGGAAACTTAACACTGGACTTCAAGCAACTTGGGCTATGAGCTTCTCCACCCTTCCTCCAGACTCTAAGATCTTGGTTTCCAAATGAAATACAAAACTTGCTCTCATCTGAAAAGAGTACTTTGGGCCGCTGGGCAACAGTCCAGTTCTTCTTCTCCTTAGCCCAGGTAAGACGCCTCTGATGACAACTGTAGCCAAATTCCTTGACACATCTGTGTGTGGTGGCTTTTTATGCCTTGACCCCAGCCTCAGTCCATTCCTTGTGAAGTTCACCCAAATTCTTGAATTGATTTTGCTTGACAATCCTCATAAGGCTGCGGTTCTCTCGGTTGGTTGTGCATCTTTTTCTTCCACACTTTTTCCTTCCACTCAACTTTCTGTTAACATGCTTGGATACAGCACTCTGTGAACAGACAGCTTCTTTGGCAATGAATGTTTGTGGCTTACCCTCCTTGTGAAGGGTGTCAATGATTGTCCTCTGGACAACTGTCAGATCAGCAGTCTTCCCCATGATTGTGTAGCTTAGTGAACCAAACTGAGACCATTTTGAAGGCTCAGGAAAACTTTGCAGGTGTTTTGAGTTGATTAGCTGATTGGCATGTCATCATATTCTAATTTGTTGAGATAGTTAATTGGTGGATTTTTGTTATGAGCAAAAATCATCACAATTAAAATAACCAAAGACTTAAACTACTTCAGTCTGTGTGCATTGAATTTATTTAATCCACGAGTTTCACAATTTGAGTTGAATTACTGAAATAAATGAACATTTTCACGACATTCTAATTTATTGAGATGTACCTGTATATCTGTATATTTTGTTGAAGTTATGTGAGGTGGCGGGTCCCATCCCTTCAGCAGGAGTCTACATGTTGTTGATTGCTTGCTACTATATGTCGAGCAGTTCAGGTTCATTTTATTTGTACCCATAGGCTAGTTCTTCAGTGTTATGAATTCTCACACATTTTACAGACTACACAAACATTAAGCAACATACGTGATAAAAGTTTTAAAGTTCCCAACATCACTAAAAACCGCCTGGACTAAAAACAATAAATATATGTACACATTATGTAAAAAAAATTACAATAAATGAATTAAAAAGTAAAAAGTAATAATGATAATAATAAAATAATAGAATGTTCCTAAGACCTATCCTTATTGAACTGAGTGATAGCTGCCGGCACAAAGTTGTTTTTATACCGTTTAGTTCTACAATACGGGATTACAAATCTATGTCTAGATGGCAGAAGTTCAAATTCATTCAGAGAAGGTGAAAGTAAAAATCTCGTGCTGCGCGTGGTGGGAGTGCATGCAAATACATGTTTGAAAGAGGAACTGCTTGACTGAAAAAGACAACTGCTGCGGATGTTTACCATACTGATTTGCGGATTCTTATAAGCATTGATCGCAGTAAGCGATCCTTACACGGATATTTAGCGTCCGATTGACTGATTATTGTTAAGTCGGATGTGTACAGTGAGGTATCATTTTTTTAAAATAGTAGTATTTGTGCTGCGGTAACTTGATAACCTAAGAAGCCGGGATAAACTCACTTCCTGTTGTCTAAAGTAGCTACCGTATAACAGGTAAATGTACTTTTGTGTACTAAATTTAAACATTTAAGAGCTTTTAGCATATTTCGTTGTATAAAATTGAGTCGAACATTATGCTAGTATATGTACTGATATGTGATCTATGCAACAATCTATCGATCTTTTCTAATCATGTTGGCAATGACGTGATAGAGAACTAAAACCTTTAATTATCCATGTGGTTGGTTATTTAAAGGCACATTTCATAAAGCAGTGACAAATGTGTCATATTTAGAAAAATATTTGTGTATTCGGTTCCGCATTTTCATGTTAGGTTACTATATATAGCTATGTTTTTTTCTTTTAATACAGGAACAAAGTCAGCGTTAATATAAAACACGTATTACGATTTGGGGTGTTTATGTGGTGTTTTTTATATTATTTAAAAATAAGAATAATATAGGTTTGTAACAATAACAATTCTGAGAAGATAAAAAAAATAGAAGCCTTTCACAAATCTAGATTAAAACGCCATGTTCATGTGTACAGACTACAGAGCTCAACTTTTTCATATTCGTGCTGATCAAATAAATACATTTAAGTAAAAAAAAGTTTATAGCATTGTCTTCCAAATGTAGATTCAATTACTAAGAATGCCACGTGTAAGATTGTCAAGATTAAGATATTATTTGTATTATTATTGCCAAATTTTAATTTGGTGGATTAAAAATATTCAACAATTGAAGCATTTAAATGGGAATTTTTCACCTAGACAACATTTTACTATTTAAGTCCCCACCAAAAACATACCAATATGGAGTAGTTTTTTATGGTTTTGATATTTAGTATGTGATTTATTTAGTTGAGAGGCTAGATATTAATCACATCTTCCCCTTTTGTGATAGGATTTGGGTAATTACATATTTGTTCGGAAATTCATAGTTCTGTGAATGTTTGGTTTGGGAAGTTGATTTATAGTTAATTTGGACAAATCACTGAAATAGAGAACACTGATGCGTAATACCTATAGTAGAAATTGCATTAATGTTTACAGATTGTATTGAACAAACTGAAAACTACATCAAAAAGATTCCTGTCTGAAGAAATTTTTAAATTAACCACTTGTCATTTATTTCTCAGATATTAATTTACCAAGTTATGGAGGACAAGAATTTGGGTGTAGAAACCCTGAGTGAGGCAGCACTAAACAGACTCGGTTACATGCTAGACAATCTAGAGTGTGGTTGGAGACAGCTGGCAAAGGCAGTGGCCGAGCAGCCACAGTTCTGCTATAGGTAGGTCTGTTATAGACTAAATTATGTGGAATAACTAACCAATATTGTGCATGGTTATGACCAGTTCACAATTATAGTATCTTTTTCTTTGTAGTGAGAAAGAGCTGACTGACTGCTCACTCAAAGTGCTAAGTCCACATGGCAGTCCTGGCCGATACCTACTTGCCCTTCTTGCAGATAGAGGGTGTACCTTGGCTTTCCTGCTTCAGTGCCTGAAGAAAATCGTGCACAGAGAGGCTGTTGGATTTCTCACTACACATGGTAGCTAAATATGTTTACAAAATGTTGATGATCTAATCTCGAACGGTTCCTCCATCCTGAATGTGGTGTACCTTTGTGGTTAATGATTTAGTTTGGTGACCCAAAGGCCGAAGAGGGTGTGTCATATCACCCAGGTGTTGTTTGTGTTTTTGGGTAGTGATGGGGCAGATTGATATCACACTGCAGCCACAGAGTCAGCGGGCACCAGAGGGGAGTCCTGTAGTTCTGAGCTGCAGAGCAGTCGGACCTGTGGAGCTCACCTACCAGTGGTTCAAGGGCAAAGATGAGGTCTGGTGTACTAAGTTTGTAGCTGATCCTGCTGATTTAAAATCTTATCCTTAGTCTGGTTCCTTATGTTCTCGGTAGGTGCCGGGGGGCAATGGCCCAGAGCTGGTGCTAAATCCCATTAGTGCGGCTCAACTGGGCCCCTACATCTGCCGTGTAAGTTCTGGGGACAAGTACATCTTCTCCAAATGGGCCCATGTACATCTAGTGAGGTCTGGAGGCGCAAGTGCAGGCATGTGAAGATTTCACTTTCAGTCTGAAATGAATCAGATTTCTTTATCACTGATAAATTATGTCAATTGCAGGTTCCAGCAGTGGCTACTTCCCTTCGTCAGCAAGTGGGTTGTATATAATTCAGCAACCAAGGCCTCAAGCGTTGATGGAGGGAGACACTCTCTATCTTGAATGTGCTGTTCAGGCCAACCCACCTCCCCAGTTCCAATGGTATCTTAACAAACAACCAATGCCAAACTGTACTAGAAGCATCTTAAAGGTACGCATGAAAGTCTCACAGTTGAGTGCATAGAGGAATTCATTTGAATTTACTTACTTGGGCATCTGTATTGGCTTGTCCACAGATTCCATGCATAACCACAGCGGAGAGGTATATATTCTTGCAAAGTTTACAATATATATCATGAAGCATGGAGTGATCAGGTTCAAGTAAACATAGGTAAGGTGCTAGAGACAAAATTATCCATAATTGTTCCTTTAAATACAAGTGAAATAAATCGACCAAAGATTTTTCTTTATAAAGCATGGCCTGCTTTCACTCAGGTCCTGGTTCCTTTTCTGATGTCTCATGGGAAGCACCTAAAGTAGGTAAGCACGAGCTGTTTAATTGTATGATTTTAACACATCTACTGATTATTTCTTGTCACTCACATGCACCTTATACTTTACAGGTGCTTCTGATGCGGGTCCAAGGCAAATGGGTGATTGTTGCGGTAAGTGATAAGCTGAAGTGTGTGTGATGGTTACTCTCTGCATTTCTTGTAAAGGGTCTGCTATGTTAATCTTGTCGCTTCACACATTTTTAGCCACTGATAAGGTAGCATTGCTTATTGGGAACATGAACTACCTGCATCACCGGCAACTGAGAGCTCCCATGGCGGATGTGCACGAGTTGACAAACCTTCTACGCCAGTTAGACTTTAAAGTCGTCTCTCTGCTAGACCTCAACTGGCAGGAGATGCATAGTGCTGTTACTGAGTTCCTGCTGCTGTTGGATCGAGGCGTTTATGGTTAGTTCCTTGTTGCATAATTTGGATTTCTGTAACTATAGAACGTCAGGTCAATTATTAAGTTCTGCACTTCCTGATTGTTTGTTTAATAAATGCATTTGGATAATTTAATCCATGTCCACCATTTCAAGGGCTCTTGTACTTTGCTGGTCATGGCTATGAAAACTATGGGAACAGTTTCATGGTACCCATCGATGCTCCAGCCTCTTATACCTTCAAGCACTGCCTCTGGGTGCAGGACGTGTTACAGCGCATGCAAGAGCGCCAGACGGGACTTAATGTCTTTCTATTGGACATGTGTCGGAAACGGTTTAGTTGATTCATAAGTGTATCAGTTCTGAAATATCGTGCATACAATTTTACTTGAAACTGACATCTGTTGTGTTGTTCATTCAGAAACCCAAATGATGAGAGCATCCCACAACCTGACCCCTTGAGAGTGACCGCAAACATAGTGTTTGGTTATGCAACGTAAGTCTAATGCAATGACAATAATTGTATTGATATCTAGAAATTGCAGTTATAATTTTCACATTCTGGATTCAGGTGTGTTGATGCCGAAGCATTTGAAGTAAATAAAGATGATCTCTCTAACGGAATCTTCATGAGCTTCCTTATGAAAAGACTAATGGAGCCAGAGAAGGTCACGGTCATACTTGACAAAGTAGCAGAAGGTTAGGAGTTAAAGATGTTCAAATCATTTTTGGTATCAACATTTAGTTTGAGCTACTACATTTGTTTACAAAATGTGCTATTACTGTTAAGCCCACACCTATGTATGACAAAGGCTTCTATCAAAAAAATGATGACACCAAGTGTGACCACACAGTTTTAATGAGTAACTGTCCATTTCAGACATGGGCAGGTGTGAAATCACTCGTGGTCGGCAGGCTCTAGAGCTGCGCAGTAATCTCTCGGAGCGTCGTGCCCTAACAGACAGCATTCAAGCTCCATCATGCCAAGTTACAGAGTCAACAAGAAACTTACAGTGGGCCATTGCACATGGTGAGACCTGTTCAAAATAACCCCTCTCTAGTTTATATCCTTATGCAAAGTGCTTTGGCTGTAGATAAAATAACGATATACGTAATGGTGATTTTGTGTAAACTGTTCCAGTCATCCCAAAGAGCCGCTGTCTTCAGTTTGAATGTGGTGTCAAGATACAGCTAGGTTTCGCTGCAGAGTTCTCCAATATCATGATCATTTACTCTCGGATATTGGAGACACCTAAAGACATTGTGTCCTGCTCTGCTCAACTCTCTGACTTTACAGAGGTAAACAGACTTTTTTTGTAGATATGCAAATAATGGATTGAGTCCTGAGAAAATATAACATAAAGATGTATCATCAATTGCTGTCCTGTGAATGAATTTGCATGGTCTGCTTTAATTTGGTGTATCTTTACTTGATTGTCAAAGAAGCATTGTTTACAGTTTTGACAACTAAATAATTTCAGGGTCCTGAAGTAGACATGAAGCACAGCAATCAGGAGAGTCTTCGCGAGGCTGGCAGCTTAATGCTGTCCATGGATGATCTACTGCCTCTGGAACAACCTCGGCTCTTTACTCGTATTAGTTCCCTGCAAAGGCTCAAGGTACAATATGTGCACAATGGGTTGGTCCAAATAAGGGAACACCTAAAATATTACTTCCTTAAAGTGTTTTACCACCATGTGCCTTTAATACAGCTTCCAACCTACTTAAAATAGATTCATAAAACTTCTGAATATTCCCCAGTGGAATGTCATCTATCTACCAATTGTTTCAGAAAAGTTAAAGAAGGGAATCTGCTACTCTCTCTTCTGTTCAAACAAAACTGTCCACTGTGGTTTGATAACATTGAAGTCAGGTGATTTGTCTGGCCAGGGCACGTGTTCATCTTGGTGCTCCAACTGTCCAGGTTTAAGATCATGACGCCTAACTTTAAACATTTTAAAATAGGTGTCAGTGATTATAACTGTACAGTTGCAGCTATTTCTTGGATCTGTTAATAAATTCTGTGTGGTTGGTTATTTTGAAAACTTTCTTCTTTAAGGTGACTATTGAGATTTGCTGTCACTTTGCAGCAGTAGTTATGTGTTCTTTGACCACAGTCCTTCTTAGTGTTCAACGGCCCATATTATTCACCTTCAGTTTACCCACTGTTCCTCTTTTGTTGAAGATGTCTTGCCATGCTTTGTGTTCGCAGTCATAGTCATAAAAATGGGCTTTTATGGTTACAGATGTTGCTGTTAAACAAGCTTCTGTGATTTGTTCTTTTTTGACAAGTCATCCGCTTTACAAGCACTTGTTCTAAACATTGCTGAACACAACTTAACACTACCTGTAAACTGATTTACAAACTAGTGAATATAGAAGATAAAAAGATAACTAAAAGATAATGACAATGTTTTTTTTTTCACTGTAGCAAATTTTATTAACACCTATAACAATGGGGGTTCACATTATCTTGTCAAACTCCTGTATATCTAATGTTTTATATGTGTATGATAAGGCATATCTTTTTGCTTTTCCCCTCACAGAAAGAGCTCTCCTTTACTGTGTGTCTACACTACAAGTACACTAATCTGGATGAAGAGCTCTTGGAAGAGCAAAGGATCAGTGTAGGCAAACCTTTAGTGTCAAAGCTCAACCTCCACGAGCCACGACTCGCTCACACCTCCTCCTCTGACTTACAAATGTCCAGTATAATGGAGTCTTCATCCTTCAGTGAAAGCTTCAGAGCTAACCTCCCCGACTTAAGCCCTTCCTCCAGATATGCATCTACATCCTGGTCCTACTATCAGGGACCCATGGAGTCACCAACATTCTCTAGTTTAAAAAATGAACCAGAGGAAACCATATGTCCTGAGTTCCTTGAATCCGAAGAACCTCTTGCCATCAAAAGTTTGCCTAGCGCCTCTTTTCGGGAACTCCCATTTAAATTTAGCAACTTACCAAATTCCCTTTAACAGGAAAGTGTTCAAAGCTGTTACAGTGTATCTGTTACAGTATGATTGTGCTATATTCCACCCAGGCTGCCATGTTACAGAAGCTTGTGAATGTAATGTAATTGACCCTTCGCAAAGACCCGCCCCCTTCATTACTGTTGATATGTCCGACAAGCCATGCCGCTCTCACACCTCACATCATGTTCTCACTCAGGGAAAGATATATTGTAGAGCAAAGAGGAAACTGACAACATGCCGCCAGACAAGACAGAGCAGGTTAATTTTGGTATCAAACAAAGTCTCTGCTTTCAAATTTTGTACATTTTTAAGAACTTCAAACAATAAATATTGTTTTGTGGCTCTTTAATGTTTCGTGACAGATCATTGTAGCTCCTCAGTTCAAGCAGCACATGAACCGATCATCTCTTCCTATTTACTAGTTATAGAAATAAAATAAACATGAATGAACATCAGAAGGTATATTGTTTGAAATGCTGGAAGAAGTCGATACACACCATTTTTTTCAAGTTCAAGTCCACAAACGCTAATCTACTCTCCAGTCTGGTTTGTTTGTCGGACTAAAATGCAGATTCAGTGTTATGAATGGTCATATTGTCTGTCAATCAAATTCCCTGCGAAGGGTCTATTGAGAAAGTTGGTGTACTTTTACAGCTTACAGTATCGTATTGTTGATAAATTTGCCAGTGCATTAAATTATCCTATTTTGCACATGTTTGGTTTTTCATTAAACTACACCACAAAAGATTCTGTCTGTGTTCATGATTGTAATGTGTCTATCACTTGAGTTTCAGCATACTAAAAAAACATAGCAATAAAACACAAATTACTAACCCAAGCAAATCCACCATAGGTCCTGTGTTCCTGACAAACCAATCTTCCCAAACATTTTGTTACTGTTAATTGACACAATGTCCTTAACTCACTAAAAGTAACATCATTTTTGGGAAGAAATGCAAAACATATTAAGTTCCCTCACTCTTTTTAAAATGCTCTTAAATAATATATTATCATCATTCATCACTTCTGCTAATGTCTAATTTTATGAATAGCTGGCTAAATAGGCTATTTTGTATAATATTCTAGTTCCATTCCCACCTGGAATGCGTTTTATCCGCAGAAAGAAAAAAAAACTTGGAAGAAATGCCACCATTTTTTTATTAACAATATCAGAAAGAAACAGATAAATATTACAACAAGAACATATGGGGAATACAGTAAACATTAAAAGGCAATTAAATAAGTACAAAATCTATAAATAAATTGTATTCAGTTATAATCATAAAAGTTACAACTTATTTACAATTTTTTTTTACAAGATTGGATGTTTTTTAGGCTTTTTTTTTATTGGAGGAGATTCTTTGAAGTGATGAGTAAAGTAAAAGTAAATCAGAAGTGAATATTTTACAATTAGGTTTAAAGTGAAGGCATCTCGCTTTGTGAATGTAGAATTTTCCCATCATGCAACTAAAGTCCGAGCTCCCTACTGTCAGAAACCACCAAATGAACTGCAGAGATGTTACATAGACGAAGGAATACAAGAAGTAAATATGCTGAAATTTGAGAAATAGTAAAGATGTGAGAGAGATTCTTCTGTGGAGAAAGATTTTAAGGTACTTAAATATTTGTTTATAGGTAATAATGAATAATATTTTAAAATGAACTTCTTATAAATGACACCATAATATCATCAAGAAGTTTTTTTTTTATTAATTGCCAAGGTGCCAAAGATAAAAGTACAGAAAATAACAACATTATTATACAAACAGGCGACATTACCTGCAAAGCACCATTTCTAGATGCATGTAACAATAAGTAATAAAAAAAAACTTTAACAGAATAAGTTAAAAATATGAATATATTAACTGTTTTGAGAGCTTTAAGATTCTTGGAAGATGAAATTGTTTGGATATACTGTTGAACCTCTTTTTTAAAAACAATAAATAACTATCATCAAGATGTTCCCGCGCTAATCAAATCGATGACGTTTTGTGCGCATGCGCCTAAAATCCCCGCGGCCGGCGCATGCGTAGGACTGTGGCGGACTGCGCCATTTTGCTTCGAGTGAGAAACGCTGTTTATCGCGCTCTATCTAACATTTGGTGAGTGTTCGCGGGGATAGAGAGAGACTCGTACTTCTACTTCCACCGTAACGTTCTCTAGAAACTAAAAAACATGTCAGACTCTTCGACAGCAGATGTGGGGCTTGTGGAGTCGGGGGTGCGTAAATTATCGGAGCTGAGAGTGATCGACTTGAAGGCCGAGCTGAAGCGCCGAAATCTCGACATCAGCGGTAACAAGAGCCTGCTTTCAGACAGACTCAAAAAGGCAAGTGGAACACCAGATATAAACATATCTAATAATTTTACAGTTCTTACACAAGTTACTGGGGTGGATATTTACGTTACTGCAGTAACGTACAGGCGATCCGTGATTTAATTTATTTCTCTCTTTTTTTGTTGCTAATAGGATATCTTATTACTGGTAATTTGTCAAATGCATAACAGTTACGCTTTCAAAAAAATTGTTACGCACAATCGTCTGCCTGTTATAGACATCAAACTAGTTTTGCAGGATGTTTTTAATTCAATGATTACGTAAGTTAATATGCAATGAATGAAGTGTAGGTTGTCGTTGTAGACTAATGATGGATTGTTGTGAAGCTGTAAACAATAGACATTTATGCTTGTATTCTAAATCACACCTTCGTTTCCAGGCCATTGAAGAAGAGGGTGGGAATCCTGATGAGATCATTGTACACCTAGAGATAACTCCTAAAAAAACACCTCGGCGAACTCCTAAAGGTAAGAAGCAGGGGTGAGATTTTTCAGTATAAATACGGATTTCCGTATTTTCCGACTTCTGAGGGATGCCAGTTAGATTAATGAACAGCACGCAGCTCAAGTTACTGCCAGATACTCTGACTGATTTAAAATATTTTTTTATTTTATTTAGTTTTTTTAAATTATATTTATTGTGATTAACTGTGCTCTTGTTCATAGTATAATAGGGATGGCTCGATACCATAACAACAGGCCAGTCAGAAGAGAGGCTCATGAATATTAGTTAGACGGGACAAATCAACTTGTTTTTAGCAGAGCTCCTGAAAGAGAATAATAATTTGTTACATTTATATAGCGCTTTTCTAGACACTCAAAGCGCTTTACATAGTAAGGGGACTATCTCCTCATCTTTAATGATGAGGAGATCTTTAATGATTTAAAAATATATTTATTTCGTTTTCTCTACAGGAAAGAGACCAGACGAACCTGATGAGCCTGAAGATTGCACCTTTGAGGAGGACTCTGTTGATGGCCAGGTGCTTTGTCATATAAACTTGTTGATGGATATTATCAATGTAACTGGGTTGGGTTATTTTTAGTGATCGACCGATATTGATTTTTTTATAACCGATACCGATTATTTGTACGTTTATGTACCCGATAACTGATATGCATAACCGATATTTATTTACTGTTATAAAGTACATAAATAACAGAGTGAAGGAAGTCCATTCTTCACTTTGGTTTTTCCTCCTTTCAGTCATCTTAACAACAACAAACAACGGTTGAAATGTTATCTTCAAATTACAACAATATAAACATTTTATTTATAAAAAGCATCATCAGCAACACTGATATTAACAATAAGCAAAAGAATGTCTAATGTTTTCAAATGGAGAAAATAAAGGACAGAAGTCATATCAACTTCATTTTAAACTGCAGATTTAGGTTTATAAGCGGTTTAATAGGCTAAAGAGTGAATAATAATTCACTGGATATTATTCTCTGGAATATTGAAATAAGCTATAACAAACAAAACATCGTATTTCATTGCATTTCTAAACTGGCACACTTTATCAGAATTATTAAAATGTTTTTGTCATTCTAGATTATGAAAACTGCTGACAAACGTGGTTTATCTATTTACACAGAACTATACTCAAACTGCGATCGCTGGCGGAGATAATAAATAATACATTTCGATAGACATGTATTTATTTAGATGTTTATCGGCAAAATAATGGTTCTATAGTAAAGGTTAATATAATTCAGCGTGTTTCAAACGAGTGAATATTGTATAAAGTTACATGCGGTGGCTGTGCTGGAGCTTTTCATGAGTGAACACTGCTCCAGGTGTGTGTGTCTGTGTGTGTCCACTGCTCCAAGTGTGTGTGCACTTGGATGGGTCAAATACAGAGAACAGATTTCACTGCTGGTTATACTCTGTATAATTGTGTATGTGACTAATAATAAAAAAATTAAAACTTTCGGTTATCGGTTTTTATTCAAAACTGATTATGGTAAAATGCTAAAATATCGGCCGATCTCTAGTTATCTTGCATGTTTATCTTAACTTACATTTATGCATTTAGCAGATGCTTTTATCCAAAGCGACTTACAGTGCATTCAGGCTATAAATTTTTTTTGTCAGTATGCGTGTTCCCTTGGAGTTGAACCCACAACCTTTTGCACTGCTAATGCAATGCTCTAACCACTGAGCCACAGGAACTTAACAGCTGCCTTTACTTCCTTTAGGAGGATCCAGATTCTATTCCAGAAAACCTTCATGAGATGGATATTATGGACATGAATGTCCTGGATGAAGCTGATATGGGCAATGGAGGTGGGCCCGAGGAAGACGAATATGATGATGAGGTCTTAGACACGTTATCAAACGAAGAGAACACCGACAACCTGAGGGAGGATGACGCAGAGGATATCGCTGATGTTGTCATGAGCAAATATGAGGTAGAGGAGGTGAGATTTTAAAATTAGCCAGTTATACTGCTGATTTGTTCTTGTTGCATATTGTGACGCTTTATTTGGCTTTCAGGAATTGGAGGCTAATGACACAGACGTGAATGAGAACCAGGAAGCGCCTTGTCAGGTATTCAAGGAAGTTACAATTTGAGTTTTATTTAATTTTTTTCTGATGGGCATTGGGTTTATTTTGTTTATCTTTATTCGTTTCCACCTTTGGCAGGTGGATGATGGTGAGCATGGATGCGAGGACACAAAAAGTGAAAAAGGTACTGTATGGGGTTGTCTGGAATTACTCTTAATGTCAGGGAGAAGCCATAAGGTCCGTTTAGTATAAATTTATCAGGTTAGGAAAAAGAGACTGGAAATCCAAAGTTGATTACTGGCTTTCTGCATTGCTGACTATATATTTAGCCATTTACATATTTATTTAGAACCACGTTATAGTCATTCACATGCTCTTTTTGGAAGGTGCAGATATGCAAAGAGCCAGCAATCCGTTTCAGTTAGAACATAGGTTGGTTTAAATGGTTGTTGCAGATGCAATTTAGTGTTTCTAGGTTGCTTAGAGAAGACCATGAAGAGAAGATGGTGAAGAATTGGATCATGCTGAAGCAAAATCGCTATAGGACTCAAAGTTTGTTAATTGGAGATTTCACTAATGGACCATTTGCTTGTTTCAAGAGAAACACAATTCCTGTAAAGACAACACAAGCTGCTTCTTCCATATCACGGACACTTCAAGTACTAAAGTCGACGATGGACTCTCAGATGTGGTGCAGGTCTTGTGGCTTTCCCTAGTCAACAGCTTGCCCTCTGCATCAGGGTGCAGGTGAACTGAGAAGAAATGGCCTGTTGTCTGGAAGCTTGTTGCTTGTTCTCACTTTGGTTTTTCCAGTCTCTTCATAGGGTAGCTTGCCTTTGCTTGTGTATGAGACAGCAGAGGGCCACGCCCTAGTCCAGTTCCACGATAATCATTGCAATGTCTCCAGAAGTGATTAAATTCTGTGCCATTCTATTCCTGTTAAATCCGTAGAAAGTGAGAAAGTAGCCGGGTCTTGTATATCAGAGCCACTTAAGGAAGACACCACTGAAGACGAGAAATCTTCAGTCTGGGATTCTCACAAAGAGGAAGACAATGTGCAGGACCTCGCTATCGCCGAGGAGACCACCAATTTGGAAGCCGAATCATCAGCCTGCGAAATGGACGTTGATGCATCAAAGCAAAGTGAAATTGAATCAACAACCAAGGACCAAGAAAACATTCAGGACAATTTGGTGGACACTGAGAGCACATCTGCTCAGGCCGCTAATGCTAGCGAAACAGATTTGCCCGATATCGAAAGCGCAGTTGATTCAGAAAAGGCATCTAAAGGAGAAGGGGTCGAGGAATGCAAGAAGACTGAACCTGCTTCAGAAGAGTCTTCAGAAGTGAAAGAGTCCACTGTAGAGGGTGATGATCAGAAAAAGAGGTTTGTTGTTTTCTGTCTACTAGAACAATGGCTTTCTTTTTCATTGGCACCTTTGTTAACAAGTATGGGTGCTCTTTGGAGGTGTAATCATCTGCGCATTTCGTCTACCATTTTGTCTTTTTATTTCTTTTCTACCTTCAAAAAGTAATGTACCAGAAATTGGGTTTGCTAGTCTAAGGTATGTTTAATGTAATTGGGCTTTAGATGACTATTCAATTTGTAGTATCCAAATCGTTGTTCATTGCCTGAGATTGTTTGTCCTCACTAGGTGGGTATTTGTTTATCAACACTGGTGATCCCGTTTAAACTGCCCATTCAATTTCTCATTATGCCTTTTTATTTTTCTCTAGTGGTGATGAGGATTCATCAAGCAAGCCTGACTCAAAAGATGATAAAGGTGGGTGTGCAGTGAGCTTTTTATACAAGAAATTGTTTCTGGCTATTCATTCCATTGGGCTGTTTGATCGGCATGATCTCAAGCTGATGACGTGCCTGCGTTTAATACACAGAGCCATAGATTGTTGACAAGCTACGCAATTTCATGTTCACTATCGCATGTGATTCATCTGAGATTCTGAGCGCGAATTGCGTAGCTTGTCTATTAAATGCCGCTCCATCTGAAAACAGGTGATGGAGATTTACGGCTAATCACAGAACCGTCTTTACCGATGATGCAATATATCATGCAGCCCTACTACGGTACATATCTCGGTATTTTGGATTATATAAATAAAGTGAATGTAATTGGGATGGGATGAGATCTCGTGGTACGGGATCTCGCGATAATGTGCCGATATCCTCCCAAAACATTTTGCAGTGTTTACATTAGAGATGCACCATTAATCGTAAAAAAATGCGATCTTGATTCAAACACCCACGTGATCTTTTTCCTGAATGACAACGATTAAGCTATGTCTAGACTTTCATGTGGCAAGTGTCAGTGGAGAGAGAGAAGCATGTTTTGTAGCTGCCCATGTGTGAACGCTGTCATTCACTGATATGGGTGGTGACAAAACACGCGCTGCTCAAGCTCCACTGACGCTTACGATGTGAAACGGGCGTTAACCCTTTAAGAATACAGCGCACCGCCGGCGGGACGCCTAGTGGTGAGAGGGTGAAGTTGTCAGACACACAAAAAAAAGTAATAATAAAAAAAGTTGATCATGTCATATATCCACGGAAAGCTGAGATTCTTGTGATTTCAACTATGTAAACCATTTTAAGATACAATGAACTCAGCATGTGCAATCAGTGTCTTTATCAGACCACTTTTTGTTGACATAATGCAGACATGCATGATAGTACAGACATGCATAGGAATAACACAGTAGGGATGCAATATAACACCAATATAAGAAAAAAAACACAAATTAAATAATGTACTATGTACAGAAATATAAATATAGGGGGAAAAAAATATTTAGATTATAAATTATAAATATATATATATATTTAAAAAATGTACACATTTTGGATTGTATAAATAAATGTCACTATAATGTGTTTATGCTTCAGTTACTATGTGTCAGCAATTATTGACAGTGAATCTGGATGAGAAATTGAATAGCTCTAGTTGTAACCTTTCATTAGAGCCCAAAATGAGGACTGTACATTAAAGCATTCAATAATTACAGCATTGTATGTGTCGTTGGTTACAAAGAGTCGTTTGGAGTCTCCCAAGTGTAATTTTTTCAGAAGCGTCTAGACATAATATTAGATAAACATGTGTAAAACACAAATTTTCTAATATATTGTTTATCAAATGGTAAATTTGGCTTGGTAAGGCTTCATTCTGTGATCCCAATGTATTTTCAAGTTCATACCTCCCAGCTATAGTCATCTGCAGGCTTCTATTTACAAAAAAAATGTAAATGGAACTTTTTTCTTTTTTTGTGTATATTCAAAGTGCTATTACTCAATATCAGTAAGACTTGCAGTGATTCTGACTGTTGAGAAACAAACCTCAGAGTGTCACCTTTCAAAGGAGACCAACACCATGCATATCATCCAAATGGCCCAAGAACAGCATGCAATTTACTTTGGGTATGCCTTTTTTTCTGTAGCTCAACTGGTAGAGCATGGCGTTAGCAACGCCAAGATCATGGGTTCGATTCCCAGGGAAAGCAAGAGCTGATAAAATGTAGAAACTGTAACTTGAATGCAATGTAAGTCGCTTTGGACAAAAGCGTCTGCTAAATGCATAAATGTAAATGTAAATGTACTGCTGGTCCAGAAAGAGCAACACAAACAGTATTTTCAACCCCACATCATTATTTCTGTGTTACAGACATTTAAATAACAGAAGTATTAGGGATGCTCCGAATGTTCGCCAACCGAAAATAGCAACAACAAAGCTCTTTCGGTGTTCGGCCGAATAAGCGAGAAGACCAAATAAATTGTATCAAAAAATGAATTGACATGATCAAATAGAGGCGTGCACTAATGCAGCATACGTGTCTGCAGCGTGAAAGTATTTAAAACTGTACAGAAATTACAAGCACGAAACGCCAACAGCGAGAGACTGTTTAGCAGTAGCACTGTATCTCAAGTCTCCCATGAGAAGAGGAGGGGTGGTTGATGCTGGCTACTGTATGATAAATGAAATCGTGAAATGGCCTCAAACGATTAGTAAATAAACTGCAGAATGTTGTTTTCTAATACACGCACGGATTGCATGCAAGTTATTCAAAAAGCACTGCACGAGCTCGCGGCGCCAGGGCTTAAAGTCCAAAGCGCAAGAAAAATCTGCGCTAAAACAGTTACTTGTCGGTTTCGCATTTGTTTTTTATTTGTTTTTTTTTAAAGGCATGTGCCAATGAGATGCGTGCGACAAACATCTTCCCAAACTCGTCAGAATCATTTTTAAATCTGCTGTCAATAAAAAGATGCACTGATGTCTTCCTGGTTCCTGCGGGATTCTGCCAAAAATAAAAGCTCCATCATGTTGTTCATTTTAATGTTGTTCTTTAAAATTAAACCATAAAGTAAGAAAATAATAATTACCCTACAATGGCTCTATTAATACATTTATTAGAACATTCACACGGTGTTCAAATTTGGATCTGTAATATATTCAAATTTTTTTAGAGGAAGTCTCTTTTCAGCATGGCTGCATTTATTTGTACAGGAAAAAATACATGCCTGATTCAAGAAGGGGGTCTCAAAAATGTCCAAAAATTATGCTTTGTTGGTATAGAATGTCTGATGGAATGTAAAAAAATAAGTGTTCAGTTAATATTTTTTTGTTTTGTAATTGATTTTTTTATTTAAAAAGCAGGACAAAACAGTAAAAAAACACTTTTTGGCTATTTAATTTATACAAGAAAAAAAAAAAAGACAAACTAGGCCTACATGGGGGCGAAAATGCTAAACTCTTCGGCCCAGAGTTTCATTTTGTTCAGCTTCGGCCAAGAAATTTCATTTCAGTGCCTCCCTAAGTACTGGGATAAAAGTTTAGAGTTTGGGTATAAACACTTATTGTCAGCAGTAGCGATCAAAATGAAAGTATCTTAACTCTTGTATTGTAAACGACAACCTGTTTAAAAAGTATTTGTCATTTAATTATTAATTCAGGAGATTCCAATAGTGGTCTTTATGAAGTGAGACACTGATTCCTTCATTAAATTTTAATTTGTTCAAATGTATATATATTTTTTTAAAGACTTAAGAATTGAATATTTTGTCAGATCCATTAGTAAATAAATTTTTTTTTTGTCGTGATCTCCAATTTATAAAAAGAATTGAGATTCTCAATTTATCCAGAACCGTGCAGCTCTAGTTTAGATGTTGCTATTACTGCATATAATTCATTACAATAGAAGTTTAATTTCATAAAGTACAAGTTCATTTCAAAATGCACAACTTTTTTGCATTTTGTGTTTTTCAGTTGAATAAAAGACTATTTTTCCCGATATATTTCATTATTGAGGATTTAAAAAAAGTCAAGTCTCGTTCTCGTGAACAGTCTCATGTCTCGTGGGATAAGTGTCTCGTCACACCCCTAGAATGTAACCATGTACTTGAAACCGAATACTTCTGTGGTTGCGGATGAAATAGCTCAAATCGAGAGTCATCACAAACTCAATGACAAGTGAAATAAAACGTCCTCGTGTATTAAAGAGTGGCTTGATTAAATGCTGGAAATAGTGGATGATGGGCACAGAATGGTAACAAAACTCAAAGATGTTTAGATACAGTCACACACGGGTGTATTGTGCAAACTACACTTCATAGGGATGTTTAGATGCTATATAAGAATTCATGTTCAAGTTTTTTTTATATATTTAGCTTACTGATCTGTTTAAATGCTTCAGTTTGTTTTGATATTATGTTTATGTTAGGCCTATATCATAAACCTAATAAATAATTTACCTTGTTTTTTAATGGATGCTCTTCTGCTCATCAAGGCTGTATTTGTTTGATCAAAATACAGAAAAAGACTGTAAAATACTATTGCAATTTCTAATATTGGTTTCCTGTTTTATATACTTTAAAATACAACGTATTCCTGTGAATCAAAGCTGAATTTTCAGCATCATTACTCCAGTCTTCAGTGACATGATCTTCATAAATCATAATATGCTGATTTTTTTATGAGTGTTGAAACTATTGTGCTGCTTAATTGTTTTTGGAACATGCGATACTTTTTTATTTTATTCTTTAAATACAAAGTTAAAAAGAACAGCATGTATTCTAAATAAAAAAGCTTTTCTCAAAATTCAAATCAAAAATTTTCTAAAAAGTCTTTACTATCACCTTTTATCCATTTAACACATCCTTCCTGAATAAAAGAAACAATATTACTTTCTTAAAACAAATAAAAATACCGACCCCACACTTTTGAATAGTAGTGCATATTGAAATACAATTTATATTTTGAACAAACATTGTTCTTTTTATTTTTCAAAGTATCCTGAAAATGATTACAGGTCCCAAACACTATGAAGCAGCACAACAGTTTCAACATTGATAATAAATCGGCATATTATTATGATTTCTGAAGATCATGTGACACTGAAGTAATAATGCTGAAAATACAGCTTTGCTTCACAGGAGTAAATTATAGAAAAAAATATATTAATATAGAAAATATTATTTTAAATTGCAATAATATTTCAAATGGATACAGTATTGATGAGCATAAGAAACTCCTTAAACTTGAATCCCAAACTTTTGAACTGCAGTTATTATACTGTTAAAAAAGTTTTCTCCGGTAACCTAAAATGTCAATTTAGTTAAAATCAAGGGTCAAATAAAAATAGCACATTAAAGTGAAAATTGTCACACTTTTGTGTGTGCGCTGTACAGGTCTAGTATAACGAAGGTTTTGCTCAGGTGACCGAAATGTCCTCCCAATAGAGAAGTTTTGCTCAGCAAGAAAAAAACATTAGAGGGAACATTGCCTGCCGCCGTCAGGTTTGGCATGTCTGTCCGGCGCAGCTAAAATAATTATAATGCTGAAGGTGAGGTACACATCATATTTCTTAATCAAATAACTTCTAAAGTAATTTGAAAACTTTCTGTGACACAATTTCACAAACAGCACGAGTATCACTGCGTGTGCTCTCTCTCAAAATGTGCAAATGGCTTCAAATCACATCGCGTCTGCATAAGCGAGTGGCACAGTTG
Organism: Gymnocypris eckloni scoliostomus; assembly: GCA_027564155.1. Lineage (NCBI taxonomy): Eukaryota > Metazoa > Chordata > Actinopteri > Cypriniformes > Cyprinidae > Gymnocypris > Gymnocypris eckloni. Next base: position 16,439,616 of record CM050418.1, on the reverse strand, counting down.
GCAGGAATTGTCACTTGCACAATTGAGGCAGTGTCGCATCGTCTCTAGTTTATGAATTGCATTTTATTTTTAATTCTAGCCAGTGTTTAAACCATTCAGCACTCGCGTGCTCTCCAGGAGCATGCGCTCATGCACACTCGCAGTGCACAAACATAACGCCGGGTTCACATTACTCTGTTTGCATTGCATATGCATTGTCTATATTTTCTGCGCTCATGTTAATGGATGGCATGGACAGTAAACGGTTGCGGTCTGCAGCAGGGCAGAGAGAGTTTCTGCTGCACGCGCTGAATTAAAGTGACACGGCATTATTGGCGGTAAATATGAACATGGATTGACACTAAAATGAAAGCACAGTCAGTGCTGCTTCTGCACCACTTACCACAGGTGGACTGCATACGCACTGCAAACAGAGTATGTTTGAACCTGCTGTAACTGCCTCACATGCAGCTCACGAAATCAGGCTTGTGCAGTGTGTAGGCTATATTGTGCAACAATTGCATGATTGTCAAACAAAAATGCAGTGCATCAAACATTTAGGTGAGATAAATCTATTGTTACGAGTTAGATATTTTTGTGGATGTTTTGAAACATTTAAGTGAGACCCAACAACTAACGCTGAAGCAATCCATGGAAGAAAATAGGCTAGCAAGCATTGTCACAAGTTTAATTTATTTGGAGATGTACTAATTACAATCATTGAAGAGATATATGCTCTTTAAATAGATTATGAGAAAAAAAAGTGACCAAAACATGGACTGAGTCAGCCAATAGATGAAACCTAAGAATCAAGAAGAAAACAAAATGACAAAGAGGAAGAAAAAAAACTGAAAATACAAGGGGTAAACAAATACAAACAAGGTAACAATATAGTTTTGAAAAAAGGGACTCCACCCCTTCAAATAAAAAAAATCCTCTCACAAGAATCACCCAAGAGGATAATTAATTTTCAAAACTGAAATTCAGGCCCTGAATAAATGTCTAAAAAATCTTGACGGAATCATCACTATAAATAATTATACATGGTAAAAAGATCGGTATCGGTGATCGTATCGGCAGATACTGTGATCAGATGATCGGCCTCAAAAATCCTGATTGGAGCACCCCTAGTTTCTGGGCTTTACTAAATTGATTTGTGTGTCCTATCAGGTAGCGCAGCTGCTAGCGGAAGGAACCTTTGGGTCAGTGGACTGTCTTCAACCACGAGAGCGACAGATCTAAAAACTCTGTTCAGCAAGTATGGAAAGGTATGCATGTTCTAGAATACTAACAAAAAATGAGGTTGTTATGTGGGATGATGTCCTGATCCATATTTGTTGCTGCTTGCAGGTTATTGGAGCTAAAGTAGTAACAAATGCCCGAAGCCCTGGCGCTCGTTGCTATGGGTTTGTTACAATGTGCTCTGCTGAGGAGGCCACAAAGTGCATCAGCCATCTGCACAGAACAGAGCTGCATGGCCGGATGATTTCAGTTGATAGGGTAAACAGTTTAGTTTATTATTAAGGCGCTAACGCTGTTTCTTAATTTGGTCATTCAACTCGCTTTATTCCTGTTTTATTTCAAACTGACTTGACTCAAAAAGGATTTTCCAAAAGCTTTCTCTAGTGTGTAAGGGCCTTTATTTCTAAACATTTAATTATAAATTGCACCAGTGCATGAAGTATTGCTTCAGAGTTGGATGGCTTTTAATATTATTGACACAAGGTGTGTAGTGAGAGCCTGGATTTGTATTTGTTTTTAGGCTAAGAACGAGCCTGCCGGAAAGAAGCCTGCTGACAAAAGCGATACCAAACAGTCTGGCAGTGACAGAAGACTCTCCTCTGACTCTAAGACTGAAAAGTAAGTTGTAGCTCAGTTGTATTTGAAGACCTCTCTGCATGCCAAATAACAGCAACAATCTTATCATATGGTTTCATCCTTACAGATCTGAGAACAAAGATGAGAAGTCTGAAAACTCTGATGGTAAAGGTAATAAAAAAAAATTAGCTTGCATTCACATTTGTTACTACCTTAGGTAATATACTAAGATCTTAGACCAGATCTTAATGGTTCAATCTTGCCATTACAGAGCAAGGAGGAGAGAGGACTGTTGTGATGGACAAGTCGAAAGGAGAGCCGGTCATCAGTGTGAAAACAAAAAGCAAAGAACGAGTATGTTTCATAATTGGAACCGTTTTAAATCCAACTGCCTTGTTGTTTTGGAAGTGTTAAAATGATGCACCAATTTTTGTTTTAGAGCACTAAGAGCCGTGACCGTAAGTCCTCCAGCAAAGAGACGAAGGACATTTTGTCATTTGACCAGATCAAAGAGCAGAGAGAAAGGGAGCGCCAAAGGCAGAGGGAACGAGAGAAAAGAGAGGTGGAGAGACGCAGACCCTCTGGGTAAATACTGCCTCCCATCATCTTCCCCTCAACCTGATTTACTGTTGATCAAAAACCAATTTAGCAGTTTTCCCACTGAATCCTCAACCTGTTTAATTCCATTCCAGTGAACGAGATAGCCGTTCGGAGCGAGAGCGTATCCGCCTCTTCCGGGAGCGGGAGGAGAAGGAGAGGTTGTTGAGAAAGCGCAACTGGCTCGAGGTGGAGAAGCAACGACTGAATGCGGATCGCATGGAACGCGAGTTTTTGGAGCGCGAGCGTCTTCGAATAGATTACGAGCGGCGGCGTGAACAAGAGCGCATTCATCGTGAGAGGGAGGAGCTCAGGCGACAACAGGAACAGCTACGTTTTGAACAGGACCGACGCACCCTTAAGAGGCCTTACGACATGGATGGCAGGTATGCATAGGGTAGGGTTTAGTGTTGGGCGATTTGCTACATTTTCGCATCGTCCTATCGTCAGCCTGTGAAATCGCGATACACTATATTATTGTGCTAATTTAATTATTTACTTCGTTTCATTGCCGTAAAACAAACCATCTCCAGCATAAAGCTAAAAGCAGCCTACTGTTTTGAATGACTGAATCTGTATTTAACATAAAAAAAATTATAGAAACATCTTAAGTTACTAATTATAATGCTTACATTTCTTCGGTTATTCAAAAAGCAGCTACAGAAAACGAGCAAAGAACATCACACGCTCAGTCTAGCGCAAGGTTTTGCACTTTAAAAACACTTCCGTTATAATCAGTGAATCTACACTGTATGATGAATTAATCTCTTATACTTGCATCGTACGTACATCTGCACTTTGTTTATGATGAGAGTATTTGTGAGTCAGAATTCAGTCAGCGTGCGCTGAACAACGGATCCCTGCTGTTTCAGTAAGGACTCATCTGAACGCCTCTGATTGGTCATTGCATTCATCATCTCAGCATAATCGTGTGTGACAAATTGTGTGCAACAAATAAGCCCTAATATTAATTAGATAGCAGGGCTCGAATTTTACTTGGTAGCACTGGTGCTCCCAACTTAAAGTTAGGAGCATCAGCAAAAATTTAGGAGCACCACAACTACAAATGCTATATTAACAGATTTAATCTATACATTCTAATGCAGATTTTAGATTGCTGTCAATCACCCAGTCACTGCTTTCCATTGTCAGGTGACAGGGAGCTAACTACCGTGGGAAATGCAAAGGGCTGAAGAAGAGAGAAAATTAAAAGAACACTGACAGATTTCTTTCGTAAACCACAAGGTTTGCCGCGATAGACTGTGATGACGGTTATACCGGTGTTAAGCCACAACACCTTTCGTCACTTGCCCACCGCGGCACCGTCCCCCACTGTCGTTTAGATTTTTTTATAGTAATAAAATAATTTTGTTCAGTTGGAGGACACTACAATTAAAACTGAACGCGGCTGCTCAATGCAGCGCACCGACCGAACGAGAGTCTTGCCTCACAGCAGCAGAGGTCTGCATTGCCGCGGCTGTCCTGACCAGATTTTGCCGCGGGATTAATTTCCCGATCACAACGCTGGAACGGTTGGTAACTCTGGTGCAATTTGAGGGAGCGGGCAGTCTAACATTACCCCTTTCCCGACGTCCTTTCAGAACAGCACATCTGCGCTTTATTCTTATCGAGCTCCGGTACAGCCTGCACTCGGACCGTTATGCGCGCTGCACGCATGTTTTATTTGCGGGGTCTGAGCACACTCACAGCATGTGCAACGATGCTCAGAGCAGGCTAGCAGATATAATATACGACTCTCAAACAGAACAGGCAGGTTGTGAAGAGTGACAGAGAAGAATAAGGATAGAGCAAAGTGTAGATGTCTTTGAAGGACATTCAACTCGTCTTTCCTTATTTTTCTTTTTTTTATTATGCTTATCCTATCATTTTAAATGACGGACTGTCGAATTTATTTATTTTTCTCTGCTGCACTTTTCACCGTGTTAACAGCAAGATGTTAAATGAATTTAGTATTTTGACAAGACTAATAAAACATCTATTAGGCTAAACCTATGTAATTTTTCTATTGTGTTGTAGACTGAATGTTAGCCTAAACGAATTGTATCTTGACAAAACGAATAAAATTAAGGAATTTTATTCCGTTAAAAAAGTTTAAAAAGTTGCCTTCGCGATCGATCTATTAGGCAACCCTGATCTATGGCCACGTACACACTGCAGCTAAATTCGGTAAGCTAAAAAAAAACTTTTGTTTCTCATTTATTTGGTTCCGCAGTATTTGCTGATTTTTTTTTTATTTAAACACTGCTTGACGCCGAATTGTTGCTGGTATGAAAGTCAAAGTAAAACGCACACGGCGCTTACAGGGTATTTAAAACCTATGGAAAGCGAGGAAAAGAGGGAAAACTCAAACGACCCCCCCCACCACAGTGATACCGTTATAACCGGTGTGACATCAGGTCGATTAACCGGTGGGAAAATGTACAACCATATAAACCACCTAAATGAATCTGAGTTTGGTTAAACAGAGAGAGCATGCTCTTTGGCGAGGGTTAGGATGGTGTATGCAATGTAAAATTTTACATTCAGCTCTGCCAATTGCACAGAACGGCTGGCAGCTAGTGGGTGTGCGATATTGAAAATTAAAAGTAAAATAACTGTTTAAATAACTAAACTCAAATATTCGTTGTGTGTAGTGACACGCAGATGCAGGTAGGCTAATTCACACACGCGACTGTCACCTCTCTCTCTCCGCACTATTTCATGTCTGTCTGAAGTGGGCAGAATGCTAGACCTAACGAAATTTGCATCAGGTGGTCCTTGCCTTCAAACAAAATAGTTTATTTCACTATGAGAACAGGTTGGCTAGCTGTGCATTATCCCTTATGTATTCTCTTTAACAGAAATTTTAATAGCAATGTTTAAATGACGTCCTGGTCATTCTTGGTATACCCAAAATGGTCTCACACTCTCTACTTCAGTCATTCTCTGGTGGAAATAAAGGATCGCTGTTTGGTTCCTCTGTCATAGTTAATCTAGTGCGTGTGGTAACCTCCGTGCCTCTGATAAGCACATCATTTTAAGCTGGTGCATCGCTAGTGTAACTTTTTTTTTATTTTTGCGCAAGCTGCAACAGTTCTGTGCAACAGAAACACTCGGTGTAGCGGAGCTTTTACGATTAATTAACCGTTATGTTTTAATCGCTGCATCCCTAGTGCATAGAGCACAGTGCATTTTCATAGCAGAGCCACTCGAAGTCTTTCAACCATTCTCTCCGAAAACTGTACGCCGCCTTTTCAGCTGGTGGATCAACATTCACCACATGATCGCTATCACCAGCACCATTATTTGTACTTTTATATTTTTTACAAAACAAATCTGTCAGTGTTTCTTTTCATTTTTCTCTTCTTCAGCCCTTTGCTTTTCCCGTGGTAGTTAGCTCCCTGACAGCGGAAAGCAGTGACTGAGTGATTGACCCCTAATATTAACCAATCTAAATTAAATTTAAGAATGTAAAGATGAAGCTATGTAACGTTTGATAGAACGGCAGACCGTTCACCGTATCAGCACACAGAAGGCACATAACTGTGAAAGTTTTTAGAGAAATGAAAACCAGTCGCACTTCAACAATTATATGCACTCGCACAAATGCTCCTAAATATATTTTGAAGTCGCGCTGATAAAATTATAGGAGTATATGGGACCAAAAGGGTCGCAATTTTGAGCCTTGGATTGTATTACTAGCCTAATAGTAATAATCTACTTGCTGTCATCAAAGGAATCAGCCACAGGCGATATCTCTGACTATCGTCAATACACGATACTATCATCTATCGGCACAACCCTAGTAGGGTTGCCGAAGTCCCTGATTTTTCTTCAGGGAATGGCTGCAAAAACAGTAAAAGACAAGATTGCCACAACCAACTTCTTGAGCTGATTCTTTTTAGAAGGTTATTTGACTAGGAGCATCTTGATTTGACAGTTTTAACCCTGCAGGCATGTCTGGATTTATCCAGTTTTTCTGTTTCAAATGTACAGAAAAGATGACTCTCAAATGAAGAGAATGACAATGGATGATCGCTTTGGACGGTCGGATTTTGGACGCCAAGACCGCTACCAAGATTTTGACCACAGAAACCGCAGCCGCTCTCAGGATGACCTGATGGACAGGTAACACCAGCGATGTCTAACAGCACCCAAACATCTATACATTTGTCTGTAGATTTTTCCACAATACTGTAATAATTTACATATCTTTTTCTAAAGGAGAGACAACCGTGGCGGGATAGCAGGAGACAGAGACAACCAGGTAAGAAAAGTCCTTCACGGATCTAGATTTGATCTTTGGGTATTGGATGGCATCTCATCCTATTTTCTCCATCCATAGCACTTTTCAGATCGGGACAGACATGGCAGGGACAATCGTGACAATTGGGGTGGCGGATACGACAAGCGTGGAATTAATCCTTCGAGGCCAGTGCCAGGCAGGCAAGTAGTTTTTTTTCCTCTAGTCAGATGTGCTGTGTTCTTGGACCTCTCTTTGTTCAACTGTTTTGTTCTGCTGCTTTGTTTTTACAGTCGAGACAACAGGGACTGGGAGCCTGGACGTAAAATGGACGGGGACAGAAACTGGCAAGGTTTGTCCAATAAGCGTCTGTTAAGCTTAGAAAAGGTTGCATGTCCTCCTCCCTTCTGATTTACTACCTTTCTTTTTAGGAGCAGACCGAGGTGTCCCGGGACAGGGTCACATGGCACGGGGTGGAATGGCAAGGTAAGTCAGATTTAGTCTTTCTTTGTCTTGATTGACCTGTAGTGAGTTTTATGGATTTTCTTGTTGCGCATGAAACTAATATATTTGTCTCCTCTGTAGTCGAGGTGGATACTTGCAGACAGGGACATCCCAGTCAATCTCTGGAGCCTTAAACCGACCGAATCAGATGATGCAAGGCAGCGGAATGCAGGGAGGCGGAGCCTTTGGTCGACGCTATTAACTTAATCTCTTCCCTTGTGTATCTGTTGTGTGTAAAGACACTGCAGCTTGTACATTGCCATTCGAGCTTTGTAATTGTATTTTTTAAGCCTTTTCTTTTTATGGTGAAGAAAATGATGAACCGAAAACTAGTTACATTGTGTAAAGAGAACTTTACAATGCGAAAAGATTTTATTTCGTTTTGTTTTTCCTCCATTCCCCATCTCTTTATATTTTAGTCATTTCTGTTGTACACTTGGTGAATGCTCAGGAATGATTTGCTAAAATGAAACCTGTATTTGACACCATCAACTTGATGTCCACTTGTTTTTGATGTTTCAATAAATGTATTGTGGAGTTTTCTTTAAAGGAGTGCTCTTGTTTTCTCATTATGCATATGTTAGCATTGTTTTGCCACTAGGTGGCACTCTTAGTCCAAGCATTATTAGAGGAACTGAAGAATGCTTTGCAGAGCTATGAGAATGCAAGATCATTTTTACATTTTCTGAAAAGTTAGCTAAAATTAACAATTGCATATAATCCAATCGGAACATGTTCATTTTGTATTTCAGATTTATATATTAAAAGTGACCGTTGCGTTAACAAGCACAGCTAATATGTGGCATCTCTCTGTAGACTTTGTATTACTAAACTGAGAAAACAGATGACATTACCATCATGTTCACCAGCCAATTGCTCAATACATCTTGATTGTGATTATTGAGAATTTGATTAATCATGGCGTAGGAGGATTGTGGTTTTTAATATACCATTATAAATAAATGCACTTTCTACATGACTTTTAAATGTCAAAAGATTGCATATTGTGTAAGTCTAATGACTGGAGTATTAGAACACTAATATATCCAATAATAACCCTCAAGTTCCCACTTTGCAAGGGAATCCATTTCCTGAATGTTTTATTTTGGTATATATCCTGAATCACACTGGTAGTTCCTTGTTTAGATGTTCCTCAGAATTTTATATATAAGTGTAGGGGGCGATGTCCCAACTTTGAACCTCTGCATACAGTCCTGAATCTGTTTTCAGTTAATCATCATGATGACAAACTACAGGTGATTATTATTTATTGCTGGCTTTAAATTAGCCATGGTAATGTTATGGGATGTTATTTAATAATTCAGTACAAATCACTGCAGTGCAACTTTTGGTGAGGGCAGGAATTTGTAATGGTCATCCATGTGCTTGAGTTTTTTAAGATCACCCTGCAAACGTGCCCCTGCTGGCTTGTTGCAGGCACAGTGGACTAGGGCCAGCCCACTCCAAACCTTAACAGGCTTGCCCAGGCGAGGACCTCAGATTTGGTCTCACTGCAGGCTCTCTCTGAGCAGGCCACACTATGGGACTGCCCACATTAGTCCAATGATGTCCCAGTTTGGGCCAGCCCGTTCTGACCCAGAGCAACTTTTGTACCTTTGGGCCCATGCAGGTTTGGTGTAGGCAGCCATGTAATGCAACTACGAGAATACTAACATTGACTGGCCATTGTTTAGCCACTCAATTGAACTGAATGGCTCAAACCAAAAGATACCTTTCCAGAACCTGTTCTTTCATATAAGCCAGGGATCCTCAAATCTGCCTCACACGATTCACTTTCCTGCAGAGTTTAGTTGTAACCTTAATCAAACACACCTGAGCATGCTAATCAATGTCTTCGGGATCATTAGAATATCACAGTTGGGTAATTCATCCAATCAAGTTGTTTCTAAACTATATAGGAAAGTGGGTGTCACGATTCATATTTGAGGTGTAACAGACAAGTGCCTGTTAATAATAATTTTGTGGGCAGTTTCTTCCTTACCACTAGGGGTGCTAGGGTGTTAGGTTTCCATGTAAAGCCATGCGGTAGGTAGATGGAGTTAGCAATAACAAGCAGCAGTAGCAAACATAGCTCACTGTTGAACACATTGTGCTGTCCGTCCTGGTTGGGCAATGTGTAATTTCAAGCCCAGTCTAAAATAAGGAGTTGATGTTTTTTTGCAGAGATGTTACTTGTATTTATGACCTTAATATTGCTTTGATTATTTATTTTTTGCTGTTGTGTATTTACATTTTGGGCTGTATGTTGCATGACCTGAATTTAATGTTTTCTATTTTGTATTTAATAAATTGATTTGAAATCTCCTTGACTACTGTACATTTTTGACAATGTGTATAAGGTTGAAGGAACACTTGATAATTACAGACAGGTGTATTTGATCAGGGTTGTAACTGAACTCTGCAGGAAGGTAGATCTCTAGGAACAGGGTTGGACACTGTAGATTAATAGTGTGGGCCTAGTGAGGGTTTCCTGGGGGCTAAGTGAGGGCTGCCCGTGTGGGGTTAACGTTTTGCCAATGAGCAAATTAGCAGGGGCCCTGCGCTGGCAGCCTGCTGGGGGCCCTAAGGCTAGCCCTTAGTGGGCCTGTAAAGGGCCACTACAGGCCTGTTTGCAACAGATATCAATATCAATGAACCTTAAAAAAATCAATACAACTTTGATTTGACTCCAGTGACTTGTAACATGATATCCTGGGAGGTGTATGATGTTTCAGTTCCTCAATGTCCTGAAGTAACCTCTGCCTAAACCAGCGGTTCTCAATTCCAGTCCTCGCGCCCCCACCCCTCGCCCCCCGCTCTGCATATTTCGTATGTTACTCTTATCGCTTCAGATGTTCGTTCTATTCGAACGCAAGTGCCCTGCGAAGTGGACATCACAGGATATTCCGCCATGATTACAGTTTGAAGCGAACGTATATATTCCATTCAAAGTGCATATAAGTGTGCAAGACATGAATTAAAATTGTATATATTTACAGAGGTATATGATGTCACACTCGTCCATGCGTGAAGACGTTGCGCAGCGCAAATCCATGAATGAATGTTCCGAAATGAAGTAAACTTCAGCGGATTTCCCCTGCTCAGGGAGTAGGGAGTAATGGACCCTGTGTAGGGAGCATGTCAATCGGAACACAGTTCATGCATGAAGCGCATTTCTACCAAGCTGATTATCTGAATCAGGTGTGTTAACTAAGAGAGACATGCAAAATATGCAGAGCGGGGGGGCGCAAAGACTGGAATTGAGAACCTCTGGCCTAAACTGATGCCTTCTTTGGAGGCATCTTGAATGATGTCACTAACTTAGATCAGGTCGTGCTTGAGTGGCCAATTGCGTCCAGGCTGAAGGTTTTGGAGGTGGAGTCAGATTTTCATTCCTAGAAAAGCCTGGAGGCCATAAAACTTTCATTATATATCATGATGTTGAAATGTGCCAAGAAATTGTTCACACATTTATGCTCCTTACAATCCTGACTGAACTATTATCCAAGAACTGCTGGATGCCATCAGTCCTAATGATAATGTCCATTGTTTCAGGTCTGAATGATGTTCGGCTGTTTGAATTGGCACATGTTCTACTCTGGAAATATGCTGATATGTAGACCAAGCCATTTGGAGCAGAACCTGAGGAAGGCTGGAAATTCAATTACTGTACCACACACCCATGATAATTTTTGTTCTCCCCTGCAGATAGCTATACAATGACATTTTGGAAGTTTCCCAAAAGAAAAAAAAAGAAAACATCCTCTTTAAAGCCTTGGAAGAACATGAATGTGGGGGACCTTTTTGCTCGGAACATGTCTTTGGCATTTTTCCCTGAGCAAAACTCATTTAAAATTACCATTATATTTCAGGAACTAAATTCAAATTGTGGTCCTCCTTCAAAACAAGTCTGTATATGCCTAGTTAGTGTAGTTCAGGTATGTGAAACATTCCTCTCTGAATAGATTTCAAGCAACTGTGAGCTGAAGACATGGTAGCCACACTTTTGAGCGGTTCCAAGATTTATCTGCTGATTTATATTTTATCTAGAGGACATTTTACAGGTAAGATACGCCTTTGTGCTTTGTCTCACAGGTGATGGGTTTATCTGAAGGAATGAAAAGACATTTGTCTGGATTATTTAAGTTTTTTGGCCCCTTCCAATGGCCCGCTTGCCCCAACTTGCCTTCAGCAAAATCAGACGTTCTTCCTTACTCAGATGAGAAAAAACTTTAATCATAATTAGTGGTCTTGCTTATTTAAGGTAAGCAAAACTATTGTTGTTCATGGTAGGGATTTGAACAAACCCCAAAGTATTATGTTTTATTTGGTGTATAACTTAAACTGCAACGTGTTGCTATTACAGCAATGAAACTTGCTATTGCTATTATAAGCAAAATTATTTTCATTTTATTTTTGTCCAACAATTATTATACAGACAGGTAGGTTATTTTGACAAGCTATTTAAAACACTGTAGTGCGATGTGAGCATCAGGTGCTGTTCACACAGAATTGTGATAAAAATATGAAAACAGCACAAGCAGCATAGAATAGGGGCGTCAAGAAGCATTTTATGTGATGTGCTTAAAGAAAAAAAGTAAATAGCAGAAAACTGTTAATAAATGCCACTGGGGAAAAAGCTTAAACCAGCCTAAGTTGTTTCACTAGACTTAGCTCCCAGGTCCCAGGCAGTTCAGAGCTGATCTCCCAGCTTGACCAGCTAAAAAGTGACAACAACCTCAATAAAACCAGGGAAAGTACCAACAACGTGCAATGCATTTATGTAAACTAGCTTACATTTCAAAATGTACTCACTGTCACTGCTTTGTGGTAAACAAATGTATAATTGAACTTGACTCCAATTTAACCGAGTATCCTTCGGTTTTAAATATTTCAGAAGCTTTACAAGATATTAGCAAGTACATAAAACACTACGAAGGCCTGTCTTATGACCGAGAGCTCATAAAACAACAGCACCAGCGCATCAGACGAGAGACTCATCCAAACAAACAAGAGCTTCATCTAAACTTCAATGCCTTTCAAAGGTACTTATGATTTTTAAGACGGCCAAACATCTGTTTTATTCCACAATACTTATAAAAATTTACATATGAACTTTAATAAGCACTGATTTGTTTTTGGTAGGGAATTCCACCTACTTCTCAAGCCAGATGTAAAAGGCTTCACAGAAGATTTCAAGATCCAGTCAGAAGATGAAACTCAGACGGTGGACCTCTCTCACATATATTCAGGAGTAGTAAAAGGTACATTTTGCAGCACATTCATTGTTTTAAATGCCACTCAATTCTTATCTATAATTAATGTTACTAAGATGAAACTGTTCTTGTCTTAAAGATGCGAGTGTATCCTCATGTCAAGGGTCTGTTCTCGAGGGCCAGTTTGAAGGCTCCATTACAACAGCCAATGGGACGTTCTACGTCGAGCCCAGTGACAGATACACCACCTCCAACACTGACCACCATTCCATCATTTATCATGAGGATGATGTGGGTGAGTGATTATAATGTGATTATATTATAATTTCTTCTTCACTGAGGTAAAGCTGAGAATTAGTCCAAACACAATTTTGTGTTTATTGCAAAAACAATTTTCTTATTCGGTATTGTTGCCATATTTTCAATATAGACGAAAAATCCATAAACCATGATGCATTTAGCTATTGGCTATTGCAAGCAGAACTTTTCAATATAGCTAGCAGTTTAAAATAATAATAACATGGTTTCACAGACAGGGTTTAGACTAAACCAGGATTAGGCCATAGTTCAATTACATTTACATTTACATTTAGCCATTTAGCAGACACTTTTATCCAAAGCGATTCAGGCTATACATTTTTCAGCATGTGTGTTCCCTGGGACACTTAAGTGGGACCACCAATTAGGACATTTAAGTAATTTTATTTAACACGCCTTAGAAAAAGAATTACTAGTGTGCATCTTGAGAAAAAACAAAGGCACTGATATATTTTAAGATTGGTCAGTGCAAGATTCTGTCAGTTGAATCAGCTCAGAATTACATTTTAGGACTAGGCTCAAGCCATAATACCTGTGAAACCGGGGGAGTAAGACTTTCCCAACATGATCTCATGAGATGCGTTTTATGAGTAGGTTTTGCATGAATTTGTACAATGTGATTTTTAGAAGAAAAACAAACATTCATGAAGGTCCACCCCTATAACTAAGTGTATGAATTTGTACGATCTTGAATTGTTTTAAAACTTTTTTTGTAGTTTTAGCTTGAAAATTTGATTTTTATTTAATTATTTTTTATATTATTATTATTATAATATATACTTGGAAATTAGGTATGTCGCCTCAGGGCAGAGGTGCCAGATTTATGTTAGTTGTAAACGAACACTTTTATTGCAACTTACTTAGTTTAACTCTTTCCCATTTTTTTTATGGAAGCCTGTAGTTAAGTAGTAACCAAAATGCACATAGCAATGCACTTACAGCCCCAAAAAAATCTAGTTAAAAAGTTACGGTTTTAAAGGTGAGATTTGTATTTCAAGTGTTGCTATTGTATTTGATTTCGTTTGTCCAAACATTCATTGAACTGACCTGTGAGTGTTTTTTTTTTTACTGCAGTTCATTGTCGTGCTAATATGAGTGGTGTAGAAGTTGCATGCAGGAGAGCCACATGTGTTACGCATTATATTGATTGATATATTGAAAACAGATATATTATAAATCTCACAAGTGAGTCAATTTATACCACAAACTACAATGATGAATGTGATAGAGAAGGTTGATAATGACCATAATGCACTTATTGTTAAGCCAAGCCATTTTAAATCCTAATAATCTTTTTTCTTTGTCAGCTGACATGGAAATAATTGTTTTAAGTAGCCAGTCTAGAGAGGATTAAAATATCTGTCTTGCACTGTAAAGTAACAGGATGGGATTTTCTCAATGGTGCAATGAATATATAGTCTGAGACCAAATAAAATAAATATTTTTAAGGATGTATTTGCCATTTAGTATCCAAACTCTTTTAAAAAATGTAGGATTTGTTTCAGATGAAGCTCCAAATGCTCATTATTAGTTTTTACAAGAATGCAAAGCAAGTGCATTTTGACTTGTGGTCTCAGACGTTTGTACCCTGAATTGTTTTGATGCAGTTTCTGGAATTTACATTTTCGTCTGTACACCTCTTTCACTGGGGTCGTAAAAAGACACATGTTCCTGTCTTTGTATAGCAGAAGGTTAACATTGGCAGAGAGACAAGTGTATGTATAGTCTGTGGATATTGGTGGTCATGTGATCTCGTGATTGAAGTCACACCATACACATGTGGTTTCAAGGTTACTCTAGATTATTTCCCATGATACAGGGGCTTGGTATATAAATATATATATATACATGTGTGTGTGTGTGTATATGCATATGTACTGTATGTGTATATATATATATATATATATATGGAAAATGCATGTAATCTTATCCAGTTTTGTCATTTTTACTGTAAAAGTATAAGCTACCACACTACTGCTTTCCTGTAGCTCAACTGGTAGAGCATGGCACTAGCAATGCCAAGATCATGGGTTTGATTCCCAGGGAAAGCAAGGGCTGATAAAATGTAGAAACTGTAACTTGAATGCAATGCAAGTCATTTGGATAAAAGTGTCTGGTAAATGTAAATGTACTACTGAAAATTAAACAAAACAATGTGGTTTTACAGCAAAAATATTAAAATAGGCTAGTTATTTTTACATTAAACATAAAATTCTCTCTCTCTCTCTCTCTCTCTCTCTCTCTCTCTCTCTCTCTCTAAACTAAGTTGGCATCCAAAAATACTTGAAATTGTGCTTGAACTGTTTTATGTAGTTACATTTTTTTTAACGGTGTACTAATTTGCAGCAATTTAAAATAACGGATTTCCTGCTTGAGTCAGTGTTCAAATCAGATCTGTTATTTATACTCATTTTTGGACAATGCTATGGTTTGTCTGCCATCTGGAAGTTAAAACTAACAGGAAGAGGAGCAGCTTTGATTAGGTTTCATTGCAGATGGCTGGGTAAAGGAAACAACCAATTAGAGTCGACCACATGAAAAATATAGATATGAACACAAAAACAGGACAGTTTAGCAAGTTTGCATTTCAGTTCACTGCCAACTGTAAATGTAATTGGGGCTGGTTGGATTTATAAAAAAACACAAGATATATTCCAGGCTAGTCTCTGATTCTGCAAGTGTTCTTGGATAAACATTCATTTTAATTTCCGCTCCCCTCTGGTGCGGATTGTTTCCGGATAAATTCAGGCATATTTTTCCTCAAACAACTCCCAAACCTTTCTGCCCTGGTCTCCACATGCACAACTACTTGAAAGAGAAGCACGCAGGGTGAAGACAAAGTCTGGAAGTAATTTCATCAATGGGTCAATGCCCGACATTTACCCTTTCTTCTCACATGCTCCATCCAAAACTCACAGATCCAGGAACATCTTTGCTAGCCTTTTTGTTTATAGAAATTATGATCATGTTCCAAAGAATTATCTAAAACCAGTGGTGGGACCTTGCTGTCCACCTTAATTACATTTAAGGATTCTTATTGGTTGATTCTTGCACACCAGGATGGTGTGATCCAAGCATGTTGCTTGACATTTATTCCCAGCTAAACTCTAAGTCATTTTACAGTGTAGGTAAAACTTAACCAGGCTGTTGCGGATGTCAACCACCTGACTTTGCATGAGCTTGTTTTTTGCTTCAAATTAATGTTTAATCTGATTTGTGTCATGCTTGAGACCTTCCTGAATGTGAATTAATATTCATAATGTAAAACCTTCTCATTGAAGTCTGAGAGTCACTTACCTTAAGTTTTAAGGTCATACCGTCTATGTATCCCAGCTATGTTATGTCTGGTTTGGGTCATGATGCACCACTATCACAACCAATGAGTACAGCTGTTTTTTTATAGTTGATTGAAGTTTCCATGAGAATGTTTTTAAGTTATTCTTTAAGAATCAAAATAAAACAACGTGTTTCTATTTGTTGAAAGGCTTTTGAAGCACTCTAACCTTTGTAGGAACTTTTTTGAAGTACATTTTTTACAACAATAATGTAACTATGAAGGTTCAACATTCAGTGTCATATTTTAAAGACTTTAAATGTAATGTAATATTACTTTTTTATGGTAAGTGATATTGTGCCTGTGATTACTACTGCTAATACTTGAGGTTAAAGCCAAGTGCGGTAACTGTAATGATAACTATATTCCCTAGAACAATTATTCAACCTTATAGTTGTATTTATCATCCATGGTGTGAACAGTCTTAATGCCTGAATGTCATAATTGCCCCATATTGTACACCTGTTTGATTTTGTGTTTCTAAGTTTTCATTGGGCAGTAAATCCCATAATTTATATGACTTATTGTAGAGTAGATTTGGGACTGCAAACTTAAAAGTAAAGGCTCCAAAAGGCGGTTGTTTTTGCTGTAATGCAATAGAAGAACCATTTTTGGAAGAACCTTTCAGCAAAAAGTTCTCTAAAGAAAGAAACTTTTACCACTATAAATAACTTTTTGTGTAATGTAAAGTTTCCATTGATTTTAAAGGTTTTTCGTGATGGAACCATGAATATCTATAAATCCTAATTTTTAAGAATGCGGGAACTTATGATATGGGCAAGTTAGCACCAAAAACACCCTAACAACTAGCAACACTAAAACCACCTTAGCAGGACCCTTACAAACACCCACAACGCTTCGCATTGGGGCAGTGACTTTTGCATGGTTTTTCAGAAAGAGTATTTTCAAATTAAGAAAATAATAAAAATAAGTAAAATTCAGGCTAATTAGAGAAAATAAAACAACAAAAGAGTGTGCTGTTCATAAAATGTACTCTCTTTTCATTTACAAGTTACAAGTAAGAGTCAAGTCTACCAAAGTTTAGTATAGTTAGAAAATATGTTACAATGAGGGTTTCAACAGAGGTCAGAAAAGATACAATCACTGTACAATCAAAAGTCCCACTTGAGCAAGCATGTTGGTTTTGCAATGAATTCGTAACTTCAAGACTGTACGAAAGGGTCCAAGGTTTTTGCAATCTTTTTCTGTCTGAACTTCTGTGTGTCATCTAGTCTTTTTTTTCACAGGACATTAATAAGAATGTATTTGGCCTCATTCGTGAACCAGAAACAACAGTTTTTATTGTGCAAACTGTTCATAAAACCATTCTTACATAAATCTTACAGTATGTTTCGTGAGAGATTTACATCTTTTATTAGTTCTGTGTTTCCTGAATGAGGTCCAAATAATTATATATATATTTTCTAACTTCAGGATGGTGAAACCACTAAAATGTCACTGAAACTAATTGGGATGCTTACATTTTTATATCAAAACAACATTCTGAATAATTACCAGTTTTTTAGTATATTATTTATGTATTATCATAGTATTTATTAACATTTTGAATTAGATTTTTATATTTTAAATTTTAGTATAATTTAAGTTTTAGTAATTGTATATGCTTTTGTCATTTATTTTTTATCTTTCTGTTTAGATTTTTTGTTTATTTTACTTTTGGGAATTTAATACTTAAACCTATTTCAGTTAGTTGCTAATTCTTAGGTTTAGGTTTTTAATAGGTTTTAGGTTTAGGTTTTTTCATCTAATTCATATTTCATCTTTTCAGATTTATTACAATAAATTAAATAAATTATTTGTTTAATAACATATTTTTATTAGCTTTCGTTTTAAGTACAACACTGTAAATTACAGCATTTGTATCCCTTATTTACATCTCCTTAGCAGTCGACTCCTATTTTATAACCCTTTGATATGTATTTCCACAGACAGCGCTCCTTTGAAACACACTCATGCTGGCTTCTGTGGTGCTGAGCGGCTGCAGCATCTTGTGCAAAACCACCAAGAGGTCAGATATAACTTCACCTCATTTCCCATTTGTCCTGTACAGTGTGTCCTTACAAACCCAAATTAGTTCTTTAAAAGGAGCACTAAATGTGGAAATAATTTTGAAATCAGATGTTCAGTGACAATCGCACATGGAGGTGGGCGACATTACATCAACGCTTCGCAATGTCACTCAATAATTGTTTTGTTCAACCACCCTGTCCTGTTTTTAGGAGGCAGAAAATAGTATGGAAAAGAGTACTATCTGTCCAATCTATCTATTGTTTGAAGCTCCTGGTTGGGTTAAAGCCATTTACCCCCAAATGGGTGCAAGGACAACCTGCTGCTACCGCGTCTTGAAATCAGATAACACACTAGCATTGTATTTTAAGCTCATATTTACTACAACACATCACTTCCACTTATTAGGAGGCAGCATTGAAAAAGCAGATGTGAGCTTTTTCCTAAATTCTCCCTTGACGCCTTCTCAAGGTTGTGAAATTTTCTCCGTCTTGTGACCCACAGCAGATACCATTGTCCAGGTCAAAGCGTAAAGTCGACCAGTCCAAAACAAGCTGTCTTCTGCACCTTTATGCAGACCATCGCTTCTACAAACGCTTTGGAAGTGTTGAAGCTGTTGTGGCTCAGGTTAGTTTTCAAGATCTAGTACTCAAAAGATTCTTTCATTCGACATCTACAGACTGATAAACACAATACTTTTCCTGTTGACCCTAAAGTTTTGCCCCCCTTTGGTGCCCAATCTCCACAAAGTGGGATTCACAGTATGTTCCTTCCTTGATCCCACTGGAGACTTCTCCGAAATGGTGGGATTGTATGTCACCAATGGAACAAAGCCAAGTTCTTTACTTTGGCTGTGAGAAACAAAGGACTTCAAGCTGCTGAATGTTATGTAATGTTTGTATGCTGAAGATAAAAGACAGGATTTCCACAAGTTAAAGTAATAATTTGTTATCTTTTATCTGACGAGTTTTCCAGATTGGTGTATTTTGGGGGCTGGACCGCCTGCCTTGGCTGAGATCACTGAGCTTTTACTTTGGGGGTAGTTCCCATTGTCTGCATTATTTTTGACGGTTACGCAATGTTTTTGTTTTAATCTCCACAGCTGGTGATTTTTATAGTTTCACTAAATCTCTGCATGTACGAGATTCCTGAAAAGCAACGTCTCTGCCAAATGAATAACTGAAAAACACCCTTTTAAATGATAATGGCTGTTTGTTATGTTGTTGCTTTTTTATTTAGCCGTTTTCTGAGCTAAATAAAACTGTTAACAATTCTTTTGGTCCCTATGTTTTGCCCAGCAAATTTGGTCAGAGAAAAAAAACTAGCTTTCAAAAATGTAGGATTGTTAAGATTTTATGTTTTTAAACGACGTGATTTACTGCATTTGTTTGATCAAAAATACAGTAAAAATACTAATCTTGCAACTTAAGACCTCTTTACTATTTTAATTAAAAATTAAATGTATTCCTGTGATGCAAAGCTGAATATTCTGGGGGGTAGGGGGGGTTGTCCGTGTTTCACTCCGTCTCGAATCGCGCTCACAGAAAGTTGCTCGAAAACACTATCTCTTCCACGGCTCGTTACACTTTTTTTTTTCATGCAAGAGACTTGTACAACGTTTACGTTACATGATTTGACTGACTTTTTACGTAGAGAGGGTGAGAGCGCACCGCATTAAAATAATTGATCATTCAGGTTTTCACAACCGTTGGCCAACTTCAAAAACGAAACTAAAATGAAAACATCTTTGAGACCAAGGGAGACCCCTGGTGTTTCGGGGGCCCTACGCAGCTTGCGTATTCTGCGTATAGGGAGGATCGGCTATGGTAATATTTATCTATGGTAATAAAAAAACCTTAAATACTAAATATAATATACATAAACTGAGCAAATATAAATAAGTAAATACATACATTTTATTGGTGCTAATGATGTTAATGCATATTAACGTAAATATTAAATTAAACACAAAATCATAAGTATGTATATTTATGTAACTCTAATATGTTGTTGTGATTTATTTATTTATAACAGATTCAGAAGTGTATACAGGTACTCAGGCTGTGTCATGCCACAGTATTATTCCACGTTACCATATTCACCCAGTGCTGTGTGTTAATATGTTGGTCTTGGCCTGCTCATTGTAAGGAACAGAGGCCTCACCAGGCACTTTTACCCCAGAGTGCTTTCATTCCTTAGGCAAAATGTGCCTCAATCCACTGACAGTGGCTGGGGCAAGAGACTCTCTGGAGGATTCACTTTTGCAACTGAAACTCTGAAGAACAGTGTCTCAATTGATCAAATAATATGATAAGATTACTGTGGTAAAATTAATCTGTCTGTCTGTCCTTCTGTCTGTCAGTTTGTCACTATTTCTGTCTAATAAGGTGTCTAAGTGAAGTCAGTTAATCATAAGCTTAACGCACCAATATGTTTTGCAGGTTGCCTCCTACATGAAAGCAGTAAACGACATTTATGACAAAGCCGACTTTGACGGCATAGAGCTGATCAACTTCAAAGTGAAATTCCTCACCGTAAGGTCCTTGTTTTGGTCCAGGTTTAAACAAAATAATTACAGCTGTATTATACATTTTGACATTTTCTTTGTTTTATTGCCTCTAACTTCAGATAATTGCATAAAATGTATTTGCCCATTTGTTATTTAATATAACTTAATGCCTTTGATTTTAAATAATTGATTTATATGTTTTCCTGTTAATGGTTTGTATTCTCAAAAATATTTATTGCAAATTAATTAAGTGATTCATGTTTATTTATCTATCTTTCTTTTTGGTTTTAGTACAATTTATTAACTTAATAAAGAATCATTTCAGATTATTTATTTTATATTTCCCCAGTATTTATTTATTGTTCCTTAACTGCAGATAACTTCAAAATATTTATCTATTTTCCAGTTTTTAAGTATTTATTTATTTATTTCCACAACATTTTTTTCTTGACCTTTTTGTTTTTTAATAGTTTTTTTTTTTTACTATTCTTTATTTGAATACATTTCATAAAAGTTATTTATATTCGGATAGTTTCCTGGTAATTTTTGTTTAGTTTAGTATTTATTTATTGCCTCTAAACTTTATATTTATTTAACTTAAATTCCTCACAATAAGGTCCGGATTTTGCACGTTTCAGATACAATTTCTGCCATACAGTGTTCTACTCTCATGTCCCCTGACCTAATTCTTCATCCCTGTAAAAGATTGAAATGCACTGCCTGAAATGACATAAAACAGGTCACTAACTATTTCAGGTGATCACCGAAGAAGATCTCAGCAGTCCTTTGGGCAAGACCCACATTGGGCCTGAGAAGCTTTTGAGTCTGTTTTCTGAGACGAACTGGAACGACTACTGCCTGTCTTATCTCCTGACCAACAGAGACTTCAGCGGGGTTCTCGGTCTGGCCTGGGAAGGAAAATCAGGTAATTTCAGCCCATCTGCTCAAGATGGATCACAACACAAGCCGCCTCAATGACGCTCACAACAAATGCTCACAAAAATTCAGGCCTTTGGTATGTGACCTCAACCCACAGTTGTCCTTGACGCGACATGAAATTGAAGCAAAGCTGTCTGATAACATCACTCAAACCCTAGACACCCTATTAAAAGATTGTAGTGAGAATGGTGGGGGTCTGGGCGTGGGAAGTACTTCTAGGAAAAAATTTGCTCTCATGTAAAATTCAGAGAAACAATCTTCCTAGAAGTTTTTTTATGTAATTGCATGTGCTGTGAGTTTTATCAGGTACAAGTGGACAAGTTTGCATATAAGAAACTGCAAGACTTACAATGACTCTATAATTGTGTGAGTAAACCAGAATACAGTAATGCAAGGACGCCTTTTGAAATCTTTTTTTTTTAACTACATTTAATTTTTTTCCCCCAATTCTTTTTTTTTAGATTAAGTTTTTCTAGATTCTGTTTAAATGGCTATATATTATAGTTACATTTTTTAATGTAAAAGCATATATCTAATTACTTGATCTAATTAATCTAACATACTGATAAAATACAAATGTATAGCCTGAATGCACTGTAAGTCGCTTTGGATAAAAGCGTCTGCTAAATGCATAAATGTAAATGTAAATGTAATTGAAATCATGAATTTTAAATATCAGTTTATTGAATGTTTAACAAAAATATATTTTTAGGGCACTATAATTCACTAGAATCCAAAGTTTATGGTTTATTTTTCTGGATTCCATTTTAATGTTTTATTTAAATTGTAATTATCTAAAAGCACGTTTAATCAATTAAATTCATAAAGCTTGAACAATTGAATTATTTATTTATTTTGTTATATAATAATAAGACTTTATATTTTTATCAAAGTCTGCATTGTCTGTTTGAATTTGTAATAAAATATAAGTGTATTACCAAAAACTGTGGTAATTAAACAAAGCAAATGTAATTAATCTTATAAACAATTTAACAATTTAATTCATCTTTTGAAATGTTGTCAAATAAATTCCTTTTATGTTTTGGCAAACAGGGCTGGACAAAATAAATTTACCGTGAAACTTAAATCATGGAAGGAAACGTGTTTAAAATAGCTAAATAAAATCAGTTGAGAAGTACACTCTACTGTATTGCTTTAATAATAATACAAAAAAACTTCTTACAGTATTATCCCACTGTTTCGTTTTTTTTAACCAAAGCAACCAAACATTTACATTGTTGGTACATTTTTTGTAGTACTGCTGCTAAGCTGACCTCGTAATTAAAGTTCCTCCCCACGACACAATGAATGCAGCATTCCACATTAGCAGCTTCCTCTACATGACACACTCTTAAAAATAAAGGTGCTTCAAAAGCTTCTTCAAGCGATACCATAGAACCATTTTTGGTTCCACAAAAAACCTTTCAGTCAAAGGTTCTTTAAAGAACCATCTCTGTCTCACCTTTTTATATTCTGAAGAATCTTCTTTCGTCATAAAGAACCTTTTGTGAAACAGAAAGGTTCTTCAGATGTTAAAGGTACTTTATGGAACCATTTAGACAAAAAGGTTCTTCTATGGCATCGTGAAGCACCTTTATTTTTAAGAGTGCAGGACATGACCTTAGCTGTTGCTCCCTTTTAATCTGGACAACTGCAACATCGTGAATGTTATAAATGAGACATCGCCTGCCTTTATTTATCAATTAATTCCTCTACTTGGCTGAAAAGACCGGCTTAGACCAGCATGAATCTTCATAGTTCTTACTGGTCTAGCTTGTAGGAATAATATAGTCATACAGTCAAGCAAAATGGTCCAGTGGGCTAGTTAGTTAGGAAGCCCGCTTTGGACACCAGGACAACAAATTTTAGCTCAAGTTGGCATCAAGTTACAACTTGTAGACTTGTTGACTACAATATGTAGGCTACTAAATATTTGTGCATTGCGGTTGGGTACCGTTCACATTTGAACCTGTACGGTATCGGTATTTGAAATTCGGTACCGGTACCCAACAGTACTTTTTTTCGGTTCCTTACTCTATGTGTAACAACAAAAACATTTATTTCAGGGAAAACATGAGTCCAAAATTCTCAATTTCAAAATTGTGAACAATAGGGCCCTACAATTATTTTTCTTCCAGAAATTATTGTGTTTGATTTTTTTCTGATAATCAAATGAAGGCATGAAACATTTATTCATTTGTAATCAAATGAAAATGAAACCCTTTTATTTTTCTGGCAAACAAACAGAGGTTTACTGTTAAAATGAATACATGGTAGAACATTTGTGTGAATGTTTCATTAATTTTCATTAATTTTTATACAATTATTTGGTTGTAATAATTCTTTTTATAATTGAATTGTTTTATTTAAATTTGACAGTAAATTGAATAAATAGACGTACATATACTGTACAAGAGTAATATATTTCTGTTACATGTAAAACCACACTTTTATTTTGCCAGGTTGCCGAGAAATTTCAGTGTATACAGTATGACATGATGCTAGTTTTCGCAAATGAAACAGTAAAAGTGACTCTCACAGCCTGTAAATTCATGTGTTCATGTCATATAGCGATATGCAGAGGCCAAAAATGACGCGAGTTCACGTGCTTCAGTATTCGTGTAGTAAACAAAACCGCATCTCCCCCACTCATAAGTTACATACAGAGGCTGACTGAACATGCAGGATTCATATTTAAACCGTCTTTTTTGCGTTTTAATATTCACATACACTAGTTCATATCGCGATTCCAATTAAGTGACAGACCTTGTTCTATTCATACAATAGCATTTCGTTTTTATGAATGGACTCCGCCATCCTGTCCGTGTTTTCATGGAAACTATGTGACTTCAGAACATTTTGGTTTTCCCTATGTGTCGTGTTTTTAAGAGTTTCAGGGACATAATCTCTGCACAAAGCAAAGAAGACCTTACGGGTTCAATCTAGCCCAGTAAACCATCTTAACACTGATCCAGTGCTGGTCTTTTTAACAGGGAAATTCCCTAATTTAGCAACACATTCCTTACATTTTGACCCTCGATGACTCTCAGATCTGTCAGTTTTCATTTTATAAATGTACACTGGCCTCAATTGGGTTACAGTATCTGAATGTCACTGGGATCTCCCACAGCCAGCAAACTGAGCAGTCATTGTTTTGATTATTAATGTTGGGGTTGGAGGTGGAGGCCACCAGTTGAGATCCTAGAATGCTGCCATGGGATTGACCACAGCGCCCGCTGTGATTGGCTGAGAAAGAGGGTGTGAGTCCACAGAAGTGCTGACTTGTGACCAGAGAGCTATGCATGTTAGACCTCTACCCCCACCGCAAAACCTGGGATAACCACATTCCTTTATCCGCAATTTGCCTGCATGGTGAAACCCTCACGTGAGGAGGCACATAGGTTCCTTCACGCACATTAGCATTTAACCACCATGCAAATCCAGTATCAAGTTGCATGCAGTTCCATATGGGATGGGCCTTCTGTGTAAACTTGTTCATTCAGGCCTTTTTTGGACAAATATAAAAGCAACAATGACTTTGATGTGACTTTTTAGTGCTTTAGCACTCAAACATGTCAAAAAACCTGATGGATGCTAACACTAACATCTTACAGATTGGCCCTGGAAAGTTGAATCAAGACATCTGCAAGTCCTACAACATTCTTTTGGCCTTGTTTTAACTGGGCTTGTTGTCACTCATTTATTCCATGGCGAAGTGGGCTGAAGGGGTTTGTTGGTGCTTCCTGTCAATCGTGCTTACCCAACAAAGACACACTACCCTGCTTTAGCAGTTTGGGAGATTGTAGAGAGGTCAGTTTTTTTGTGGGTGGGTGGTGGTTATAGTATTTGAATGCATTATGATTTGGACATATTGACTTAAAAATGTGTCCTCCCATTTTATTTGTTGTACAGCGTTCTGCAAGAATGGCATATTTTTGTTGGCCAAAACCTATAAATGAGTAAGAATTTGAGCACATCCTCTTTTATACTAAATTCAGTGTTTTGGTTAAGTGCCTGAGATAAGGATTAACACAATCTCATAATGTTTTCACATTTTGTTGTAAGACATAAAATACATCAGCTGTATGTCTTTAAAGCTTTTACTTGTCTTGAAAAAGGAGGTTGTTAACAAGTGGTTGAATGGCTAATATAGAGGTTGGTTGGGACATTAAACATCATAATGCTAAAACCCTCAATTTTACTCACTAGTTCATTTGACAGTATTGTGTTTATGGTTGCGCTCTTGCAATCAAACTGTCAAAAGTTGGTAACGTTAAAGCCATGCAACTATGGTGTGGTTTGTTTATATTCTACACTTAACTTTTTACTTCTGGCAGTTGTATTTAGGTTTCAAAATGCATAAAAGTTGTGTTGTTCATTCCTAAAGATTTTAATTTTAATCATGATGAACAAAGTGTGCAATGGTGCGGTCACATGAGCGAAACGGCTAAATTTCTTAGGCAAAGTTGGTCCTTTGTCCACTTCCAAACCAAGCAGCTTTATATTGGTAAACATGGCAAATTCCAGTGTTAACAGTTAATTGAATTTTAATTTGAAATGTTTTTGGCACAAATTTCCCTCTAAGGAAATTGCAGATTGCGTGGATTCCTGGTTAACTTTCTTGCAGAATTTCTACAAACAAAAATAAATTTGAAGAATCAGAAACATTTGCTGGTCACAGTGCTTATTGTTTTTGTTAAAACCAATGGAAAAATAATTTAGGTTTTTGTTGAGGGAACCAAGGTGATGCAAACCTCTGGGTTGGCTTTCAAAAAAATTGTATTACTTAAGCATTCTCCTTGCCTGGCACAATAAACCTTTTCAGAAGCCTTGGTCTAAAAAATTCATATGGTGTTAGGTACTGTTTACTTTCCTATTTCTTAAATACTTCCTTAATCTTTATTAAAGGCAACAACGTCCCAGAGGCACCATCCTGGTCACCTTGCATGTTGTTGAACGAGCTCAACTTTCTGTAAAGATGCCTCTGACCTAAAGTACACCAGAGTAAATAGTTCACCTTCATTTCATTTGGCACTCTTTCTAGTCAGTTGGAATGAGTAAGCTCTGCCATGCAATGCATTTATATTCCATTGTCTAATTGAATACCACACATAGTTATTTTTATTTTTTTGGTCAGGACAACATCATTGTCCATTGTCATTCTATTGAACTTTGGCAGTTGGACATGGTCTGCAAGACCTTCACATTTCGAAATATTTCATAGCTGCCATTAAGAATTTTTAGACATTTGCATTTGAAACTTCCCATGTTTATTATTGTTTAAACTACAGTGAAAAATGAAGACCTATTCCTCATGTGACGATGAGAGCACCAAATGAGAGACAGATTTAGACCATAGAGCCTCTATGAATCGACAGTTCACATGTGTTTTATGTGAGCCAGTTTATCCAACCTCAGTGTATGGTTCTTGTAAATTTCACCAAGAGGGGCATAAAAGAAAACGTGAATGGGTTCTGGATGCTTTGGGGCTGAACACAAATCTCACAACATCAGAGGAGCCATACGCCTGACCTTTGATTTTGCCGAACTAAGAGTTCACAGCCTGGTTTAAAACATTCCAGGACTTTGGACTTTCTTAGACAGGCTGATCTTGACCAACTACAAGTCTAACCCCTCTTACCACCCACCAGCAGACTTTAGTCTGCAATGATGTAATTGGTTAGTGCTTGCAAAAAAGACCAGATGTTTGTGATAAGCTGTAAAACTGTCTGTTGGCATTATATAAGTCTGAAACAAAGGGGAGCCCATGTGAAAATAAAAAGTACACAACTTCCACAACCATTTCCAGGAGACACGGTAGCCAAGAGATTTAAATTAAATCTCAAGAGAAATGTCCTGAGTCAATCTAATCTCCGCCTTAACAAATGTGACTGAAGATTGTATATTTTCTTTACTTGTATTTTTTGTTCTTAGATAACTGGGGAGGGATCTGCTCTGAGGTGATTTTGAAGGGTGGTAACAATTTCAGCCATAACACGGGTCTCATCACACTTCAGAACTACGGCTACTACCTTTCTGCCAAACAGGTGCACCTGACCTTCGCCCATGAGATGGGTCATAGTCTTGGAGCCCCAGTAAGTCTGATGCCTTTTACAGAATAACCTGTATAGTTAAAACCAACAACCAACACATGCATGAATGTTTGACACTGGGTTTAGGCTGCTCTCTCCATTGGCATCATTGTTTTGAAAATGCATGCTACTATGTTGTTGCCAAAATGATAGATTATTTTTGTTCGATTGCAGGCTTTATAATAGCATATGACGCTACAGAGCATGATGGGCTTGCTGCACATTCAAATGCCTTTCAATGATTGGTGAGCTGTTCCACCTGTAGCAGCCATGTTCTTCACACTTCCTACGGCTCTTTGGCAGATTAGTTCTGCTCTGCCTGTCCACCACCCCTTTACATGTTAAGTCACATTTGACAGTGAAAGGGCTGACAAGCATGGCTCATTGTTTCCAGACTGAATTTGGGATGCAGAGCAGATCAGAGGATCCACATCGTCTTTTATTTATAGGGAGGCCTGGGAAAGGGGCCAGTGGCTTTTGGCCCACTTATCTCATTTCACTTCTGGAGGCTTTAATGTGCTGCAGAGTTTCTGTGAATGAAAATCAACAGACAACTAACTGGTAGTAGATCATTTTAGTTTGAGACTCCCGAACTACATTTTACTTAATGTGTCATATATTCTGTGGTAGCATGATGAGGGTTCTGACTGTGGAGACCTGGAGATCACCGGTGGCAAAGGCAGGTTCTTGATGTTCCCTCAAGCCTCCTACAAGATCGAGGAGAACAACGACAAGTTTTCCCCCTGCAGCCTTCAGCACATGAGTCACATTCTGAATATCAAGAAGGACAAATGCTTTGTAGGTAAGACGCCTGAACAGATTTTGGGATGAGATAATGAACATCAATGAACATTAGGTTGTCTCAGTCCTAAATCTCTCATATGGACTTTATTTCCATGGCTGATCAGGGCATGAGATAAACTTAACTGGCTGAAGATGTACCTGTTTTGTCTTGTCAGTTAGTGAGCATCCCATTTGTGGAAACCGTATCGTAGAAGAGGGGGAAGAATGTGATGTGGGCCATGATGAAAGTGATCCATGCTGTTACAGCTCAAAGGAACCAGCAGGCATTGAATGTCGACTGAAGTCTGACAAACAATGCAGGTTTGCATCAATCTGTTTTGTGTCAGAATGACCTGTAGAATTTTTGGACAAATGAAATTTCTTCACTGTAAGGTGCCAAATTGCACATTTAACCCTTGTGGTCATTTTTGAGCCCTTATTAAGGGACAAATTTGATACCTTACTTCAGAAGCCTCCAATCCTGCTACTGGATGTGCCAACCTGAATAGTTTAGCTACTGTTTTAATTTAACACCTGAACCAGCTAATCAAGGTCCTCATGATTATTTGAAGCTTCCAAGTAGGTGAGTTGGAACAACCCTCCAGGAGCTGGTTTGGACCCCCCTGATGTAGTAGGAAGACTACATCCACCCGCCAAGGAGATAAGCTCCAACTTTAGATACCTAAACATACCTAAACCACTTAATCAAGGTCGTCAAAATTACATAAAATGTCATGGCAGGTGTTTTGTAGAACGGTCAAGCTAAACTTTCTTGAAAGGTGGCCCTCCAGGAACTGGGTTGGACTCCTCTTTCATAAGGCAAAGGTGTCCAGTCCTAAACTCTGGAGGAAGGTGGCCCTCCAGGAGCTGGGTTGGAAAAACCTTCGGTAGAGTCTTGTTGACTTCATGGAAATTTGCTAATTAAGTCTACATCAAGAGTATCACTGGCCTAATAATGCCTGAACTGATTATGGTACACTAAACGTACCTTCTTAAAAATGAATTTGTATGATCTTTGGTAATGGTTTTCTATATATCTGTCACAGTCCTAGCCAGGGTCTATGCTGCAGCTCCTATTGTGTCTTCAAGGAAGCTGGGCTGATGTGTGAACGCCAATCTGAGTGTCGCAACCGAAGTGTATGCACCGGTTCTTCTGCTGTATGTCCAGAACCTGCCGCCAAACCAGACATGACAACATGCAGTGATGGTACACGTGTCTGTTTTAATGGGGTATGTCCAACAGGGACAATCTGGCTATTTTTTGACTATGTACTATTCTGATTTGGATTGCAATCTTTGGATCTTGCTATACTCATTTTGCAATTGATGAATCCTGATTTTTTTCAGTCCAGTGTAATACATATTCAGTGTATCATATTTACATTGGTTTCTAATTAGACCATTCAGACTTAAACTCATCCAGATTTTATGCCAGTTTCAAACCGACACATGGCTGTAGTTTGGCGTATGTTTGTCAAAATCAGATTTCCATAATTTTTCTGCTATTCAAAATACAAAAACAATAACATATTTGAGCTCTACAAAAGTCAGAACAGCCTTGATGACATATATTATGTAATACAAATATGTGATTTAATTGAAAACCTACTCTTTTTTGGGGGTTTCATAAAAGTCATAAAAAAATGATATTATCATAAATACGATACGATACGCTATATTTATTGTCCCCTTAGGGGAATTTTTTCTTGGGCTTAATGTATACTACATATACAGATCACATATAAATAACCAAATCACATACATCACACGTAAGACATGCTATGCAGGGGTGCAAGAAATAATATATATTTGTGGAGGAAGAAATTAAGACAAGAAAAAAACTAAATAATTGCTTTTGTGGGATGATCAATATAGGATGTGTTTTGGAAATGAGCTCATGGAATCATTCAGGCTCAATGAGCATAATCATCATGCATATTAGGTATATTTAGCCTATTATCCTACCACACAATGTGACGTCCTCTATAACCAATGTCTTGATGTCACAGGAATGTGGCCTGTCTCTCTGCGTGTTGTATGACATGGTGCAATGTGACTGCCCGGGAGAGAACCGGACGGAAAAGTGCCACATGTGCTGCCAGCAGAGAGGTAACCACAATGTTCCGCCACAATAGAACGTGTTTACTGCTCCAAATAAATTAGATGCATAAACAGCCATTTGTTTTAATGGACTGTTTGCGCTGACATTACTGCTCCATAAATTTGTAAATAAAGCACACGTTCTTGTATCCGCCTTATATTTTTCTTTGTTGTATTTTCCCTCCATAGATAAACCGAATACTTGTGCAAGCACCACTTCTTCGGTTCTTTTGCACTACTTTAGTGGGGAGAATGTGGCTTTGGTTCCTGGGGCTCCGTGTTTTGGAAACCGAGGCTTGTGACAGGTTACTGTGACAGTTTCAATCCTAGATGCAGATGGCCCAATTGCAAGGCTCAAGAATTCTTTCCGAAAAATTGGATGAGTTTGATGACCTGGCTGATTGGATGAAGGTTTGCTGTTAGCATTTGTTCTAATATTCGGTATGCTACCATCTTCTTTTTTTGTCTTTACTGCAGAGATGGCCGCACTAATCTTGTGTAAAGTAATTGGACAGCTTTAAAATTTGTAAAAATTGCCAAGGATACATCTTTTAGGCATCTTAACCAAATAAACCAATAGGAACAACCCAGAGAACCCTAACTGCATAACTGCATGTTTAAAACATTCTAATGAATATATGTTTGCTATTTTTGAAACTTCTCTCTTCTCATTTTCAGGCACATTGGTGGGCAATACTTCTGGGTATTCTTGCCATTTCAGCAGTAATGTGTTATCTGTGTTTTTGGACGGCCACTTGAGATTGATGACGACAGGTAAACATCTCTCCACTTGGAGCCTTCCAACTGGCAAAAAATACTCCCTGCAAGCAAGAAAACATTGCTTTTGAGGCAACTTTTGAATGTTTAAAACATCTGACTGATCACTAAAGCCTGTCCAGATGCACAGCTGAGAGTCAACTGCATCTGTCCAAACATGATTTGAGTTTACTTCGCCTCTTCCAGCCAAGAGTCACACACCATTGGTCATTACAAAGTTATTTTAACTCCATTGCTGATTTGAGAATTGAATACTGTCCAGCTTTTCAACTATGAATCATTGTGCTCTCAATAACTTTGTACACAATGTCGCCTATGTTTATTTCAAAGAAATCCAAGAACATGAGACTGCGATTTTGAGAAAGCCGGATTATCTTAACATAGTCAATGACAACAGATGGCTATAGATTCATGGAAATCTAAAATAGTCAACATGTTTTTGAGAAAGGTACAATAAAAATAAAGAATATGTTAACCTTTGAATGGCTTAATTATAATTGCTTATTTGTTTCCTCTGGAAATCACAGGATCAGGAAGATGTTATCAAGGTTAAAATTTAGTGTTTCGCAAACGTTTGGCTGTGATGAGTGGTTTCACGACACCAATATTTTTGAGCTGCTGGACTTGCTTTCACGATTTCATCTCTTCCTGTCGTCCTTGGGAGTGGTTACCGTGATAAGCACTAAGAACTAAGTGACATCAAAGCTTGAAGCGATTAATGTGACATTTAACTTGAATGGGCAAAAAAAGGGCTAAATCTAGTTAATAAGAAATTATGTAAAGTTGTTTTAATAGGTTTGATTATATAAATGTGTAAATCATTTAAATGGTTAATTTGTGTATAATGAGTGATTTGTGCACCAAAAAATTTAGGGGGGGAAAGCAAAATAAATATATAAAACATTCAAGTTCAGATATCAAGACATTAAAAAATACATAATGATTAGCTCAAAGATATAATTTATTGACTTTTTTACAGTTATGTACAGTTCATTCAATTGATATACATCACATTATTTGTCATACGTGTATACAATGTTGTAGCAGTTTGTACACTGCAGTAGACAGATTCAATGTCAGTTACAGTATATTGTATGCAGTAGTTTCCCTGCTTAGGTAAGTCAATTATCTATTTAGAGTGCAAAAGATACTTGTACCAATTATAAAACATTTAACGCAAACTAGATTATTAACTTAACTGTAGTTAACATAATTTATTTGGCCTCTAATATGTGCTTTCTTGATGTTAATTGTTGCTTTTGCTCAAACAACATAAAACATTTTAAGTAATCCCTGCTGAAAAAAAACTATAGAAACCATCACAGAATTTGTAATGGTTTTACTGGTTATAATGGGAGTTGTATTGGTTTTAATAAAAAACTATAATGGTCCTTGAGGGTCTATATTGCTACTTTGTCACCTTTTATTGGTGGCTTGTAAAAATAATAATAATAAAGTCCCAAAACGCATTACAGGAAACCGTTATTAATGGTTGTATTGGTTAATAGTTGATGGTTTGTAATGGCATTTGCAGTGGAACCCATTTTAATTTCTGTGACGGTTTCTATTGTTTTGTGTTTTTTCAGTAGGGATGATATTTTGTTTTCCCTCAAAGAAAAACCTGTTGAAGTGACTGGATTTTGCACACGGAGATTCACCAAAACACTGATAGGCTAAATGTGACTGGACCAATAAGGTAAAACTTGTGGAGTATAATTTCGTACAAAGCGCTTAAATAATTACATTACTTTTTTAAGACAGAACAGATAATGTAAGACGATGCTTGAACAAATTTAGCTGTTAGCCAGATGCATCATCATTACAAATGCAATTTCCAACACAAAATATAATAAAATCAATCACATTTCAAGGCTTTTCAAGCCTATGGCTTACCCTAGTACAAAAGTCCACAATCCATTTGCTTGAATCACATTCATAGCAACACGTTTTATATCCAATACAGTACAGTCAGTGCAGTTGCATTCTTAATAAATAACAGCTGTATAAATACATGTGTTGACGTGCTTTCAGAATTGCCTGTAAATCCTTTCATTGGCTTTTCAGTTTGGGTCTGTGTTGGAACAAAGAAAAGTGTAGTTATCATAAATATTTTAGATTAAATGTAAATATATTAGACTATAGCTATTGTTACCTTTTAGATACAGACTTCCATGGCTCCTTGCATTTCACAAATACAACATCCTGAGTTGAACTTCCTGTCTGGGGATCTTTCAAACACAACACAATCCTAAAAAATGAAGAATGAAAGCTCTTAAAATGGTAAGAATATCAATGCATTAGAAATAAAACATCAGATCAGGTGTCCTTTATTGTGAAGAAACCTAAATTTTCCACCAAAATATTTTGTGAAAGTTAGTTTTAAATGCTAAAACAGTAGATATTTTCAAAATTATGTGAAAACGTGAATTTGAAGAGCACAAAAGCTTTTTATGTTCACTATATCTAGTACAAATGTTAGAAAACATACTTCTTTTGTGTCTCCCCGGCTCTGACTCTGATTTTATGGACCAGAACTCCAGAATTTGCAGAATCTCCATACCACCACGAGGAGAGCAGAGTGAGTAAAGAGGATGTGGACTCCTCCAATTTAAACTTCAGCATCAGAAGATCTCCAATGTCCTTCTCGGTTACCACGAGGAATGAGTGAGTTTTATTGGGGATGATCTTCTCTTGTCTGCTTGATGAAGTTAGTGAGGATAGTTAACAAATGGAATTTGACTCATATGCACACTATATATTAATCGTTAAGATATATCATTTTGATTACTAACATGTTCAACTTGAGATCTTCTGCCATTGGTACCGTAAAGTGAGACTGTCAGTGCTGGCTCCAGCGCTAATTGATTTATTTTTCCAAGGAAGTTGATTTTTAGCTGATAGTGGAAAACTAAAATAATAAATGAATAAATGTTTTAGCATTTCACAGCCAGGGTTATTATTGTTTAACTAAATTCAAAACCATAAATAAAAATACAAAAACTTAAATATAAAAAAAAAATATTTCAGCTATCAAATATTTCAACTGCCAAGGCAACGTTTCAAATTTTTGTTTAGTTGAAGTACTGCAAAATATATATTTTTAAAGATTTGCATATAGACAACAAAATTGTCAAAATGGTCCTTGTTTACACGGATCAGCGAAAATGACTACAAATGCTGTATTATGAATTCCGGGCCAGTAGTTGTTGATGCCTATAGACTGAACATGTAATAAACATGTTACTTTTTTCACAAATTCAAATTTTTACATGGAGGTGAAAATTTTATAATTTTCAAAAACAGCACTTTAAAACACATTTCAAAATGTGCTTTTTAAGTTCCACAAAATGCCGTTGACGTAAATATGGAAGCCCGTTTCCGCCACTGAATAATAAAACTGACTTTTTCCACAGATTTGTGAGATATAAAGTCAGAATTGCGAGATATAATGTCAGAATTGTGAGATATAAAGTCAGAAGTGTGAGATATAAAGTCAGATTTGCGAGATATAAAGTCAGATTTGCGAGATATAAAGTCAGAATTGCGAGATATAAACTCGCAATTGCGAGACATAAATTCAGAATTGTGAGATATAAACTCGCAATTGCGAGATATAAAGTCAGAATTGTGAGATATAAACTCGCAATTGCGAGATATAAAGTCAGAAGTGTGAGATATAAAGTCAGAATTGCGAGATATAAAGTCAGAATTGTGAGATATAAAGTCAGAATGTGAGATATAAAGTCAGAATTGCGATATAAAGTCAGAATTGTGAGATATAAAGTCAGAATTGTGAGATTAAAAGTCAGATTTGTGAGATAAAAAGTCAGATTTGTGAGATATAAAGTCAGAATTGTGAGATATAAAGTCAGAATTGTGTGATATAAAGTCAGAATTGTGAGATATAAAGTCAGAATTGTGAGATATAAAGTCAGAATTGTGAGATATAAAGTCAGATTTGAGATATAAAGTCAGAATTGTGAGATATAAAGTCAGATTGAGATATAAAGTCAGAATTGTGAGATATAAAGTCAGATTTGTGAGATATAAAGTCAGAATTGTGAGATAAAAAGTCAGAATTGTGAGATAAAAAGTCAGATTTCGAGATATAAAGTCAGAATTGTGAGATATAAAGTCAGAATCGAGATATAAAGTCAGAATTGTGAGATATAAAGTCAGATTTGCGAGATATAAAGTCAGAATTGTGAGATATAAAGTCAGAATTGTGAGATATAAAGTCAGAATTGTGAGATATAAAGTCAGAATTGTGAGATATAAAGTCAGAATTGTGAGATATAAAGTCAGAATTGTGAGATATAATGTCAGAATTGTGAGATATAAAGTCAGAATTGTGAGATATAATGTCAGAATTGTGAGATATAAAGTCAGAATTGTAAAATATAAAGTCAGATTTGCGAGATATAAAGTCAGAATTGTGAGATATAAATTCAGAATTGTGAGATATAATGTCAGAATTGTGAGATATAAAGTCAGAATTGTAAAATATAAAGTCAGAATTGTAAAATATAAAGTCAGAATTGTGAGATATAATGTCAGAATTGTGAGATATAAAGTCAGAATTGTGAGATATAAAGTCAGAATTGTGAGATATAAAGTCAGATTTACGAGATATAAAGTCAGAATTGTGAGATATAAAGTCAGATTTACGAGATATAAAGTCAGAATTGTGAGATATAAATTCAGAATTGTGAGATATAATGTCAGAATTGTGAGATATAAAGTCAGAATTGTAAAATATAAAGTCAGAATTGTAAAATATAAAGTCAGAATTGTGAGATATAATGTCAGAATTGTGAGATATAAAGTCAGAATTGTGAGATATAAAGTCAGAATTGTGAGATATAAAGTCAGATTTACGAGATATAAAGTCAGAATTGTGAGATATAAAGTCAGATTTACGAGATATAAAGTCAGAATTGTGAGATATAAAGTCAGAATTGTGAGATATAAAGTCAGAATTGTGAGATATAAAGTCAGATTTACGAGATATAAAGTCAGATTTGCGAGATATAAAGTCAGAATTGCGAGATATAAAGTCAGAATTGTGAGATATAAAGTCAGAATTATAGATATAAAGTCAGAATTGTGAGATATAAAGTCAGAATTGTGAGATATAAAGTCAGAATTGTGAGATTAAAAAGTCAGATTTGTGAGATAAAATGTCAGAATTGTGAGATATAAAGTCAGAAGTGTGAGATATAAAGTCAGATTTATGAGATATAAAGTCAGATTTGCGAGATATAAAGTCAGAATTGAGATATAAACTCGCAAATTGCGAGACATAAAGTCAGAATTGTGAGATATAAACTCGCAATTGCGTAGATATAAAGTCAGAATTGTGAGATATAAACTCGCAATTGCGAGATATAAAGTCAGAAGTGTGAGATATAAAGTCAGAATTGCGAGATAAAAGTCAGAATTGTGAGATATAAAGTCAGAATTGCGAGATATAAAGTCAGAATTGTGAGATATAAAGTCAGAATTGTGAGATATAAAGTCAGAATTGTGAGATATAAAGTCAGAATTGTGAGATATAAAGTCAGAATTGCGAGATATAAAGTCAGAATTGTGAGATATAAAGTCAGAATTGTGAGATATAAAGTCAGAATTGTGTGATATAAAGTCAGAATGAGATATAAAGTCAGAATTGTGAGATATAAAGTCAGATTTATGAGATATAAAGTCAGAATTGAGATATAAAGTCAGAATTGTGAGATATAAAGTCAGAATTGTGAGATATAAAGTCAGAATTGTGAGATATAAAGTCAGAGTTATGAGATATAAAGTCAGAATTGTGAGATATAAAGTCAGAATTGTGAGATATAAAGTCAGAATTGTGAGATATAAAGTCAGATTTGCGAGATATAAAGTCAAATTGTGAGATATAAAGTCAGAATTGTGAGATATAAAGTCAGAATTGTGAGATATAAAGTCAGAATTGTGAGATATAAAGTCAGATTTGTGAGATATAAAGTCAGAATTGTGAGATATAAGTCAGAATTGTGAGATATAAAGTCAGAATTGTAAAATATAAAGTCAGAATTGCGAGATATAAAGTCAGAATTGTGAGATATAAAGTCAGATTTGTGAGATATAAAGTCAGAATTGTGAGATATAAAGTCAGAATTGTAAAATATAAAGTCAGATTTGCGAGATATAAAGTCAGAATTGTGAGATATAAATTCAGAATTGTGAGATATAATGTCAGAATTGTGAGATATAAAGTCAGAATTGTAAAATATAAAGTCAGAATTGTAAAATATAAAGTCAGAATTGTGAGATATAATGTCAGAATTGTGAGATATAAAGTCAGAATTGTGAGATATAAAGTCAGATTTACGAGATATAAAGTCAGAATTGTGAGATATAAAGTCAGATTTACGAGATATAAAGTCAGAATTGTGAGATATAAAGT
The DNA here is from genome assembly GCA_027564155.1 of Gymnocypris eckloni scoliostomus. Lineage (NCBI taxonomy): Eukaryota > Metazoa > Chordata > Actinopteri > Cypriniformes > Cyprinidae > Gymnocypris > Gymnocypris eckloni. The sequence continues at coordinate 16,401,943 of CM050418.1, read as the reverse complement.
CAGAATTGTGAGATATAAAGTCAGAATTGTGAGATATAAAGTCAGATTTACGAGATATAAAGTCAGATTTGCGAGATATAAAGTCAGAATTGCGAGATATAAAGTCAGAATTGTGAGATATAAAGTCAGAATTGCGAGATATAAAGTCAGAATTGTGAGATATAAAGTCAGAATTGTGAGATATAAAGTCAGAATTGTGAGATTAAAAGTCAGATTTGTGAGATAAAAGTCAGATTTATGAGATATAAAGTCAGAATTGTGAGATATAAAGTCAGAATTGTGAGATATAAAGTCAGAATTGTGAGATATAAAGTCAGAATTGTGAGATATAAAGTCAGAATTGTGAGATATAAAGTCAGATTTGCGAGATATAAAGTCAGAATTGTGAGATATAAAGTCAGATTTTGAGATATAAAGTCAGAATTGTGAGATATAAAGTCAGATTTGTGAGATATAAAGTCAGAATTGTGAGATAAAAAGTCAGAATTGTGAGATATAATGTCAGAATTGTGAGATATAAAGTCAGAATTGTGAGATATAATGTCAGAATTGTGAGATATAAAGTCAGAATTGTAAAATATAAAGTCAGATTTATGAGATATAAAGTCAGAATTGTGAGATATAAATTCAGAATTGTGAGATATAATGTCAGAATTGTGAGATATAATGTCAGAATTGTGAGATATAAAGTCAGAATTGTGAGATATAAAGTCAGAATTGTGAGATATAAAGTCAGAATTGTGAGATATAAAGTCAGATTTACGAGATATAAAGTCAGAATTGTGAGATATAAAGTCAGATTTACGAGATATAAAGTCAGAATTGTGAGATATAAAGTCAGAATTGTGAGATATAAAGTCAGATTTACGAGATATAAAGTCAGATTTGCGAGATATAAAGTCAGAATTGTGAGATATAAAGTCAGAATTGTGAGATATAAAGTCAGATTTGCGAGATATAAAGTCAGAATTGTGAGATATAAAGTCAGAATTGTGAGATATAAAGTCAGATTTACGAGATATAAAGTCAGAATTGTGAGATATAAAGTCAGAATTGTGAGATATAAAGTCAGAATTGTGAGATATAAAGTCAGAATTGGGAGATATAATGTCAGAATTGTGAGATATAAAGTCAGAATTGTGAGATATAAAGTCAGAATTGTGAGATATAAAGTCAGAATTGTGAGATATAAAGTCAAAATTGTGAAAGAACTCGCAATTCTGAGAAAAAAAAGTCAAAATGGTGATATAAATGTTGCAATTACCTTTTTATGTTTTATTCAGTGGCGGACACGGCCAACCATATGTAAATAAAGTCAGAATTGTGAGATATAAAGTCAGATTTACGAGATATAAAGTCAGAATTGTGAGATATAAAGTCAGAATTGTGAGATATAAAGTCAGAATTGTGAGATATAAAGTCAGAATTGTGAGATATAAAGTCAGATTTACAAGATATAAAGTCAGATTTATAGATATAAAGTCAGAATTGTGAGATATAAAGTCAGAATTGCGAGATATAAAGTCAGATTTGTGAGATATAAAGTCAGAATTGTGAGATATAAAGTCAGAATTGTGAGATATAAAGTCAGAATTGTGAGATATAAAGTCAGATTTACAAGATATAAAGTCAGATTTGCGAGATATAAAGTCAGAATTGTGAGATATAAAGTCAGAATTGTGAGATATAAAGTCAGATTTGCGAGATATAAAGTCAGAATTGTGAGATATAAAGTCAGAATTGTGAGATATAAAGTCAGATTTACGAGATATAAAGTCAGAATTGTGAGATATAAAGTCAGATTTACGAGATATAAAGTCAGAATTGTGAGATATAAAGTCAGAATTGTGAGATATAAAGTCAGAATTGTGAGATATAAAGTCAGATTTACGAGATATAAAGTCAGATTTGCGAGATATAAAGTCAGAATTATGTAGATATAAAGTCAGAATTGTGAGATATAAAGTCAGAATTGCGAGATATAAAGTCAGAATTGTGAGATATAAAGTCAGAATTGTGAGATATAAAGTCAGAATTGTGAGATTAAAAAGTCAGATTTGTGAGATAAAAAGTCAGATTTGCGAGATATAAAGTCAGAATTGTGAGATATAAAGTCAGAATTGTGAGATATAAAGTCAGAATTGTGAGATATAAAGTCAGAATTGTGAGATATAAAGTCAGAATTGTGAGATATAAAGTCAGATTTGCGAGATATAAAGTCAGAATTGTGAGATATAAAGTCAGATTTGCGAGATATAAAGTCAGAATTGTGAGATATAAAGTCAGATTTGTGAGATATAAAGTCAGAATTGTGAGATAAAAAGTCAGAATTGTGAGATAAAAAGTCAGATTTGCGAGATATAAAGTCAGAATTGTGAGATATAAAGTCAGAATTGTGAGATATAAAGTCAGAATTGTGAGATATAAAGTCAGATTTGCAGATATAAAGTCAGAATTGTGAGATATAAAGTCAGAATTGTGAGATATAAAGTCAGATTTACGAGATATAAAGTCAGAATTGTGAGATATAAAGTCAGAATTGTGAGATATAAAGTCAGAATTGTGAGATATAAAGTCAGAATTGGGAGATATAATGTCAGAATTGTGAGATATAAAGTCAGAATTGTGAGATATAAAGTCAGAATTGTGAGATATAAAGTCAGAATTGTGAGATATAAAGTCAAAATTGTGAAAGAACTCGCAATTTGAGAAAAAAGTCAAAATGGTGATATAAATGTTGCAATTACCTTTTTATGTTTTATTCAGTGGCGGACACGGCCAACCATATGTAAATAAAGTCAGAATTGTGAGATATAAAGTCAGATTTACGAGATATAAAGTCAGAATTGTGAGATATAAAGTCAGAATTGTGAGATATAAAGTCAGAATTGTGAGATATAAAGTCAGAATTGTGAGATATAAAGTCAGATTTACAAGATATAAAGTCAGATTTGCGAGATATAAAGTCAGAATTGTGAGATATAAAGTCAGAATTGCGAGATATAAAGTCAGATTTGTGAGATATAAAGTCAGAATTGTGAGATATAAAGTCAGAATTGTGAGATATAAAGTCAGAATTGTGAGATATAAAGTCAGATTTACAAGATATAAAGTCAGATTTATGTAGATATAAAGTCAGAATTGTGAGATATAAAGTCAGAATTGTGAGATATAAAGTCAGATTTGAGATATAAAGTCAGAATTGTGAGATATAAAGTCAGAATTGTGAGATATAAAGTCAGATTTACGAGATATAAAGTCAGAATTGTGAGATATAAAGTCAGATTTACGAGATATAAAGTCAGAATTGTGAGATATAAAGTCAGAATAGTGAGATATAAAGTCAGAAATGTGAGATATAAAGTCAGATTTACGAGATATAAACTCAGAATTACGAGACATAATGTCAGAATGCTAGAAATAAAGTCAGAATTATGAGATATTATAAAGTCAGAATTATGAGATATAAAGTCAGAATTGTGAGATATAAAGTCAGAATTATGAGATATTATAAAGTCAGAATTTTGAGATATTATAAAGTCAGAATTGCAAGATATAAAAGTCAGAATTATGAGATATTATAAAGTCAGAATTGTGAGATATTATAAAGTCAGAATTATGAGATATTATAAAGTCAGAATTGTGAGATATTATAAAGTCAGAATTGTGAGATATAAAGTCAGATTGTGAGATATAAAGTCAGAATTGTGAGATATAAAGTCAGAATTGTGAGATATAAAGTCAGAATTGTGAGATATTATAAATCAGAATTGTGAGATATTATAAATCAGAATTGTGAGATATTATAAATCAGAATTGTGAGATATTATAAATCAGAATTGTGAGATATTATAAATCAGAATTGTGAGATATAAAGTCAGAATTTGAGATATAAAGTCAGAATTGTGAGATATAAAGTCAGAATTGTGAGATATAAAGTCAGATTTGTGAGATATAAAGTCAGAATTGTGAGATATAAAGTCAGATTTGTGAGATATAAAGTCAGATTGTGAGATATAAAGTCAGAATTGTGAGATATAAAGTCAGATTTTATGAGATATAAAGTCAGAATTGTGAGATATAAAGTCAGATTTGTGAGATATAAAGTCAGAATTGTGAGATATAATGTCAGAATTGTGAGATATAAAGTCAGAATTGTGAGATATAATGTCAGAATTGTGAGATATAAAGTCAGAATTGTAAAATATAAAGTCAGATTTGCGAGATATAAAGTCAGAATTGTGAGATATAAATTCAGAATTGTGAGATATAATGTCAGAATTGTGAGATATAATGTCAGAATTGTGAGATATAAAGTCAGAATTGTGAGATATAAAGTCAGAATTGTGAGATATAAAGTCAGATTTACGAGATATAAAGTCAGAATTGTGAGATATAAAGTCAGATTTACGAGATATAAAGTCAGAATTGTGAGATATAAAGTCAGAATTGTGAGATATAAAGTCAGAATTGTGAGATATAAAGTCAGATTTACGAGATATAAAGTCAGATTTGTAGATATAAAGTCAGAATTGTGAGATATAAAGTCAGAATTGTGAGATATAAAGTCAGATTTGGAGATATAAAGTCAGAATTGTGAGATATAAAGTCAGAATTGTGAGATATAAAGTCAGATTTACGAGATATAAAGTCAGAATTGTGAGATATAAAGTCAGAATTGTGAGATATAAAGTCAGAATTGTGAGATATAAAGTCAGAATTGGGAGATATAATGTCAGAATTGTGAGATATAAAGTCAGAATTGTGAGATATAAAGTCAGAATTGTGAGATATAAAGTCAGAATTGTGAGATATAAAGTCAAATTGTGAAAGAACTCGAATTTGAGAAAAAAAAGTCAAAATGGTGATATAAATGTTGCAATTACCTTTTATGTTTTATTCAGTATGGACACGGCCAACCATATGTAAATAAAGTCAGAATTGTGAGATATAAAGTCAGATTTACGAGATATAAAGTCAGAATTGTGAGATATAAAGTCAGAATTGTGAGATATAAAGTCAGAATTGTGAGATATAAAGTCAGAATTGTGAGATATAAAGTCAGATTTACAAGATATAAAGTCAGATTTATGCGAGATATAAAGTCAGAATTGTGAGATATAAAGTCAGAATTGCGAGATATAAAGTCAGATTTGTGAGATATAAAGTCAGAATTGTGAGATATAAAGTCAGAATTGTGAGATATAAAGTCAGAATTGTGAGATATAAAGTCAGATTTACAAGATATAAAGTCAGATTTGCGAGATATAAAGTCAGAATTGTGAGATATAAAGTCAGAATTGTGAGATATAAAGTCAGATTTGCGAGATATAAAGTCAGAATTGTGAGATATAAAGTCAGAATTGTGAGATATAAAGTCGGATTTGCGAGATATAAAGTCAGAATTGTGAGATATAAAGTCAGATTTACGAGATATAAAGTCAGAATTGTGAGATATAAAGTCAGAATTGTGAGATATAAAGTCAGAATTGTGAGATATAAAGTCAGAATTGTGAGATATAATGTCAGAATTGGGAGATATAAAGTCAGAATTGGGAGATATAAAGTCAGAATTGTGAGATATAAAGTCAGAATTGTGAGATATAAAGTCAGAATTGCGAGATATAAAGTCAGAATTGTGAAAGAACTCGCAATTCTGAGAAAAAAAAGTCAAAATGGTGATATAAATGTTGCAATTACCTTTTTATGTTTTATTCAGTGGCGTACACGGCCAACCATATGTAAATGAACGGCTGAAATGCATTAAGGTTTTTCCATTTTAGTTGAAAATTATATTTTCTAAACTCCCGCTAAAGCTTAATAAAAACTGTACGGGAAAAAAAGGCAACTAAATTATTGTTTAAATTATAGTTTCAAAATTCCTCTTCTGAAACTTGACACTGACCTCTGAACGGCATGGAGCCTCGTGTCTTGGTGAACATCTGGACACTTCTTGCCTTACGAACTTTGCTGACGTCATAGCCCACGGTGTTGCAGCGGTTTTTGCGACACTGGAGGCACATGCCGCGGTCGAACATGTCATTGCTCCCGCAGCTGTACGCTCTGCCAGCTTCTTCCTCATTCAGCATGGAGTCGATGAACAGGTGGACAGACCGCTCATGCTCGCATCTGATGGCATTATTTAAGGCTAAGGGTATTAATGAAACATAATTTATATGATTTTCAACTTAAATATGATATTTTAAGTAATATATGTAAATAATCTGGGTTTTAGCCGTGATGAATGATTTCATTGTAGAAAGGTTGCCAAAACAGATTAGAAAGCTTTATAGATTATGAAAAATGTGACAACCTACTCCTGATACATAACTAATCTCTTTCCATCTTTGGGAAAGTTACAAACAACAGGCATTTTAGAAAATATGTGACAGTATTATTTTATTTTTATTTTATTCATAGCAAAATAATTCAAAATCAATTTTAATAAAAATATGTATACATGTATTAATTGTATTATGTTTAAATGTAAAATGCTATTTTGTGTGTGTGTAAGTGCATATTTTACAACATATTTTATTTAGTGCTATTAGGATTTTCAATAAATCAGCATTATTAATTAAAAATAAGAAAACGATTTATTTATCCAAAGCGACGACTCAGGTTATACATTTATTGTCAGTATGTGTGTTCCTGGGAATTGAACCCACAACCTTTGCTGCTAACGCAATGCTCTAACCACTGAGCCACAGGAACACTTTATTTTAAAATTATGTTTATTTATTTATTATTATTATTATTATATTTTTTTACACAAATAAATTAGAATTGAATTGAATATCCCAGAAACATATCTGTACCAAGTATTCCATAACTGCCAATTTTGTCCAGCGCTCCTCTCATGTTGCAGCCAGGCTGGAAGCTTCCTCCATTAGGGTATATATCCACATGGCCAACTGGCTGCTTGATACCGATACTGAGACCCAGGGAACCTCGGGTGAATGTGTGGAGGACATCTACAAAATGGGCATCATCTGGGGACAGCCGACTGTGGGCATGGACCCCTTCAAAGTCTGGTCCAGCTGGGTCTAGACCTGCAAAAAATCTAATTGTTGTCCCATATGGTTTTTAAGACCTGTTCTAAGATTTATTTCCAAAACAACGCCAATGAACCTACCTGTGATTCGTCCAACTTTATTGGTTGCATGACTTCCTGCAAAACCTGCAACGTGGGCACCAAGACTGTAGCCAATGAGGTGCAACTTATCCAGAGGAACACTGGCAGTCTCCTTATGAATTGGGCACAATGATGGCAATTAAAAACCTAGAATAGCAGTATGTGTAATTTGATTGGATTTGATTTGCTAACACAAACCTCTAACCAGTCTATGAAAAGTCCGATCTCTTGTCCCACCATCTTCGTGTTTTGTGCTGCCACCACATAATGGTTCTGCGCCATGTCCAACCAGTCTACAACAATGACGTTAGCATCCTTCTCCCTGTTATAAAGTGCGGTAACCAGTTTCTCAACCCAGCTCTCAAACAATCCACTTACCTAGGGGAAAAGAGCTAATTTAACACTAACATACTGAAAAAGAATCATCTGAATTGATTGAATGAATGTGTAACTGTTGCTTTACCGTCCACCCATGAATGACCAAAAAGGTTTTTGAAGTGTTTTTGAAGTTGCAGCTATTGAGAGACTCTGGTTTGCCACGCACAATGTAACACACGTCATCATCTGGTTGGGATGGATTTCTCAGAGAAAACTTGACGTTGGCTTTGTTGACATCTGACTGGTCTCGTAGATCCTCCAGAAAGTGATCTATGTAAAGACGATAGCCATTGAAAAAGTAATTTAGTATTATTAAAGTGTACTTTCAAATAAAATACATTAAAGTGCTACTATTATGCCTTTTCAAATATTACCTTTCATGCAGTGTGTCATGTAGCAGTATGTGAACATAAACTTTCAGCAAAGTTGTGAAGCCGACAGTGCACGATAAATTAAGTTATTGTCTATCAAATAAAAAGAGTTGGTTCGCAATTGCCTGGACGAATCTTCAGGAATTAGAATCGTATTATTTTATGGCTGTACTTCACAAAGTATTACATTTGCATAACGTCCGCCCATGGCTATCATTCCTGGTAGACCAATCACAAAGGACTTCGCCATCTGACCAATCACAGCAGTGAGGCTCACGGAAAGGAGGGGTTTAGAGAGACTGATTCTTCTAACTGCTTAGCACAAGTTGTTTAGGAATCATTTATAAATTAGGTAAAACTAAAGCTATTTTATGAGAAAAATTAAGTATTTTTTGATCTTGGATGCATGTAAACCTGTTTTAGGACACTCATAAAACAATATTAGCAACCTTAAAAATGGCATAAAAAGTAAACGTAAAAATGTTATATCAAATTTAAAAAGTAACAAAAACTGTATGTATTAAGTTTAAGTATTAAAAAATTCTATAATATTAGAATTATAAAATTGAGCAAGCAAAAATATATCAGCATAGATACATTAGTCGCTGAAAAAATATTAAAATAAAAATGTAATTCTAAATAAAAAAATAAAAAATACAATTAAAAATGTAATTAAAATAAGCTGAATACATTGAAATTTAAATATAAAATCTTAAAAAGTCCAATTAAAAGTGTCTATCAAATAAAAAAGTTAATTATTTTTATAAATATTATTTAAAAAAATCTGCATTATAATACTATTCAAATAAACTAATATTCAAATAAAATTACTCTAAATGATTGTAATTTAATTATAATTAAATAGCTATTAAATCCCATTAAAATAACATTTGAATAGAAGGCATAAATTGGCAATTTCAAATGAAAATTGTAAAAGACAATTATATATATTTTTAAGAAACGAAAATAATATTTAAATAAAAACACAATATATACACAATATACAATAAAATATGTAATAATAAACATAAGGTTTACAATTTGACAGCCTTGGCATGCTAACGGGTTATGAGAGGACAATAAATATTTAATATGCATAATAATATGCTTATGATACACAATTATCGCCGCTTTAATCGATGGGATATCAGATTGCACCGAAGATTAGGCTACCTTGTGATGAGTATGAACTTGAAATGTACTTTTAGGAAATCCTCCATAAAACATCAACATCTAGCCGACTCGAATACATGTTTAGTAAAAGAGCACCCGGTGCCTTCTACAGACTAATTCGTGGATTTAAAAGCTCAGACAGAAGCCGGATATTAAAGTTGTCCCATCATAAATGCAGAATTTGCGCTAGGAATTAAAAACACAGACATTTCCAATTAAAGAATCGCATCGCGTCCAAATAAAATAACTCCTCCGGTTAACGTTATCCGAATGCATTTCTCACGGCGCATCAACAAACATTTAAACATCTTACCAAAGAGTTCGTTCGAGAAGATTTCTTTCTCCAGAGCAGCGACGAACAGACCAATGAAGCTTAATACGAGCCACGAAACGCATTGGAATGACAAAATATTCATGTCTTTTCCACGTAAACTTTGGGCGCTTGTGATCCTCACCTTCCTGTCGCGCTCTCTTACAACAAAAACTGAGAAAGTGAAATATTCGCTAACTCCTGGTGCTGCTTGAATACTCGCTAATGAAATCTGAGACTCAGACAGACTTCAGTTTAGTTACTAAATAAGAGCCATTGTCTCAGCCCACAGGCGGGGTAATACGGTCACACGTTTCTCTCACGAGGTTCTGTACCACAATAAAACATGCAGTTTTCACCGTGAACTGACCTTTTTACCCAAATAGTTAATGTTGCTCCTTTCCTTTGGAGAATGTCTATCTTTCTTTCTTTCTATATCTATCTATCTATCTGTCTGTCTGTCTGTCTGTCTGTCTGTCTGTCTGTCTGTCTGTCTGTCTGTCTGTCTGTCTGTCTGTCTGTCTGTCTCTCTGTCTGTCTAACTATCTGTCTGTCTGTCTGTCTGTCTGTCTGTCTGTCGGTCGGTCGGTCGGTCGGTCGAACTGGTCTGTCTGTCTGTCGGTCGGTTGGTCGGTCTGTCTGTCTGTCCATCCATCCTTCCAATCTCACTTCACATAGTTCCATGAAACTGCTCAGATATCTAGTTTGAATCTAAAGCTTATAGTTTGAATAATGGATCAGACAGGTTTTAGACCACTTCAACTGACCTTTGATGGCAACAACCTGTTATGTCATGAAAATTGACACAGTAGGTTATGTCAGTATTCATGCAATTAATTCATTTAACATGCATGGAAGAGAGACGTATCTTCACTTGACATTTTAGAGAACAAATATAACTCATTATGTGCCAATACCCTCTGTGCTCTTTGCATGCATTGTGTCATAGTCATACCATAACACTCAGACCCTGCCAAAACTCTCAGTGACACCTGCACTGTGGTCATTCCTTCCATTTGTTATAAAAAGGACCAGGCACCAGAATTGCTGGTTTCATCCAAAATATTCGTAGAGAACAAAAACATAACTAATGTCACATGCTCTTTAGCAGATGGAAACCCTTCTAGAAATCATTGTCCACCATACAAGTACTCAGAGGAGCTTGAATATGATTTCTAAGAAGAATTAGAAAGTGATAAATCAGTCTTCATTTAAATTTCTGTATCTATTTTTATTCCTTAATGTGATAAACTGGCAGAAGTAGGGAATATTCCAAATATTTAATGCCGAAATTTCACACCAGTCTCTTGCAGAATGTTCTGACTAATGAAAGTATCGGAATGTTTTATTTTCATTCCAAGAATGTGTTCTTCCACGAAAAAGGGGAGGGTATCTTGAAAAACAAGCTCCTTGTGTTTTGATTCAAGGTTACTGCACGTGAGTCGCTCCACCATTAAACAATGTGAGTCAGTTCACCCTTTTTGTAATGGATGAAGCTCCATTCACATAACATCTTATTTTAATGGAGCTAATGTGAACAAAACAATGACAAGTGGATATTTCATTAAATTAGATCAAAATGTATATGTTTAAATAACACATTCTGAAAAGATTAAGGCCCTGCCAAATACGTCAAGATTTCTGTTTGTGCTGTGAAATTTGCAGCCAATTTCAAAATAGTTTCAATTTGTTTAAGACCTGAAATATCAAAAACTTTCCTAAATAGGATTTAAGAAATTATATAAATAAAACGCAGACATGTCGTTTTGACATAATATGAAGATTTAAATAAAAAATGCAAAGCGCTCACATACAGTAACATAATGTTTATTAAAATGACATCATACAGTGCACGGCATATTACTATTTTCACAAATGATCATTTCTTTTCCTTCCAGTGACTTCAATCAGTCAACATTTGTTTATAAAAATATAGAGGCTACATTATAAAAAGAAAAGGCAAGAGCACTTCAGAAACATGGAATACATATATTATGTACTTAATATACAAACATATACATTTAAATAAATAGGAAAAATGAACAGTTTTTTGTGTATTTGTGGCTATTATGCGGGCCATCAACCCTGTCAGGCCTGGACAACTGTCAAAATTTCTTAGATAAAATGCATCTTGTTTTACTTCTTGGCTGGCTTATGCATAAACTAAAATCGTGTCTTGCCTCATTACATTCTCAAAATGCAGATGAAACAATCTTTGAGTTGTTTTGAGGGTGACGAGAAACAAAAAAAAAGTGGCAGAATCGTTTGTTGATTTTCCCTTTTACCAAACAAAACTAAATTGAAAGAAGGGACAAAAAACATAACAAAATTTAATCAGCAGAATCGTTTGTTGATTTTACTCTTTTACCAAACAATACTGAATCAAAGGGAGGCAAAGCCTTTAAAGTGACCTGTGCCAGACACAATAACCCAAGAAAAGAAAGAAAGGTAGACATTTGAAGAGCTGTTTGTAAGTATATTATTATGTCAATTACAAATATTTACAGTAATAATTTTATCTTGATTAAGCAGAGAACATTTGGTCCCATTTTTTTGTCAAAGCAATTCAGACCCAATTTTTGGGTTGCAACAGACAAATCTAAAAGTTTTGCTTTCGGAACTGAAGCAAAGAGGATTAGCATAGCTAGAGAAAACTGCTTTGGTACAACCGTATTCACAGTACGACCAAACAAACCGCTAAATAACCTAGTTACTGAGTGGAATTTTAAGAGTAACACTGATAAACCAAATAAACCGTAACATCTTTCGAGTGGCATCTTTCTCCAAAAGAAGAGTCTCTGTGGTGTACAACTAGCCAATCATTTCAACTAAGTGCAAGTCATTTATAGATAGACTGGGACTGATTACATGCATAAATATGTTGCATAGAGACTTGATCATTTTTATGGATTAAAGAAGCAGGAAAGATCGTCTAGCCAGATCTCAGATGACCTTTAATGTGTCTTGAGTGCAATCCAAAGTGATTGTTTTAAAACTGCACAGCAGCAACATTTTCAAGATGTGGTTTCTTGCATGATGGGTTTCTGAATTTGCGTGGGGTGAAGGTTACTAGTCCGAATAATCGGGAGAGGTTTGTCTCCAGTTTTCCCTGGCAGATTCCGTGCCAAATCCCAGATTTTGACGTGTGTCTTTACTCAGTGCTCTGTTTGAACGAACTTCCGTGCATCTTCAACTTGTGCAATCTGCCAGTGTAAAGTGCAAAGGGTTTAGTCAAACAAAACTCACCACAACAAATAAAACAGGAACATAACAACTGAGCGGGGAAGGCCACATTTATGGAGCCGTGTGAGCAGATAGAAATTTACCTCTGGTTTTTGCGGCTCGACTGGGCTTCTTTGTCTTTCACAAAGACGGCAGCCACACCTCCACGGGAAAGGTAGGAAAATTCACTTTCTTTGGCACTGAAGATGATACTAGTTAAAAAACAAACATACACACATTTAGAATTTTGCACAAGTTTTAAAAGGTATAAAATAAAAATACAATTGTGATGCATTAAAAATGTACAACAATAGTAATAAAGATAACACTTTATTCATTATTGCAGAATAATATATAATACCTAAAATTATATAAAAAATGTTTAAGTTTTCAAAAGATGTCTCTCTGTTTACTTAGACTGTCTTTCTCCTGATTTGATGCGTAGTTTGCGGATGTGGAAGGCATCGGGGTTCCACCATGGCCAGCCGATGAGGGTGTCTTTCTCCCAGAGAAGTTTTACCATCAGCAGCTCTCCGATGTCTGTGTCCGTGGTCAGCAGGAAAGACACGGTGGTGTTTGTGTTCAAAGCAGACCTGTGGAATCAAAAACCATCTGTTACTTTCTCTGTATCTCAGTTAAGGACGTGAGTCCAATCTGAGGCAAAACATGGTCTAAAATAGTTGCACGGCCTGTTTTTTTTGTACCAAAGAAAGTCCAAGATGTAGTTTTGTAGTTACTTTGTAGATTTGTAGTTAATTTAGAACTTGCGAGAACTAAGTCCTGACATATCAATCAGGAAATACTGCTAACTTACATAATGTAGGGGATATTTTCCTTCTCGCCATGGATTCCGATACAATGAGATCTTCATGGGCTGATCAGTGTAGCTTAATTTTGTCTTGCCGAAGAAATGGACCTTCACTTGATAATGGAAAACTGTGAAATATTTAGAAAGGATTTTTAATATAATATATTTTTTATCTACAAATAAAATTTTATATAAACCATTCTCTATTTGTTTTATTAATTTCATCAACTTTGGTGCGCCTCACCTTTATATGGCATCATGTCTCTGGTCTTCATGTACATCTTGGTGTTTCTGCGTGAGCGAATTTTGTTGACTCCGTAGCCTACCTTGTTGCAGCGGTTCTTGCGACAGCTGAGGCACATTCCCTTGTTGAAGCTGTCTTTGGAGCTGCAGCGATAAGCCATGCTTTCTTGCTCCTGGTTCACCAGCGAGTCGATGAACAGGTGAATGGAGCGCTCGTGGGAGCACTTGATGATCTGATCCATATCTGTGGAGAACCATGAAAAAAAAGTTAAAGCTTGTATATGTGATTTGAAATCTAAGAACATCTGAAGAAGACAATGGGAACATACTTCTTAAACCAGTGGTGGCCACCATCAACACAGTGTTCTGGAGGCCACAGCCGGGTTGGAAGGTTCCTCCGTTGGGGTAGATGTCAATGTGGCCCACCGGCCTCTGAATCCCAATGCTGCGATCTGGAGAACCGCGAGTATTGGTGTGAAGAACGTCCACGAAAAGGGCATCATCGGGGGAAAGAGTACTTTGGGCATCTGCGTACTCAAAACTAGGGCCAGCAGGATCCATGCCTGAAGATCCAATAAGATTGGTTAATTTTAATAGTTGATCGAAGCATTTTTAAGGGTAAATTAGAAAACATATACATAAGAAACAACAGCACAACACACCTGTGATTCTGTTAACTTTATGTTTGGTAAGAAGACCAGCGATTCCGGCTACATGAGCACCAAGACTATAGCCCAACAGATGCAGCCTCTCCCAAGGATAGTCAATCTCACCCTGGATGAAGAAACCAGAAAATATTAAGTTTACTGCATAAAACAAACTCTATATATTAATCAGATTCTCTTCACCTTTATGTAGAACAAACCACCTCTTTGACATACCTGTAACCAGTTGACAAACTTGGCCACATCCCTCCCCACTAGTTTGGTGTAGGCAGCTGATGTAGGGTAGTGTTGTTGCGCACGGGACAACCAGTCCACTACAATCACATTGGCTTTTGGCTCTCGATCATACAGGGCTGTTACCAGTTTTGGAACCCAGCTTTCAAACATACCCGTGACCTGAGACGAAATCATTGGCGTCATGGTTTGCACATTCACTCAAGGGTGTCAACAAGTGTAGTAGAAACACTCACCGTCCATCCGTGAATAACTATGAAAGTCTTGGTGTCTGGATTGAAATTACAATCTTTGATGGTTTCGGGTTGACCTGGAACTATGTAGCACAGATCGTCTTCCGGTTCTTCACTGGTCCTGAAGGAAAACTTGGACTCGATATCGCTAAAGTCCGTCATCCATTCTGTGGCATTTTCCATGATGTTATCTGTTAAAATACAGAACAACAATGAGTTTTAATAGCTAGTAAGGTAAGTGCTGCTTAGATTATATACTTTTTTTTGCTCGTAAGCTGCTTATACATTTTTTTAATTATTGAAGTTGTAAAGAAGCTTATCTTGCATGTGCTAATACTTTCCCCTTGTTTTGTATAGGAGGAATTTTTCCAAATGGCAAGCTTGGATCCTTTCCCAGTGCTTGACAAATTATACATTAAAAAAGTTTTTTTTCTATAAATCCTTCAATTTGTGTTCATAACCGACTGGTCTGGCATGTCGGATACATGTAAACGAAGTCTCAAACAACTGTTTGACATGATAATTACTGTGTCGTGTATGTTAAAGTCAAATGTTACCATTTTTAAGATACTATTACATTTTATAGATAATGTTTACAAATCATCAAACTTGGAATATATTTTAAAAAGGTAAAAGTTGCTGAAAATAGACTGACCATAACAAGACAAGGAATGAATGACATTTACAAGTGAAGTATGAGAATACATGCTACTTAAAAATACAAAAGATTCATAAAAACAAGAAAAAAAGTGCATTACTTTTTTTTTAAAGAAATATATTTTTTGCACCACCAAACATGGTCTTTTAAGACATAACATAATAATACAGTATATAAAATAACATAATTGTATAAATAAAAAAACAATACACAATAAAAAGTTTTGCATTTTGCACCTTCTACCATTATCTTCTGAGACATCATTTATAAACAAAATTATACATTTATATAAAGTTAATACATGAGGGGATAACATCTAAATTCAGTAAAATGCATTTAAATAAAGTCATGCCTCCAACACAAGTCACGTTTTCTGTGACTGATATTTATTATTCGACTCCCAGTTAGGCACCGGAAACGTGAAAATGTAACACGTTTTAAACGTTATAAACAACTTTCATTCTATGATTTCATAAAACAAATAAGCTTATACTTACTAAAAGTGGTCAATCCAATCGCTGGCTCAATCGTAATAGCTAAACCCGAGGAAATGTAGACCAAATACATGCAAGATATAAAACAAGCGCTGCTTACTCTCCCCATAATAATATTTTTATAATGATCACGGATGCAACAACTAATTAAACTGAGCGCAAAAGCCGTTGAGATCCGGGTATTTACAGCGTTACAGCAGGTTAATACTCCAGTCGGGAGGTAGCAGCTGCTTTAGATGTCTTGTGTCCAGAGTTTCTCTCAAAAGTTTAAATCAGTACCTCTACGAGCTTGTCTTTATCCTCCCGTGCGGGACCGTATGCAAATCAGGGAAATTCTATTGGTCGAAAGAGGCGGGGTAAGGCCTGACTTAACCAATACAAGGCCAGGAACCCCATACTGACTCACAATTACAAGTCTATGAAGTTGTGAGGCCCCTGGGAGTCTTCAAGCAAATCAGTTTATCAAGCACCTTTTTTGTTGGTGAAATTCACGATGTCGTTTTTCTAAATTTGGTATTACAAAATATAAACACAGTCTACTCAAGGTCATCACAACCAACTGATAAAACACTGTTTGATCAGCGCTTTGCAACCAATTAAAATGTTACTTTAAATCCAAACATTGTACAACATGTTCGCACAGAATGCCTACGCTAACTAAAACACACCTGCATGAATATTTGCCAACTTAAAAACCAAAAACATACTGTGTGACATTTTGGCAGCATGTGGAAGAGGGTCGGAAAGATTTCCATTCAGGGAGATGGTCAGTGGGCGTGTTTAGCCACCCTGTGTATCATTGGCCAGACACCGGTGAGCTGACTGACAGCCAAGACATTGTTTGATGTTTTAGCAAAAACACGCAAATCGCTGGCTTTTTGAGAACAAATATACAGTTACCAACAAAGTACTAACTTGTACTTTTCTGAGCAATTCTGGAACGTCATATTTTGGCACTTCTCTGGATTTCTTTTGTTTGTCTTCATCTGGATGGAAATGCTAAACAAATAGATGCAACACACTATTTGGAATTAATGCTAAATATAAATGCAAGAAAACACAATTTCATAAACTTTCATAAACACACTTCTACGTGCGCATGCTTCTATGAAGCACATACACACATGTATACTCTTTGATTGCACATGTATAATCATTCATCAATGAGTGTACACAAGAAAATTTGATCACAAAGATATATGAAATTGGATACGAATGCTCTGGCACTGTTTTCCGCTAAACCACATGTTTAAATATAGCTGATCACGCTAGCATGAATGATACAATAGTGAAAAATGCAACATGTGCTGTTGATTTGAAACAGTCGTTTCGTTTTTTTTAAACCGTTGATTTTTGCAACATGTAATATTTAGAAGACATCATATCTCATCCTGTTTCCAGGAACATGAATACAGAGAAATGAACAGTTGATTTAAAAATTAAAAATTACTTGAGTTTCTGAAGTTTTCTGAAAAAAATGTTGCAATGACCGATTCACAAAGGAATAGTTCACCCTCAGGACATCCAAGATGCAAATGTTTTTGTTTGTTTATCGGAACAGATTTAGAGACATTTAGCATTTCATCAGTTGCTCACCAATGGATTCTCTGCAGTGAATGGGTGCCGTCAGAATCAGAATCCCAACAGCTGCCACAAGTAATCCACTTGACTTCAGACCATCAATTAATGTCTTGTGAAGTCTTGTGAAGTGAAAAGCTGTGAGTTTTAAAACAAATCCATCGTTTTAACTGTCACTTCTGGCCATAATCCATAATAATGCTTCATCCAGTGAAAACTTCCATCCCTTGTTTTGTCCTCTCACATCAAAGACCACCAACATATCTGTTTAGAAATGTTTGGCCATTTTCTTGCCAACAATGCTTGATTTGTGCAAATTTCCTCAAGATCCAGACGATTTTTCTCTGGAAAAAGCTATTTTTGGGATATAAGACTCATATTTTAGCTGGAAGCCACGGTTCGAAGTTAAAAACATCTTAATCATGGATTTGGTTCTTACAAACATGCAGCTTTTTGCTTTACTTGCATTGTGTGGATTGCTTGTGGTTTACTGTAATGCTTTTATCAGCTCTCATTCTAACGGCACCCATTCACTATAGTTGATGATGAGAAAGTGAAAAAATTAAAACAATTATCCAAATCTGTTCTGATGAAGAAACAAACCCATCTACAGTACATCTTGGATGGCCGGAGGATGGGTAAACTTTCAGCAATTTTTCAGTTTTGTTGAACTATTCCTTTAATATAATGTTAAAATAGTCTTTTTGTTTGGATGAAGAACTTCTGGAAAGTTCAAGTAATCCTAAATGACCCAACCCATAAATTCTAAAGCAGCCAAAGCCTAGCACCTGTTTATGGTTTGTCACATAATCAGTGTTAAAATTTGATCATTTGCTGTGCTCTGGTAATATTATCTTAATAAAAGACAAATGGGATGTAGTTTCTACCAAAACATTTCACAGTTTGATCTGTGGCAGGCCTCCACAAATGTGTTTTTATATATTCAAATGCATATTTAATTTCTGAAGCATTGCGATAATATCAGTATGCACTTGCATGCTAATGTTTAACTACAATTGCTGATTAAATAGATGCAGATTTGTTGCATATATAAAGTGCAATGAAATAGCAGCACTGAATACCACAACATCACACTCACAGATGTATATATTTTATCTTACACAGTTCGGGAAATATGTTAACAGTGATTCCAAATGTTTGCGAGAGCACTAAATAAAACCCATCTGGTGAAGGCCGTGACTCAAACTTCCAAGGCTTTCAGTTTTTAGTCTTATCCTTCACTCCCATCTCGAGTTTAGCAAAGGTTTTTGATTACATAAATGAAGCCAGTGCACGAGTCTCTTGATAGCTGCATCTACAGCATTCATGTTGAAACATTAGGATTGCAGAGTCAGATCCCGATGGACATGAAACTAATGCCCCACTCAGCTGTCAATGTTGTAACTTTGTCTGCTTAAACCCTCAAAAGGGGTAACTGGGAAGATTTCGATTTTGTCTTGATAAACCTATGAAACCTATAAAAGATTGCTGCAAATAATAAAAACATATATACAAAATACTTTCAAATAATAACATATTATTGGTGCTGTCAAATGATTGTAATAAGTTAAAATTAAGTATAAGCTTTATACATAATATAAACAAATTATATGAATTTATGTTCTTTTTATATTTTTATATTTTTTATAATATTTGAATGTATTTATTATAATGCATTCAGTACTTTCTGAGGAGAGAAAGCAATATTTTTAGTATTTGTTTTCTTCGCCCACCTACAGTAAGAGGATGTGAGGAGTTTATGAAAATAGTCTCACTTCTCAAAATTTATGTGTGAGAGGTTTCTTATTTTTTAATAGAATGTTTAATTTAGATTCACGTCACTCATCGGAAGTCATGTTGAAATTATGCCCGATGACAATGCAAAATGTCAGATTATGACAAATACAGATATAGAATAAATATGAATTGTCAGGCAGCTGATATTCATGGGAACCAATGAAAACACAATATGGGTCAACTTTTCTTTTACAATAATTAAGTTATTTATATAATATTTGTAAACATTTTATCAGATTCATAATGCGTTTATTGCATTTTGGCATCTTAATTTAATGTGCATGAAGTTGTAAAACTGGTGCTTCTCATAAAGATAATTTAGAGCTGATATTCCTTCAAAACAGGGTCGACATTTTAAGATTACCATCTGACAAACACACACAAAATAAATGATAAATTAATAGGTAGAGAATTTAGATGAGGATGCATTATGGGATAGTTCATACGTTTTAAAATGTCAAAAATTTTAATAATGGAAAGTTTGAATTCTGGGGACAATTTTACGACAGTAAGACTTCTGTGAAGTAAATTGAAATGTACACGTATGTAGAAAATAAATGCTAGACAAATAAAAACGAACAAAAATGCTCAATTCTAGCTTTCTGTAGGCTACCCTTTTTCAATCTAAATAAATATGCATGTTTGCTATATTGTAAGATTGTAAGATACATCTGTGTATTTAGATTTATTCCGGAGGGGACAGAGCAAATAAAGGCTGCATGCCTTCCGGCAGAACCCAGTCACGTGCTGGTGAGGGCTTTCTCTCGGCGTGAGATAATAAGCCTCGTTGTTTTGCTTGCTAAACCGTGAATGGTGAAGTTCAGCGAATGCAGTGGATTAGCATTACATTAATTTGCGGCTCTTGTGGGTCCTGTAAGGGAAAGTCGTCCAAAATGTTCGGTGTCATAGTGAGCTACAGCTGGCCGACTCGCTGCTCGCAGAAAACTGTGGGAGGCATCCAAGTGTTTAATCTTTCCTAGACCGCTGGCCCCAGATGAAGAACACCCATGCGATTCCCTTTGCACACCATTTTTTTTTTTTGGTAGCTTATACCGAAAGCATTGTTGCGGATGAATCAGACGATAAAAGACACACACAGTTGAATTTAATCCCCGTTGTGACATGAATCACATTCACAGCACACATGCGACACATCAGGTCACGCGGCGCTGAATGCGGCGTAGCGCTGTTTCATATGAAACAACACGGCTGTCAGTAGGGGTCTCTGAGTTATGTCTTTTGTCAGCGATACTTTTGCCGTACACCCCCCCTCGTTTCCCACCAGAGCATAGAGATCTCTGTTTCATATGCCACATCTGTTACGCCACATGTACATGTTGTATGTATGTAAAGCATGCAATGAGAGGCTTCTTATCACGTGCATGTTTTGCCATAATTCTCAGTGGTATAGCATTTCTCTACCATTTGAGAAAAGCTTCCTTGTATAGGATACAACTCAGGGAAAAGTCTGTAAAATGCTGTTTGGGGCATTTTTTTTGTCAGGCCCTGTTTGAAAAACATAACCCAACATATCTTTTGCCAGATGTTGGCATAGCCTACATGCATTTTTTTTTTACAAAAATCATAAAATTGAGCATTCCTTAATGTTTTCTTTAACGTTAACATAACTAACCAACTAACCAATAAATAAAACGGGACATTTTTGAACATTCACAAATGGGAATGTTCTTAGAACATATTTTTGTTATAGCTGTGTCATTCCAGGAATAAAGACTGAATAAAAGAGCACAGTTTATAATAATAATAATTTGTTACATTAATATAGTACTTTTCTAGGCACTCAAAGCGCTTTACATAGAAGGGGGAATCTCCTCAACCACCACCAATGTGCAGCATCCACCTGGATGATGCGACGGCAGCCATATTGCGCCAGAACCCCCACCACACACCAGCTCACTGGTGGAGAGGAGACAGAGTGATGAAGCCAATCAGTGTATGGGGATGATTAGGAGCCCATGATGGTCAAAGGACGATGGGGAAATTTGGCCAGGATGCCTAGGTTACACCCTTACTCTTTTTCAAAGAACATCCAGGGATTTTTAATGACCACAGAGTCAGGACCTCGGTTTAACGTCTCATCTGAAGGATTATTTTAGAATACGTTTCCTAAAGTATAGCTCGACTGTAATTGAACAACTTTAATTTAGGCTTAGCTTGTAACTTAGTAGCCCTAAAACTGATGTAGAGTCCTGCTTTTGATTCTAATGCTCTGTGCACCATTAATGTTAACTTGTTCAAGCTAGAAACAATGTATTTTGTTAGCAAGAGTTTCAGCGTAGCCATTACACTGTTTGGCATAACAAAATCTGAAGGTAACTTTCACCTGTGATATTTACCTGTCTTTACAAGTCTGTTTGGGTGTGTGAATGCACACTTTGTGAGTAATCGTGTGATGTTTGAAGTTTCTTATTCAGCAGCTTTCATGGGCAAGGTCTGCCTAAGAACTCAAATGCACTTGGCAGACCCAGGAGTCTTTTCTCTCAGCGGGAGCCTCACACAGATTTCTGCAAACTGCGTTTCACAAGTCCTCACTCCCAGGAGCATCACACTGAAGACGCTTGTTCAACCTCTCCCTCCTCGCCTTTCTCAATACCTCTGATTAAAGCATACCGAGGTCACATCCAAATGATTTGTGTTGTTTTTGGTATGCTGCCATTTTAAAATGCCCATTTTTCTCTGCTGTTGGAGACAAATAATTTTGGTTCTTCATCTGAAGCTATATGTCTTTCTACGTTCACATCCAAGAATGAATTCCACAGAAACACAATAAGGATGTTTTCACAGCTTGGGATAGCTGTGTCCTAGACTGCTCTGATGTTCCACAGATTGGACGCCTGCCATTGCAAAATATAGTCTATCATGCTGTGCATTAACAACACGCGTAATGTCACCTGATGCTTGAACGGTGTGAGCCCAGTTTCTTGACCGTTTTAAACTTAAGTGAGAACATCAGTTATTGTTTCTGTTCGAATGCGTGTCTTCAGGCAGAATGCAGGGGCCTCTGATTGTTTTCAGAGAACAGAGCAACTGGAAGAATGTTTTTCATGCAAGCGGAGAGCTCAGTTGGGAATAGGACGGGTTAACTTTTGAAATGTGGTTGATGGATTTGGAAGAGATTTATGTTGGTAAGTCTACTTTAATAGTTCCGTTACTTAGTCAAGTGGATCATTCATGTTTTTCGTTAAGCATGTCATTTCTATACCAACGCAGCTACATTTAATAATGGCAATGGTGGCTCCACCTGTCTTCCATTGGTTGGACAAACAGATAGAACAGTCTAAACTCAAGACTTTCATCAATGTTATGATTTTGAGCCACTAAAGAAAAAAGCTCTCTTTAGTGCAACTGACTAAAGACAAAAATATATATATATATTAAATATTAAAAAATTAAGTACTTAATTTCCTCAGTGAAAAATGTATAACCTGCTGGAAAACAAAACAAAACAATAGAAACCAAAAAAGCTATTCTAACGGTTTCCACTACAAATACCACTTCAAACATTACAAATCATCAACTATTAACCATTAACAATGGTTTATTGTGGTGTGTTTTAAGACGGATCCCATTAGGACTTAGTGGTTTTAACAAGCCACCAATATAAGGTGACAAATTACCATTAGAGACCCACAGGGACCATTATAGTTTCCAATAAAAACCTATACAATTCCCATTATAACCAGTAAAACCATTACAAATTATGTAATGGTTTCTACTGTTTTATTCAGCAGGTTTTATACATATTTGGAGTCATTGCTCCCTCTGCTGGTCATAATAAAAGTTAAAGTAGGAGGACAAGTAGCATATACAACCTTTGCTCAACAAATATATCCTTTCAGTCTAATAAGATCTGTATCGACTGAGTCAATGTCCTTCACTGTTTGACAGATGCTTAAGCGTGATTTAAGAATAGCCTATATGAAATATAAATATAAACATTTATTACATTTATCCAGCGGTTGTTGTATTGTGTTGTAGCAATTGGGTTTTTTGTATTGTGTTTTTCGGTTATTTGCATGGTGAAGTACTTTTAAATTTTTTTAAGTAGCCTACATTATCATGCAGTCCCTTACTTTGTTCACAAGATGGCGAGATTGGGCTTGAAACAACTCGTGGAAAAGCAGTTTGTGGTCAAAATAGCGACCTGCATTGCCCTAATTTATCACAAGGAGGCACTTTAGTTTTTGCTAGTGTTACAGTTAGAATCAATCGTCAATATTTTAGCATATCTGTTAGTGCAGTCATTCTTAAAACATGGGACAAGACATGTCCAGCAATTGTAACTGCTATCAGGTTTACAAAATACAACTATTTTCAATTGTAAATGTTATGGGGATTAATAATAGAATGTATTTAACACACCTATCCCCTTCAATTTAATTTGATCATTATTATGTGAAGTCTATAACACTTATTGTCATCTCACTACATCTAAAACAGTGTGTCCACAGAGAAGGGTTCAATCATGCATATGCTATAACATGGACAAAAAAAGTCTAATGGTGAAAAGACTGTTTTATCAAAAGTAACAATTAATAATATCTCATATCAGAGCAAGGTTGTTTTTCAGTGACACATGCATGTTTCATAAGGTTTCAAAGTTGTGTCTCCACTTTTTGTCAACACTGTCAGACATTCATTAAAATGTAATAAAATCAGGGAATATCAGGGGCAGCTGTCACACTAAAGGACCCCCTCGCCACAGTGTATAAATGTGAAATGTAACATGTGAAAACGTAATCTGTCTGCTAACATGAGAATGTGTTTTGAAAGGTGAAAAACATCTTGAATGCTGTTAAAGATAAAGTTGAAATTACATCACACAGTCCAAGGTAAAAATCTAATTTTGTAACAAAAAGAAAAGTTGGGAGGCTGCATCAAAGCACAGCTCAGCAGCTTAGTACAAATACGATGTATACATGTAGTTTCATTTGTCTGAGTACAAGGTTTTTTCTTCTTCAATTTTGCACCCTGCTTTGTCCCACTTCTCAAGAATGACTGACAAAGCACTTAAGAACTGCTACCAAACAGCGTTTCAAATATAAGTGTTTCATTGATGTGAACTAGCCTTTTGGAACGTTTGAGGCTAAACTTTAATGCAATGTTAAAACAAATAATTATAATTAATACCAAACTCAATGTAAAGTGGATTTGTAAAGCAAACTGGTGACCAATGGGTTTGTGGACTGTTATGTGTAGCTGTAATTTTAAAGCTATATTTCCTGTTTATCCAGTCACGTTTTAAGCACTTTATGATTACCAGGAGATCATAATTATTACGTGGCTGTTTTTGTGCATCTCTCTCTTTGCTACTGTTAAAATCAGACTCGTGGCTGCACTTTCTGTGCTCTTGTTTCTTTAAATCGAGTTATATCTATTCCCAAGACAGGCAGCCAGCAGTTTGGGGAATTTTTACCATAAAAGGTCATGTTGAGCTGAGCTAGGGTTTCCTGTGGGAGGGGCCTGTGATATTCTGCCTCTGTCTCTGTCTCACTCTCACAATTACTCCCTCAGTCCCTCAGTCGTCTCCTCTTGTCTTATCTCCAGCTGAATGCCTGCATTTCCCACAGAACAGATCATTGTGCACTTAAAAAGCATACTAATACATCAACAGTTGAGAGGGAAGTTAAAATAAGAAGCGTACAAATGCATCAACAGTTGAGAGGGAAGTTATAATAAATGTATGTGTGTGTGTGTGTGAGCATATGCAAGGTAGTTTTGGAGAAGCTAGCAACTGTAGCTTGCTTGACAAGCTTGTGAAAACGTTTTCTTCAAAATGTTCATATTTAGCGACATAAAGCTTATGCTTAAGCGTTAGTGATGTCCAAATAGTAGCCTACTAGCAGTGAAATAACTTTGTGCGTAATACTTTGTCATGCTATATGCTACGATAATTGTAAAAAACTAGCGTGTTTAAGGAAAAGCTATTATTTTTGAAAACACAGCTGAACTGTCACGCAACTGAAAAATGTAGTTAAGTTAGTGGCACTAATTTTAGTTACTTTGATCATCCAAAGAAAAGAGACACTCCTTGCCATTTTTTCTTTGTGTTTAGTCTGGTCTACTCCCTTTTGACATGTCAACATGTTTTAGAAAAGATAGCAGACTAGTACATATTGATGTCATATGTACAGTTCATTCCAACACATTAAGCTTAGTTTAATGGAATGTTAATATCTATCGTTAGCATGGAATAATTTTTACTTACTTTTTACCTTATCAAGAAATGTAGTTGTTGATAAATAATAGTCCCGCCACAAAACAAGGAGTTAGACTTGACACTTTAGATCTTTTTACACTTTTATTTTGTTAAATTTTTTTTTAACATATCTGACACTTTAGGAAGTTTACAGCTCAATAGGTTTACACTTTTTAATACAAGGTTAAACTTTCTAAAAGAACTTCACAGCTCATTTTTTAGTCAATTTAGACTTCTCACTGGTTTTCTTTTTACACACAATTTGACATTTTATAAAATAACTTTTGAACTTTACAGATCAAATAATTACCAGTTTTGTAAGCAAAATCTTATGCCAATGCTTTTGTTTTGACTGAGGAACAATATTTTTTGTGGTAATCGACCTTGACTTTAACTTGTATTGGACTTGGAATGTTGTATTGAACATTGCTCTAAGCAATTTTTTATTTCTACCTGCATTAATAACTGTCGCCGTCCCGTATACGGGACGCCTAATTTACTTCATTATATTACCATTAAATCTTAATCTAATCATGACAAACTATATATCGTTGGAAAGGTCCAAGACTCCTAAATAGATATTGTACCACTGTTTGTTGTAAAAATTATGTAGGAGCAGTAATAGATTAATTTATGACAAGAGCGCACCTCAAAACATATACACCATAACAGGAGCTCTGATCTGTGACACAAAATTCTATTCGTTGTCCTTTTTTCCTCATCACATGTTTTAGTAATCATCATATATTATATATCATTTGAAAGCTTATAATCTCAAAATTTATCCTGTGAAAACCGTTTTGAAATCGGACATTGCGTTACCATAGAAATGGTACTTTAAAATCTTTAGCGGGCTCCTCCCTTTAGTGGGAGGTGTCATATTCAAATGTATTACGGTCTTATAGAATCACAACTTTTATAATCTTAACAAAATACATATCATTGGAAAGGTCTGAGTCTCAAGATTCCATATTTGGTGGTCATTTTGTGATAAGAGTAATAGTGGGAGAAATTGATACATTTGTGACAGAAAAGTGCATAAAAAATTCAACAGGGTTTGAATGGCACCCGGTGGCTGTTTGTGGTATAACGCCTAAACAAAATTGCATAGTAACCTCAATTCTTTATATATCAACTTCAAATTTGAAACACAACTTATTTAGACATATGGCTTTAATTTTATGCCAAATTTGGATTAAAACATATTTAGTAAAATATTTTATATAATATACAATAATAATTGTACATTACATTTTATTTACAGTAAATTTAAACTTGTATAACTTTTTTTTACTTTCATTTTTTGAAATGATTTCACTTCTGCAATAATCTGCTGATTGTCTTCTTTAAAAAGAGACCAAACATAGGTCTGTATTCAAAAGCATTCATGAATTATAACAATTTAACTTTAAATAGTGCACTTTCAAGTTTTTCAAAAAGGACAGTTAAGGGGTTAAACTAATTCCTAAAACATGTTTTTGTCTGTTTTTACAAAGAACACTTTGTGTTGTACTTGTCCATTAAACTTCTTCCACAACATGACACACATTCATACTTCCCTTCATCCGTAGCTCAGTGGGGCAGGCATGAGTAAGTAACGTTGAACGAAAGCCAAATGACATTACGTCTTTTCCTTACAACAGTGCCTAAGGGAGGCCAACAAAGACAGGGCACACTGGAGTGGGTATACAGGTGCCAAACATCTGTGAATTGCTATGACGTTATATGTAACGATGACATGCAGCAAACGTCAGAAAAGCCATCTGTCTGGAGCACAGGTGTTTTTGGTCACTCTTCTCAGAATGTTCATCCAGGTGTTGTGGAGAGTGAATCATCGTTTGACAGATGAGTATGTCTAAGGTACATGCCGAACATGTCTCGCAGTTTTATCACCTTGGTGCTAAAGTTGTGGTTTGTGGCATGGTGGGAATTTGTTTAGCTAAAAATGTGTAAAATGAGAACTTGTGTTAAAACAAAAACTGAAGACCCAGTTTAGAAGAAGCTGTTTTGTGTAATTCACAAAACGTCTAATGGAATGGCTGGTGTCCAATAGCAGTTAAGAGAGCCAGAGGAAAAATGTGTTACATTCTGCACTTCTGCTCTAGTTTTTAGTGCCAAAGCAGTTAAACCCAACGGTTTGACTATTTAGCACTTTGGGTCTTAACAACTCTAAATCAAGTGTGTGCATTTGCTTTATGTCAGGCTTGACTGAACAAGGTATGAAATGACTAAAAAGCCACTTTATTTTCATTTCAGTGTATATATGATTAACCCTTGTCTACTAAATTGGGGTTGCAAATCTGTTCTAAGTGGGTTTTTGTACATTACTGTAGTGGTTGACTTCATAGGTTGCTGCTACTTAGTCAATTTAAAATGGCCAACTTCTAAGTTTCTGTAATATTCATGTCAATAAATAGTCTTTAATGTAGGCTATGACTACAGGATTTTTGGCCATATTATTGGCCAGCAGATTAAAAGAACACAGGGTAAGCTTCTTGTATCACTTATTGTGTGGCTATTTTATAATTTTAGCTTAAAATTTGTGATAAGTAAAAAAGCCCATTACAATGCACAAAAAAAGATCAGCAATAAGACAAACACCGCCTGAAGTACTCTGCGGTCATTTTGGTAAGTAAGATGCAAGATTGTGGCAATTACATTTGTATTAAAACAAGAATAAATGGTGTTTTTAAAGCAGTTTGAATCAATGCCATGAACAATGGTAAAAATAACTGAGCGCTCATTGCTGTGATTTACCAATAAGAATGGAGTATTTCAGAGAGCTGCATAATAAGAAAAATAATAGCGCCCTCCACAGCAAATCACACAATTTGAGGTATTATCATGCTAAGGGTTACTTTTTTTTAAGTATAGGCTATACATTTGAGCAGTAATACTATTGGTATTGAATGGGTTCTTTAGATTCATTTTTAGATGATTGTCATGTACACTTTTAAAAATAAAGGTTTCAAAACAAGTTTTCTTTGCAGCAATTCTACTGAATAAACCATTTTGGTTCCCGAAAGAACCTTTCAGTGAACAGATCTTAAAAGAGACATTATTTTTCTTAGTGTGAATATTTTTATTTTTTTATCCAAATAACACTTTTCTTCAATAAAGAACCAGGATGGAAAGATTCCAAGAAAGTTAAAGGTTGTGAGAGTGAGCCATGTTTGAAAAAGGCTTTTTAACATATTGGAACCGGAAGAAGTGCCTTGGATTAGTTTTTCTATGGGTATACAGTTAAAGGTTCTTCATTAAACCTTCAATGCCAATAAAGAACATTTATTTTCAAGAACATAAATCAAAAGTTCTTCCACCTTTAAGCTCAATTCCGTGGTTAAATCTGGACTCAGGTCCTATCTGCTCACCTCTCCATCCCTTGGTCCTTTTTTAAAAACAATATGCACCACTCCAAATAAGGAGAAGTGCTTCTGACTGTGTTTGGTCCAGGCCATTCCTTCTCACAAGTGGTTAGATATGGAGACGGGTGGGGGAGAGGGGGGGTGTTTTAGACTTGGTTGGGTTTTGTAAAGCGATCCAGCATTGCTGGCAGCTCTTGTTGCAGGCAGCATCAGCTGCATTCTTCTCCTCTCCTAAATCTCCTCGCATCCATTAGTCTGACCACACTTTCGGCTGAAGGACCAAGAACTGCACTTCGTTCGTAGCTCCTTGAATTTCATATTCTACCAAGACACTAGATCAACCTGCAACTATGGAGGCCATCAAGAAGAAGATGCAGATGCTCAAACTGGACAAGGAGAATGCCATCGACCGGGCAGAGAAGGCCGAAACAGAACAGAAAGCTTCTGAGGATAAATGCAAGCAGGTAAGAACTCAGAAATTTAGGTAGATCCAGACAGAGGAGAGTGAGGTTAACAATATAAGAATGCTTAGAGTCCCAACAAAAGTGCTGGTAATAGCGTCTGTCAAGACTGGACTATATGATTGTAATCAAGGAGAAGTGAGCCAAGACCTCATACTTGAAAACCAAGTATGCATTTGAGCTGCAATTATAGGTCTTTCACAACAGTGGCGACTTATTTTGCACAATTACTTAGGAATCCTAAAAAATGTGAACCTAACAATGAACAATTATTTTAAGGCATTTATTAATCTTGGTTAATGTATTTCTTTTCATGTATTAATACTTTGTCAATGTTAAAAGTTGTATACGTTAACTTTAGTTGAAAATGTATAAATACTAAATTAACATAAATAATGAATAACAAACTATTTGCAAATGATTTTGAATTGCGTTATTTATATAATAGTGTATATTTAATTAAAAATATATGTGTTTTATACTGTACTCAAGAAAGTCAGTGTAGAAATTTTGCACCTTGCAAACAGACAAATACCTCAGTAAATGAATATCGGCTGTAAGTGAATCCATCTTCCACCTTTCATAACACCTCAGGCTATAAATGGACAAGAGAGGTCAGGCTGTCTGGAATCCTAGTAGATTAACACTCTCTCTTAAACACAAGAACCCAGCCAAACTGATAGCCTCAGATAGTGAAGTGTTTGTGAATGTTTATCTCACTTACTGCCATATGACAGTTTACCTCTTACTAAAATTAAATATAGTTATCTGTCATTACAGAGAGCAGGCCTATATGATTTAATATGTCTTACCATAACCTTATATCTAAATTAGAACATTTATTTTCAAAATTATAACATCTAAAACAGCAACAATAATAGTAAAATAATTATAATTTCAATAGATTTTTTTTACTATTATTGTTTATTATTATTATTATTGTTTATTATTAAATTGTTGTACTCTTTGACACCAATAAAAGCAACATGATAATAATCCACAGGAAACTCATGATAATAATAATCATGTAATGTACATTTTGTGATTTTTTTGTCTTTTAAATTTAAACAACCACTATTCTACAACAATATAATTATATTTATAATTAAAACTATTTTATTGTTTTACTCTGACATAAATAGTCATTACACTCCAAAAGTAAAATAATTTATGTCTAATGAATATTAAAATTATCATAAGCCATATATCATATGTCATAAAACGTATAACCATTTATTTATTGGACATGTCTAAACCACTAGACT
Source organism: Gymnocypris eckloni scoliostomus (assembly GCA_027564155.1). Lineage (NCBI taxonomy): Eukaryota > Metazoa > Chordata > Actinopteri > Cypriniformes > Cyprinidae > Gymnocypris > Gymnocypris eckloni. The sequence goes on along the minus strand of CM050418.1, from coordinate 16,371,333 downwards.
ACAGAAATAAAATCTTATTTTGAAACATTGTGTATATAATACGTACATTTAAATATTTATTTTAAATAATATTATGCACTTTAAATATGTTTAATATTGATCATTATTCATATTTGTCTTATTACAGTTACTTTGCTAAAATATGGTTGATATTTTAGGTAATAATTGTTGACAATAATCTTAATATTAATATACACATTCCAGATGTCTGGGATATATTGCCTTGAGTTTTGTCATGTGTGCAGTTCTCTGATCGGTTTACTCACTCTTCCTCATACAGCTGGAGGATGAGCTGGTCGGCCTGCAGAAGAAGCTCAAGCAGACTGAAGATGAACTGGACAAGTACTCCGAGGCCCTGAAAGACGCCCAAGAGAAACTGGAACTGTCTGAGATAAAAGCTGCTGATGTAAGTGATGCATTCTTTAGACTAGGGTTCAATAAAACAGAATCTGACATGATTCCTCTATGATAAACAACTTGAGTCATTTAGGCTTTGTTATGATGCTTTTACTTCCTGTCACCCCAGCTGGTCCGTTTCAGGGTCACGGCACCATTTCCAAGTGTTTCAAATGGGGATTTATAGGGCAATAAAAAGCTTTACCTCCATAAAACATGTCAACACATGGAATGAATCTTTTAAAATACCTTTCTCCTCAGGTTTACTTCTGTAATGCCTTGAAACTGGCACATCGTTCACTGAAAAGATAATTTTCAGGTTTAAACACACAAATTAAGTACTTTTAAAGGAACTCACACAAAATGTATATTTGCTGAAAACGTACTCACCCTCAGGCTGTCTAAGATGTAGATGAGTTTGTTTGTTTATCTAAAAAGATTTGTTATTTCTAATTGTAAACAGTGCATATTTCTCTCCTGATTCAGAAAAGAAAACGTTTTTTTTCTCTGGAGAAAAAGCAATTATTATGGATAGAGGACTCTTTTTGAAATTTAAACCTTATTAATGATATATTTGTTTCTTAAAAACATGCAGTTTTTCACTTCACAGGACATTGATTAATTGACTGGAGGGGTGTGGATTGCTTGTGGATTACTGTGTTGTTTTTATCAGCTGTTTGGTCTCTTATTCTGATGGCACCCATTCACTGCAGATGATCCATTGATGAGCAAGTGATATAATGCAGAATTTCTCAAAATTCTTAAACAAACTCATCTACAACTTTCACGAGTTCATTTTCAGCAAATTTTCATTTTTGGGTGAACTATTACTTTAAGTTAAAATGAAGCACAAAGTGTTTCACCTGTGGAAACGTGTTTGGCCTTGAGACGAGTGAGACAATTGCTGTAATTACACCTGCATGGGTCTAAAGTGGTCCATCCTGTCCTCTGCTCTGATAAGCTCGGGTTACTCCTCACAATGTGACCTCAAAGGAAATGACTGGATAGTTTGAGAAGGAAGCTGAGGAGGGGCAAATCGGTTGTTTGTGAATCCTTAATGATTCCATCATGGGGTAAATCCATTTAAAGAAAGATGTTGTTCAACATCTTCAACAAGACAAATGCATTTTGAGTAAGATTCATATCCTGTAGAATGTTCTAGTTTTCTTTAGGCAGACCGAGAGGCCTAAAACTGGGAATACAAGCACATTTCGAGTTCCTTGGAGCGTTGCCCTGAAAATGTGCTCCAGACAAGCCTACCACATGTCATGCATTAGAGTAAACTGTAAACTAATTATACATCTGCATTCGAAATGCCACAGAAGTAAGATACTCTCAATGAGAGAGGGTATTTTCGAGGCCTGTTACTGATAAGTCAGTGAACAGCAGGGGAGACTGGGACTTTGGTTGCCATGAAGCAGCCCAGGAATCCCAAGAATGCAGGGAAAGCAAACACAGAGGGCCACACTCCTGTGACTAATGAAATCAATGCTGGCCCGTCTTTAGAACAAAAGCACACTTCTGAGGAAAGTGTGTCACACATGAAATGGTGTTTAAGGTAAAAACTGGAGGTTTTAATTGTGGGGGTTGTAATTGAAATCTTGTATTTAATTGCTATGTGGAATTAGTAAGTAATGGCAAAGTCACAACCAGCAGTGAGAAGGGCATTTTGCCTTTTGACTACTTTGCATTTTCATTTTAAGATTTGAAACAAAAATCGAATCATTAACAAATTATGTAGATGGCAACAAAACACTGATATGATTAAAAACATAATTTTTTGCTTGAAAATAAAGGTATATACTGAAAAAAAATTTGTCAGGTATGTGAAAGTCTAAAACCGTATAGCCTTATTCAAAAATATGATTTAATATGATTGAATCAACTTGAATATATTAAGTTACATCAGCTAAAGTCATTTTAATGGACATGTTTCTCAAATAAGGGGTCTCAGAAAACTGCCAAGAGGGATGCAAGATGATTATTCATAAGATGTTATAATGTAACTTCATTAAAATGATAACAGCTAATATCAAGAAGTACAACATAATTTTTAATGTGACCCTTCTTGAAACGCCTTCTTGTGGTAAATTAATGTATTTGCATATTACATTTCTGTGAAAAATACATTGATATTATAGTATAAAGCAATTCAAATATTTACAAAAAAATTAAAAAAGACGAGTAAATATAAACCAAAAGATTACTTCTTTCTATTGATCAGAGTTGTGAGACTTTATACAAAAACGTAAATATCATAAAATGAGTCTGAATTGTGACTCAATGGACGCCCCGCCCACCGTGACGTCACCGGGACCTAACTTTTTCAGTTACATTGAAACTTTCCTGCAGAAGTTCTGCCTCCTTACATTCTCTCACGTTCCAATGACTCCATGAGACAGAAATAACCTCCTGCGAAGACAGTTTCTTGTTCATTGAACCGTTTTGTATAGATCCAGACTGGGAAGAATTTGGGATTGCATATTTCGCGTCGTTTTTACTCCTTTTTCTTTTCCTTTTTTTGCACTGGCCATCCAAGTACATTAGCCTTCCGTTATTCTGTAAACATTCCTGTATTCTGGATTATATATATTTTTAGGTGTTACATTTTGACGTATTTATTTTTTATAGCCTTTTGAAAAGTTTTCCGTTGTTTTTGCACATCGTTTTATTTTTTCCTGACCAAAGTCGCGGTTTGTTTCGATTTTTAGTAGCAAATATAATATAATAAAGTACCTAAAATGACAGGTGTGACTTCTTTGGACGCAGTGAAGAGAAAGATCCAGACTTTGCAGCAGCAGGCGGATGACGCTGAAGATCGAGCTTTGGTTCTGCAGCGCGAGCTGGACAATGAGCGCGAGCTCCGGGAGAAAGTGAGACAAATCTTCTTATTTCTTTCCTCTTACATATCGTCTTTACACTCTCCGGACTCTTCTACGTGCTCCCTCTGTCAGCACAGGCGTCTATAAAAAGCTACCGGGCTCCTCTGAAGACTATAATAGTATGTTTAGGTAAACAGTGAGACCTGGATGTGAGGTTATGGAATGAAAGGCGTTGGTCCAAAGGGACAGTCCGACCCACAAATCTGCTTTTGGGCAGTTGTTAGGCCTCAGCGTTGTCTCATACAAGTTAATTGCATCATTTTACCGTTATTTTAGTCGTACAAACCATTTTAATTTACAAAATTACAATTTATTTGTTTTAACTCGCAATTGCTACGTTTTAGTATATTTAGGCATCTGTTTAGTACTTTCATAATTCTCAAAGATTTCTGTCTGTCTGTCTGTTTATCTGTCTGTCTGTCTGTTTATCTGTCTGTCTGTCTGTCTGTTTATCTGTCTGGCTGTCTGTTTATCTGTCTGTCTGTCTGTCTGTTTATCTGTCTGTCTGTCTGTCTGTCTGTTTATCTGTCTGTCTGTCTGTCTGTCTGTCTGTCTGTCTGTCTGTCTGTCTGTCTGTCTCTCTGTCTGTCTGTCTGTCTGTCTGTTTATCTGTCTGTCTGTCTGTCTGTCTGTCTGTCTCTCTGTCTCTCTGTCTCTCTGTCTGTCTGTATGTCTGTCTGTCTGTCTGTTTATCTGTCTGTCTGTCTGTCTGTCTGTCTGTCTGTCTGTCTGTCTGTCTGACTTATGGACGCCGTCCGTCTGTCCATCCATCCATCCATCCATCCATCCATCTATCTGGCTGTCTTCTGTCTATAGATGATATATTTCTACTTTATATGACTTGTTTGGTCTGAGGGACCTATTGTATTCAGTCATACAGCCATTAATCTATCCATCCAACAGGAAAGAAAAACAAAGAAAAATGGTAGTTATTGCTGTTAAAGGAGCGATTTCTACCGAATCTGTTGGTGTACTTATAATCGAAATTCTAAATGTATTTAGACCTAATAAATAATATTTTTGAATAAAAACATTTAATTTAGATGAAGAATATGACTAAATGTATGTGAGGAAGTTTTTCCTTGATATGAAAATACTTATCAAGAAGGCCCTTTCCCCCACAGTCCTTAATGGATTTAGATGCTTTATTTTATGAAATGTTCTGACTCATCCCTTGTGAAGCACTTAACGTTCAAGCTGCTACCAGGAAACATGGCCAGAATCCTACAGTCTGTTTGTTCTCATTTGACTGGAACAGAACGTTAGGGAATGTGAATGCTCTCCTTCTTGGGTTTAGACAGTGAAGAATTGTTAGATCTTTCAAGAGTAATATTTTGCTCTACTCAAGAAAGACCCAAAGGATGTCCCATCCAAAGCTCCCAAAGGAACTGAGTCAGGATGTTGTCTCTTGCTCCACACTGGAGTTTCCTGTGAACCCTCTTCATATTCAGATGACCATGCAGATATGCAGGAAGCTGCCACTGCTTAAGAAAAGTCCAGTTCTTCAAGTGTTTGTAGACCAATAGTGTGTCTTTTGTATAGGACCTGTTGCCTTTACTGCTAATGGAGATATTAACAAATGTTAGGGAGGTTTTTGATCCCATCCTTCTTCTACATCAACTTCCTTCTCTTTTTTGGTGTTAAGTCATATGCTTGTAATACAAATTTTGCTGGCTTTGCTTCCATAAGTGGGAGTTTTCCCACCCTCAGAGTGACAGAATGCTGCTGGACTTGGTCATGACGTGACCAATGACCTCTCAATGATGGTCTTAATTTATGTAGGTCATAATTCACAGCGGAGTTAAAAGTCAAGAACATGACCTGAAACATATGGTGAAGCCTGTACAAAAACCATTAGGCTCCTCAAATTTGCATTAACAGGTTCCCATGGTGTTAAACATGATATCAAGACCTCTTTTGCATATCTTTTCAAAGTTTAGTCACACAATTACTTTACAATACTCCAACAATCTTCTGCCTTTCTTTGCGTTTGGTGAGAAATCACCAATCATTTTGCATCTGCAACTCATTCTTTGGTTCTCTTACAAGTAACGTCTCTAGAATGTGAACTTAGAAACGAGCCTTTACTTCACTTGCTTACTTAATTTCCACTGTTCGTTTTCATCCGATAGGCCTTATTTTCATAATATCAGCCCATAGAAAGGTCATTACACTGATAGGGTTCGTCTCAGTGTTTGCTCAATGTCACATAGAATAGTACTGTGATACAGGAAGTCGACAGCAGTCCCAGGTGATTCCCCCACATTTCGACCCTAAACGTATAATTGGATACGGACGTCACAGCGGCTCTAACCAGATCTGAGTGTACTGTGGTTTAAATGGGCCTGGGAATCCATAGATCTGGGAATGTTGTCGTCTTATATCACTCACATGGGCGTTTGGGTTCGTTTGGTACGTGATAAAATGTTCAAGGCTGCGTCCAGATGCTTTTCGATAACATATGGCTGTGTTTATTTGCTCTTCTTTAGCCTTTAAATCTTTTTTGGCACTTCACCACTAGCATTCTCCAGAGCTTGTTTTACCATATATGGCTTGCATCTAAAGCAGCCAGGGAACGCGGTGACTAAGGAAAGGGCATGGCTCATGAGTGAGTATCCTGACCCTGAATTGAAAGAGCATTTTGGGAGGGGAGAGGATGTGGAGTGTGTCCATTTCCTGTGCATTTTTCTCCTCCTATCTCTGGCTCTCTTTATTCTTTTATTCTACTCCATTGATGTGTTGGTGAAATATGTGTGAATAAATGTTCATTTGACCCCTTCTTTAATGATGTCGATATTGAATACTGGCATTTTGTGAAATACGATACATTTTGAGATAAATTGCAAGATAAAAGCTCACACATTGAAAAATATATTAATTGTATTTTGAGATAAAGTTACAGTTGTGAGAAAAAGTCACAATTACAAGAAATGTTATATCTTGAAACAAAACATATCTCACAATTATAACTTTATTTCTCATAATTGCGAGATATAAAGTTGTATTGTGAAATAAAGTCACAATTATGAGGAACAGTTGCAATTACGCGAAATATTTTATACCTTGAAATTAGGGCTGTCACGATTCCTCGATTTTAGTTGAGTAGTCGATTTTTAAAAATCGTTGACTTCATTTTGCTCGCATCGACTAACCAACTAAATACTGGAAGTGGCGCATTTCACAGACGAAAATATATAAAACAATCATTAGACTGTTTTCCAAGGCTGCATGAAATATTAAACCCATTTAAAAATGGGAAAAGCTCAAATCCTCACTCTGAGTTTGCACATTTTGATGTCCACATATTCATCTAATTACAGCGGCTATGGCATTTCTGTCCGAAAGAAACGGCAAAATATTAAAGATTAAGTGGACATTTGAATTAAATGGCGCTTGGTCAATATTAAACAAGGATTAGATCTCGCAGTAATGTATAAAAATAATCATCAGGCGGTCAGCGCCCCCTGCAGGCCTTTGCTGTAATGCGTTATGAACCTTAACTCTATTGTTTATGTATTTTAACAGATTTGTTCAATAAAACCATATGATTTCTTGCTTTTGATACTTTATTTTAACTACCTATTATTGCATCATTGCTTTTATATATGTATTTTAAGTCATTAAAAGCTATTGTTAACTTACATCTATTTTTATTACCACAACAAATATTATAATTATAGGGCCCTATGAAATCCGTTTTATTTGCAAAATATTTTTTTTCCATTTAAATTTTTCTATAATTAATTTTTGTTACAAGTTTTAATGGTTAAGTCAACTTGTATTAATAAAAAAGCCTGTCTAATTAATTGAGTTTTACAGTTTTATCTTTACCAAATTCTGTTTTCCATTAATTTCTGGATTCCATTTTAATGGTTCCATAAAATTTTAATAATCAAAAGCATCTCCAATTAATTGATTTTATATCAAAAATGTATTTGTTTATGATTTTTTTTAGAAATACTGCACATTTACATTTTTCACCTAAATAAATTCTGGTAAATAAATTTTTCTGGTAAATACTCTTTTAAAATTTTTTTTTTTGATTATATATGTATTATTGGTCATTCTTACACTATAATACTGAACTTTGATTTCAGTGATTTGGACTATGAGAGATGAACACTTGCTTCTTGCACTCTATGTTGCACTTTACTTTTGTTTTAAAAAAGGGTTTCAAAGAAATTTGGATTTCATTTGGTTTAATAAAATATTTTTCAGTAAAATTGTTGTTTTTCTCGCGAAAATTAATCGTTCAGATTAATCGATTAATCTGTAAATTAGTCATTAGATTAATCGAAATAAAAATAGTCGTTAGTGGCAGCCCTAGTTTGAAATACAACTTTATATCGATGCGAGATATAAAGTTGCATTGTGATATATATACAATTAAGTCACAATTATGAGAAAAAAGTTGCTATTGTAAGAAAAATATATATTTGTAGACATAAAGTCACAATGACTACGGATTCAAACAAGTTACAGTTATATTTGGATATGTTAAGTCACATTGTGATATATAAAGTTCTACTGTGAAATATAAGTCAAAATTGAAAGAAAAGAAAATATTATGAGAAAACAAATTATGAGAAATTATTCGCAATGATGAGGTTTGGCCCTATTCTGTGAGATATTACATTCATTTTTGTGTTTTATTAAAGATCGTTTTATGCTATCCAGTAGCAAACTAGCTATACAAAGCGTAAAGGTAGTGTGGTATGTGAGCCTTGATCCGTTTACTACCTTTCATGCTCCAAATAGTCCATTGGACCTTAAAGAAAGCAGCAGGAGTCTGTAGCATCAGCTTTTACTCAAAACAAAGATACTTTCAGAAAATGGACGATTTACTCCTCTTAACTTGTCCCTTATGCCCTGTTTAAACCCAGATGCAGTTTCCTGGTTGAGATTTTCCTAACCGCTCTGAGAGCATTGCTTGCTCGCTCAGTTGAGAGTCTGTGAGAGAGCCATGGGGATATTTTGTCATAATTATAGTTGCAATTATCAGTCCACTAACTGGGCAGTTTGGCTGTGAGGTCTCTTTAAAGCCGAGAAATGTCACAGAGGCACCATTGTGCTGATTCTGAGGCCAATCTTTGTTTAAATCACAACGGGTGGTGGTGGTCATAAAGGGTGTAAAAATGTTTTTCTGTCGCAGCTGATTGTGCTTTGTGCAAATTTTCGTGCCGTCATCTTGCGAATCCCCACAGACATGAAACATATTAGAACATTATTACAAGCCACATGTATATTTGTATATAATTGTATATAAGTAACCTTTGACCTTTTTTGTCATCAGGCTGAGGGTGATGTGGCGGGTCTGAACCGCAGGATTCAGCTGGTGGAGGAGGAACTGGATCGGGCTCAGGAGAGACTGGCAACTGCACTGCAGAAACTGGAAGAGGCAGAGAAAGCAGCAGACGAGAGCGAGAGGTCAATGGAAACCTTTAATTTTTAAATAATGGCGGAAGGAATGCATTGCTGTGATGCTTCATGTACAAACTATATAGCTCTGGTGGACCAGAACATCTTTGTCTTATTGTAAAACAATCCACAAGCAAATGTATAAGACGTTAGCACAATGTGACAGAATTAAAATATAATTTTAAGAGTAAAGGTAGTTACTTTGTTTTAACCCTGTTTGAGAGGTTAAGGTTCTCTAGACCTAAGAGGGTTTTACCTACATATCATTGTTTACATAATTTTTTTAAAAAATATTTTTAAATGTTCATATAACATTTAAATACATATTAAGAACCTAAAATATTAATACTAAATATTTCAGAACTGAGCTACACTCTTAAAAATAAAGGTGCTTAAAAGGTTCTTCACAGTGATCCCATAGAAGAACCATTCAGTTAAAGGTTCTTTAAAGAACCATCTCTTTTTTTTTCCTTTTTATAATCTAAAGAATCTTCTTCCACCACAAAGAACCTTTTGTGAAACAGAAAGGTTCTTCAGATGTTAAAGGTTCTTAATGGAACCATTTAGACAAAAAGGTTATTATATGGCATAGTGAAGCACCTTTATTTTCAAGAGTGTAAAAGGACATTTTCCATGAATTTTCATAAATTCCATGCATGGAAATTAGGGCTGCAGCTAACGATTATTTTTATTGTTGACTAATCTAGCGATTGTTTTTTCGATTAGTCGACTAATCTATCGATTATTCCCGATTAATCCATTCCTTATTTTCTCAGCAGTTAACAAATTCTTTAGTTAAACTATCAATAAATAATAACAGTAAATTCTGCTTTTAATCTTTTATTTTTGGAAATTAGGGCTGCAGCTAACGATAATTTTTATTGTTGACTAATCTATCGGTTATTTTTCCGATTATTCGACTAATCTATCGATTATTTTTCACTTGACCCATTTATTATTTTTCTCATTGTTTTGGGAATTAGGGTTGCAGCTAGCGATTATTTTTATTGTTGACTAATCTAGTGACAATTTTTCCGATTAGTCGACTAATCTATCGATTATTTTCCAATTAATCTATTTATTATTTTCTCATCAGTTGATGAATTCTTTAGTTAAACTATCAATAAATAATAACAGTAAATTCTGCTATTAATCTTTTATTTTATTCAAACCTTTTCTTATAATTAATTCTTTACAATAAATAATTAATAAAAAATAAGAAAAGAGAGAAAGAGAATAACAATAAATACAAAATAACAAAAGAGTGAAAAATTAAAAATAACTATAAATAATTAATAAAAAAGAAAAAGAAAGAAAGAGAATTACAGGGCAGCGATACAATCAATAGAAATGATCATTATGGCTGCATTCACAGTTCTGTTTGGGACTGACAGCAGTTGCTTACAAACGAGAGACTTGAAATGTTTTATTTATTCAGCATATTAAAACATCTGCTCGAATACATATCTGTATATGAATGAACAGCTGAAGTCACAACTGCATTCAGGACACTAGAGCGACAGAATAAAAAATGGCGTCATAACACCGGGAAGTTTTATCACATCTGACAGCCCATTTTTTAATAAATGAGCCCAGTCGAGGCTTGTCCTATCCATCACACAGTTAAACAACTAAAATTACTTTAAACGCTTTGTTAATGAGTGAAGAGAGCGCATTTCTCGCGCAATGGGCGTGAATAATGGTGCGACGTGTCGACGCATTCCATGCTAATCGACGTATTTTTATAATCAACGTAATCGATGATGTCAACGAATCGCTGCAGCCCTAATGGAAATTATAATGTTCCATATAGGCTATTGTTCAAACTGGTTCACAAATTGTTTTAATTATTCATTAGCAAGTTTATCCGAATCGAAAAAAAAAATATTGCATAGCAATCACAAACAACTGGAAAGCTCATGGAAATGCATTGGTCAGTTCCCATTTCCAGATGTCATGACCTTGGAACGCTGTTGATTATGAAATAACGCTCAGCAAATGTATTGATCTGCAGCATTTTAACTGAAGAGCTCATCAATAACATCTCCAATTTATAATCTAATCACTAACTGCTTGTTTTATCTCCAGAGGCATGAAGGTAATCGAGAACCGTGCCACGAAGGATGAGGAGAAGATGGAGATCCAGGAGATGCAGCTGAAGGAGGCCAAACACATCGCCGAGGAGGCCGACCGCAAATACGAAGAGGTGAGTTACAAGCGCCTGAAGGAACAGCGCTTCCATATGTGTGAAACTTGAAGGTCTTCATCTGAACGTCATCTCTGCTACAGGTGGCCCGTAAACTAGTGATTCTCGAGGGGGAGCTGGAGCGAGCTGAGGAGCGAGCTGAAGTCGCTGAATGGTATCATTTGCCTATTCTCACACTTTTGTTCTCACACTTTAAGATGTGATTGTTTGTTGCTTGAACAGTTAAAACATTGTTTTCCTCTCAAACACTTCCAGCAAAGCTAGTGATTTAGAGGAGGAATTGAAAAACGTTACCAACAACCTTAAATCCCTAGAGGCTCAGGCAGAGAAAGTAAGTCAACATCTCTCTTTTATCTTTTAAGTCACACTTTCAGACCTCTATAATAATCATAATCGCTTTGAAACTAAAAGACAGCAATTTACGGTTAAAGTTCTCACAACACGATAGCTTTGAGAGCGATACAAAGTTGATTAAGATTTGAAGTATCTGTCTTTGTTTGCATGTTTCAGTACTCAGAAAAAGAAGACAAGTATGAAGAGGAAATTAAAGTTCTTAGTGACAAGCTGAAGGAGGTAAAGAAGGCAATACACGAGTCAAGGGTCAAAGATAAGCTGCCCTTTCTCATCCCGAATGTCTTTTTAACTTCCGTATTGTTTTTGCAGGCCGAGACCCGCGCAGAGTTTGCAGAGAGGACAGTGGCCAAACTGGAAAAATCCATCGATGACCTGGAAGGTACGAAGATAGTAATCTTTGTGTTAACCGAGTTCTTTTTAAACAAGTTTACCATGGAGCCAAAAGTTCAACTTAAAATCTTTTTCAATATTGGGAAGAAAGTAAGCACGTGAACATGGAGATTCAGCTTGGTTAACTACATGTTCTAGAAGTGCAAGTAACTGTTTTCAAAACTCTGTACTCTAGTTTTTCCCATAATTAACAATGACTACTATTGTAGCTGTGTAGCATGACAACAGGTTGACTCATTCCAGTGCATTGGTTCGTTTGGATGATTTGTTATGTTATGAATTACTTTGTTCAAATAGTTCTTTTCAGTGAACTTTTTCATAAAGATTCACAGTAGCTGTTTTCAAAGCATTGTTACTTTTCCAGTAATGAGATATTTTCTCCAGTAAACCAAGATAAGCACAACAAAAACATAGGGGAAGATGATTCATTTTAGTTTGATTGGTTTGGACAGTTGTACAAATGGCTTTTAAATAACCCAGATTTGATTGGTCTGGGTGGTCTGTTTTAGTGAATCGCTTCATTCTGAAAAAATTAACTAGTTCAAAAACTAGATTTGATTGGTTTGGAATTGGGAGGTATGTTTTTGTAAATGGTTTCATTCAGTCAGAATTAACTGGTATAAAAAAATCGATTTGTTTGTTTTGGGGGTTTATTTTAACAAATCGCTTTGTTCAGGTGGCTAGAACATTAATACAAATATATTTTACGCCTAAATAGATTTAATATACTTATCTAATATATGGTGTAGCTAACAATTTTTTCTAAAGGGTCACTTTTGACTACAGTTTGACTTGGAAAACAACACTACACACTAAACTATTCTTATGTAAACTTCAGTGATGGTAAGGAAGTGGCTAAATGAACTTTTCACCTTCAGAAATGACCAGTGGTGAAGCATGTCGAAAAGTCTCGCATGGATGGGGTTTTACAGGTCACAGGCAGGAGGCAGGTCATGCTCCCCGTCCATATAACGGCCATAAAATCTTTTGAAACACACAACACCATATTGTTTTAGAGCAATTCTGTCTGAATTCCTGCAGGCTTATGTTTCAACTGCTTGAACTTTTCACTGGAAGATGATATATTCGGCTTAGTATATAGAATTGGTTTAAACAAGCCTGGTATTGCTTCTGTCCCAAGAGAACTAAAGCATGTCTGTTTCCTACAGTGCAAGTCAACTCTTTATCAGACCAAACTCTGCATTTGCTTATTAATAAAAGTATATGACTAGTAAAGTAACTAGGGAGCATATCTTCTCTGGGCCAGATGGAAATTTTACAGTCATTGTTGGTTTGCTCATGATTTTATTACATTGTTCCTGGTATATCATGGTCTTTCATAGCATGTTTAGTCTTCATACATCCATTAACTTCTTGTCTCTGTCTTTTTCATTTGGTTTCTGTCCATTGCTGCTTCTCATCTTTCGCTTTCCTGCTTTTCCTGCCGATCTTCAGATGAACTCTACGCTCAGAAGCTGAAGTATAAAGCCATCTCTGAGGAGCTGGACCATGCTCTCAATGACATGACCTCCCTGTAGATCCTTCTCTGTCCCGCTCTGCTATCTCAGATTTCTAGACACTTTCTTCGTGTTTGCTTCATTTTCTTCAATGTGTCTTCGCTAGTCTCAATAAAACACTCCTGTCATTTAGTTTCAGACTTTTCATTGTTAATGGTTTGTTATGAAGATTGGGAGGGGTCCTTATGGTGATGAAAAACGTGGAAATATGAGGAAAATTTTAGACCTAGGTGAAATATTGTACTTGCTTTTAAGACACAGTGATGTCCGATTTGTTAGATTTAAATTATTACCCATTAATCATAAATGACTGGAAAGGTTTTAGAAATGATTTGGTCTTGGAAATTCATTTCTCAAAAAGTATGAGAACCTTTGAGAAATTTGGGACCTTTACACAAAAAAAAACTACAGCGGACTCAGCAACTAAATAACTCAGGCCTTATAATTGATTAAATATTATATATCTATTAAACATATTAACTATATTACAAACATTGAATGAATTATTGTCCTGCTCCTCTAATAAAGGTGAGGTTACATTTCAATTCTGACTGATTTCCCACTTATACTTGTATTCATATAATAATTTTTACAAGTATTTTATATTTTACTAATCTTCACAGAACAAAAGTTCTCTTTAAGATGTACACGTCATTGTAATTTAATATAATTACTGACACTGACCATTTAATGCAAGCTAAAATGTAGTTTTTACTATTGTGTGGTTGTGGATGAAGTGCAATTATCTAAGACTGTAAGCCTATTTTAGCATGTGTACACATTATAGCAGTATCGTCTGACTACTTACTTTCATTTTTGCTTTTAGAAAAATTATCTTCTGCAAAAGAAGAAAACCTTGGAATGCATCAAGTGCTGGATCAGACACTTCAGGAGCTGAACAGCTTATAAGAGACGATGAGAGAGAACGACGTCCATCTTTTACAACATTCCACAAATACTCTGCTTCATTCCAACTTGCAATCTATTGAGCCCTATTTTCTCACAGAATAGGTTAATAATTTAATTTTTTAATCTGAGGTATTTCTTTTGCGCTTTTATCCAAGTTGGCTCGATATCGCTACTTCCAAATATAGCCAAACAACTTGAGGTGTTATGTTTTTCCCACTAAAACAACGTTATAAGTAGTTTAATAAATGTCATACCACATGGAAAGTGAATATGTTAAATATCACTCGGGGAAGTTACGCTATTAATGCGTGGTGAAATGAAGACATTAATGATGGTGCTTTCATTTCAGTGTTTCATTTGTACATCATGCGCTCTATCTACTGGCCACATGATGCACTGCAGTACACAACTCCACTGATAACGCTATGCTATTTTTGACATGCACCACAGTATAGGCCTACATCAAAGTACCTGAGAAATGCTGTGGAACCACCACGAAATAGGGACCACACAAAAACCAAAGAAATATTAGCTCTTTCCTAGTCATTTATGTGAATGCGTTGTTGCTTTTTCTCTTATCAAATGAGTATTTCAAAATGCCTCAAATGTTTCTTTTCCATTTTCTGTGTAATAAATTTTTATGAAAAGTCTCTTTTGATTTGATTATTGTCCACTTACATGAACAACATGCTATGCTTCATATTTTTACATACTATAGCCTACTTCCAAGTTATGGTAATAAAGTTGACTCAATTCTGACAATTTTTTTTTCTGTGAAAGACATTTGGTACTTAAAGTAAATGGGTATCAGTATATGACCATCTGACAAAACGAAGCACAAAAGATGATAATTGAATCTGGTCCAGACATGGGCTACGTTCACCTACGAAAAAACGGTGCAAAACGTTTTTTAAACTGAAACGGTGATGGGTTGAACACGGTTGAACGCCCTGTTCTGCAAGCCTCAAGTGTTACAACTATGGCAGCTGAGAGGGCCATTCTTTGTGCTCTTTTTGAAGAATTTTCGGAGCCTGATGAAATCGGTATAAATACGTGTTTAATACGTTATGTTACAGTCACTGCCCTTCAGAGCCGTCGCTAGAAAATCTTCAGGTGGTCGTTTTCATAGGGGGCACACTTTTTTATGACACATCCACCAAACAAGAGAAAACGTATCTCAAACCCCGTTGCACACCGTTTCCAGGAAACATGTCGTTCAACCCGGAAACCGTAGCAAAACGCTGGGCACCGGTGTGAGCCTGAACGTGCCCCTGTTTATTGCGAAGGCTCATAAATTATTAATTACGTTATGTGACGTTCGTCAAGCGACCTACCTGATTTGCTGAGAGCCAGACTAGACTAATTAATATTAACTACTTTATGTCGCGCAGTTCATACTCTGAAATGTGTCGTTGAGATTTAGTTTAAACCACACCCAAAACAACAGTTTTAACAGGTGAGGTCACGTCGACTCCCGTCAGTAGCCTACACCGTGTGTCTCGGCAGGTGAGTTGTGCGTTATGAAAACATTACATTGTTCTCTATGTATTATTGTTTATAATAGCGGCAGTCTTTTAAAAACACCTTTAAGCCAACTATGTATTATTTAGAATAGCCCATAGACTAATGTTTTAATATATGCAAATAAGCGCGACAAACGAAATGAAACTTCCTTATTTGGGGGAAACATGTTTGGTCTTAATCAAGATTTTGTGAGTCATAAAACTGCTGATCAATTTGACAAATGTTAAATATTATTAACTCCCTATGTGATACGTTCTGATATGATTTAATTTAACTTAACTGTTACATTTAGTCATTTTGCAGACGCTTTTATCCAAAGCGACTAACAATTGGGGAATACATAAAGTGATTAATCTTGAAGAGGCAAACAGACAGCTGATCCTTTTAATCCTATGTATGGATGTACATGTATTTAGTGATTTATTATTTATATTTGTTTAAAAAACATGTTCATCATAGAAGTGGTGTATTTAAGTCATTGTCTAAACGAATTGTATTTGTAAATACTTTAATAATTCCGGACATAAAATTAATGTCATTTGCCTACATTTATTTTATTAAAAGTGTGCATTTTTCCATCAAATTATTTGTGACTTTAGGACAAACTGGATGTCATGGCTGTGCCTTTACCGCGTGACAGCAGTAATACAGCATTCGACTGGTTCACTGAATTCCAGCGCAGCTGCATTTTGAAGAATGGAATTGTTCCAGAATGGTTCCATGGAATAATATCCAGGAAGTAATGGATTTAATACAGTATTATAACAAAACTAAGCTGACAGACTCTGTAACATGTGCTTGAATGCTCAGACTATGTATTATCATGAACACATTGACATCATGGAGCAGTAAATCAGGTTTCTGATTTCTGTCAGATAAAATATTTCTGTATTGTAGGGCTGCGGAGGACACACTGAAGTGTAAACCTCCTGGTTACTTCCTCATTCGTGTTAGTGAGAGCAGAGTGGGTTATACATTATCTTATCGGTAAGTCTGTGTCAATGTGGCCATTGTTGTCAGTCAATAAACTTCACTATAAGGAAGTTTGATTCACAAGTACTGTACAAAAATGTGTTCATGAATCTTTCTCCTAGAGCTGAAGATCGCTGCAGACACTTCATGATTGACGTCTTGCCCGATAACCAGTATATTATAGTGGGAGAAAATACATTCTTCTCTTCCCTGCATGACTTGGTTGCCTTTCATCGCAGAAAGCCCATTCTTCCCTTTAATGACTTGCTTACCGTGGCCTGCGAACAGGTATAGAGTTACATTTGCATGCTAGCTTGTTGTTGCTAGATATACCAAAAATAGATTGGTTTTGGTTATCCATTAAGATGAACCATATAGACGTCAAACAATCGAACTGGTAGATAGTCATGGGCCACTACTAAACTGGCTATCATGTTCCTTCTTGACAGTCTTAAGATGTTATGATACGCACATTTATATGAAATTCTGTAATAATACAGTATAAAAATATATATGATATAAATATAGTCACGGTGTCTTATAACAGTTGCAAAGATTGGTCACAAAAAGTTTTGTACACTTTTGCATTGTTAAATAGTATAAATATGCTGTTTACCCCATAAACAGCATGATAGAGGAAAGAGTCAATGTTTATTTTCACCATCAACAGTATTCATAATCTTTGAAAATCTGGCTCTGATATACCGTATATCTGGCCTTGAGCAGTTTTGTGTGGTCTCATTTGTGTGCAGGATGGGAACAATAACTACGCTGAGTTGTTGTTTCCTCGAAAGAAAGATGCAAACCCTGGACAGGTTGAATGGATAAATTGTTCAACTCCAACACATACAGTTCATTCAGATATCTCTGAACACAACCCGACTTCACCACTCCAAAATGAATTATTTACGCTACCTACAAGTCCATCGGTGAGACTGTATCCCAGCTTGGAGACAGAAATGAGCTCTTTGAATCTACAGAGCATGGTAATACAACATCAACAGATTATATAATACAATGTATAAAATTACAAATTATTACATTTTCTTGTAGAATAGCTCACCCCAAAATGAAAATTTGCTAAAAATGTACTCGCCCTCTGGCCCTTTTGAGTTTGTTTCTTCCTCATAAAAGTTTAGCATTTCACCATTTGCTCACCAATGGATCCTCTGCAGCGAATGGGTGCTGTCAGAATCAGAGTCCAAACAGCTGATAAAAACATCTCAATAATCCACAAGTACAGGTGCATCTCAATAAATTATAATGTTGTGGAAAAGTTCAATTATTTCAGTTATTCAGCTCAAATTGCGAAACTCGTGTATTAAATAAATTCAATGCACACAGACTGAAGTAGTTTAAGTCTTTGGTTCTTTTAATTGTGATGATTTTGGCTCACATTTAACAAAAACCCACCAATTCACTAATCAACAAATTAGAATATGTTGACATGCCAATCACCTAATCGACTCAAAACACCTGCAAAGGTTTCCTGAGCCTTCAAAATGGTCTCTCAGTTTGGTTCACTAGGCTACACAATCATGAGGAAGACTGCTGATCTGACAGTTGTCCAGAAGACAATCATTGACACCCTTCACAAGGAGGGTAAGCCACAAACATTCATTCCCAAAGAAGCTGGCTGTTCACAGAGTGCTGTATCCAAGTATGTTAACAGAAAGTTGAGTGGAAGGAAAAAGTGTGGAAGAAAAAGATGCACAACTAACCGAGGGAACCGCAGCCTTAGGAGGATTGTCAAGCAATATCAATTCAAGAATTTGGGTGAACTTCACAAGGAATGGACTGAGGCTGGGGTCAAGGCATCAAGAGCACCACACACAGACGTGTCGAGGAATTTGGCTACAGTTGTCGTCAGAGGCGTCTTACCTGGGCTAAGAAGAAGAAGAACTGGACTGTTGTCCAGTGGTCCAAAATCCTCTTTTCAGATGAGAGCAAGTTTAGTATTTAATTTGGAAACCAAGGTCCTAGAGTCTGAAGGAAGGGTGGAGAAACTAATAGCCCAAGTTGCTTGAAGTCCAGTGTTAAGTTTACACAGTCTGTGATGATTTGGGGTGCAATGTCATCTGCTGGTGTTGGTCCATTGTGTTTTTTGAAAGCCAACGTCACTGCACCCGTTTACCAAGACATTTTGAAACACTTCATGCTTCCTTCTGCTGACCAGCTTTTTAAAGCACCAAAAGTTGGTTAAATGATCATGGTGTTGGTGTGCTTGACTGGCCAACAAGCTCACCAGACCTTCTCTATGGGGTATTGTCAAGAGGAAAACGAGAAACAAGAGACCAAAAAATGTAGATGAGCTGAAGGCCACTGTCAAAGAAACCTGGGCTTCCATACCACCTCAGCAGTGCCACAAACTGATCACCTCCATGCCACGCCGAATTGAGGCAGTAATTAAAGCAAAAGGAGCCCCTACCAAGTATTGAGTACATATACAGTAAATGAACATACTTTCCAGAAGGCCAACAATTCACTAAAAATGTTTTTTTATTGGTCTTATGAAGTATTTTTATTTGCATTCATTCACTGCAGAGGATCCAGTGGTGAACAAGTAATGTATTGCTAGATTTCCCCAAATCTGTTCAAAACAAACTCATCTACATATTTGATCAATTCTGTGGAAACCAATTTTCTGAAGGAACATTTTTGTGATTTATAATATTGTGAATTAAGAAACATGTTGTTAAAAATCTAATTATGTGTTTTTATTTTAGAATCAGCCACCAAAGCCCATTCCAAAGCCTAGAACAATATTTACGGCCAAACAACCAACTGACGACACGCCACCACTGTTACCGCCCAGAACATGCTTGCCAAATCTTCCACAAGCCACCATAGAGGCTGACAGATTGCAAGGGTTTAAGCCAGTAAGCTCTGACAGACATCAAATCCCACCCCACACACCTGTCGAAGGTCGTACCCAACAGAAAAATCAACAACCATTGAAACCGGTGGTCATGGGCCTGGCGCAAATTAAGAAAAAGCTAAAAAAGAGCCGCTCCAAGGACCACATGTATGAGGAGATCACTCAAGATGCGTGTCAGGAAAATGCTACTTTTTCTGCCTTAGAGAGCAGTAATGTGAACCCTAAACAACTGGACGAAAATTACTATCATGAATTACCTGAAAAATCCACAGTTGAAGGCCGTCAGGCATCTGATGGGATTCCCAACTTCACAGATATACAAGTACCATTTGAGTACTTGAATCCATCTCCTTTTGCACCTGGTTACTAGATAAAAACCTGAAGATGGGTGGTTTTACTCAAAGCATTTGTTTTATTGTCATTAAATAATGTGAGCTATTGTGAGTTAATGTGAGTAATCAGTTGTTGTGATGTTCTTTTTCACTATGCTGCATTTCTATTTCTGACTCAACACATTCTGAACGATCTGGAAAAACCTGTTGGACATGGTAAAATATTTGAATATAATGTTGACAGAGTGTTTTGTGCCTTTATGCATGAATTTGAGTATACTTCTGGATTGTACTTACTAAAATCTGGCACTTTGCATATCAGAAAAGAAAAACATTTTTTTGTAAATATTAGCTTTTTACTGCAGTTGGTAAATAAATAAATGTACAGGTGATACAAGAAACCCAAGCGGTTCTTGTTATTTCTTCCAAATACCAAGGAATACCATGTAAATTCTGTGGTGCATGATTCTGTTCATCATTTTGCAGGTTGAAGCTGTTTTGTCATGGTTTAGCTGGTCTTCCAGGCTGGTTACAAGTGACGAAAACACCTTTGAAACCATCAAATTAGACCTAAGACATGTACTTGCTGTTTGTTGTGTTGCTGAGCCTTTAATTATATTAAATAGTTTAATAGATGTATGTACTATATATTATGATTTGGGCTACATTGTATATTTAGTTATAATATTGGTTATATGGAAATAGGAATGTTTTTTAATCTTTATTTTAGAACATTCTCACAATAATTAGCACTAGGTGGCACAATTAATGGGGAAAATACAACATTTATTACAAATATTTACTAAATATATTCCTTCATCATGTAGCTGGTTGATGATGGTTGAGTTGGTCTTCCAGGCTGGTCTTCAGTGGACTAAGCTGGTAACAAGCATCCAAAATCCCACTACAACTATCAAAAATTTGAGAATCTTCGACCCATCATCTATGCTTTACAATTTTTTAAAAGTGTTTTAAATGTCGTATGTGTTCAGTTGGTTATATTAGCTTCGAAGTACAGGTGTTTAAGATTGATCTGGTAAATCCAGTCCTTTGTACACTTATTTACAGACCACTTAAATATAATAAGGTCTTTATAAGTGAGTTTTCAGACTATTTGTCAACATGTGATTTCTATTACTGATCGTTTTTTTAATATTGGGTGATTTTAATATCCACATATGGTGCCCTAAAAATCCTTTGGTTAAATCATTTTTAGATCTTGTGGTTTTAGATCTGCTTCTTTGTTTAGCAATCTTCAGAGCTGTAAGCCTGTAGGAAAATGGTTGAGGGCCATCAGTCCCTCCTTTGCCAGTCAGTTTGTAGAGGCATATAATATTGCTGAGACATCTAGGTCAACTATATCATATTTTGGTAATATGTGTACTGCATAATTGATCTTGTGGTTTAACACAACAATGCACTGATATTTTAAACTGGTGTGTACCTGCAAAAATGATTTTCCTTAAAACCAAAAAACAGCCATGGCTTAATCAAAGCACTCGTGTTATTAGACGAGAATGGAGGAGAGCCGAGAGGCAATGGAAAAAAGATAAACTTCAAGTATCTTATGAGATTGTTAAAGATTGTATGATTATTTATCAACGTGAAGTTAAGGTAGCTAAAGCGCATTATTTTTCAGATTTAATTGACTGATCATGACATCCTTTTACATCGATTAAGTCAATGGGTTGGCATTCAGGGAAATGCTCTTAAGTGGTTTTGCTCTTATTTAAAGGATAGAAGTTCTGTAGTCCAATTAGGTAATTACCTAATTTTATTCTGCAGCTGACTTTTGTGGGGTTCCTCAGGGATCAATTTTGGGGCCCATTTTATTTTCTTTATATATGCTTCCGCTTGGTTTTATCTGCTGGAAATACAATGTTGCCTACCATCTTTATGCAGATGATGCACAACAAGAAACACTTGTTTATTTGAAGAGGGTCGCCGGCCTTTGTCATGTATATTTTGTCTTGAATAGACCATCTGGAGTACCAGTTATCTTACAGAGGAAACGGTTTAATTGATGTTAATTTAATGAAGACTATTTTCGCCTGACAGATGCCTGGGCGCGAAAATTTACGACTAGACTCGTGTCGTCATGGTAACCAGTCGAAGTTAAACAGTAAAGTGCACTTAGAAGTCGCGCTCTGTGTAAATAAGAGTTTATGACATATGAACTGAATAAGAAGGATAAACGGTAAGGTGGGGAAGGGATAGTTTTTGTAAAAGAAATGGACGTGGGATTCAGGAATGGCCGGATGGGTGTAAATATGAGGGGGATTTCGTGAATAACCTGAAGCATGGCACTGGTGTCTTCACATGGCCAAATGGAGAGGTATGCTTCACTTCACATGTAACATTATTATGAGAACAATATCAGCACTGGTGGGAAAGGCTTACTCAGCGGCTGGTCAGGCAGCAGCGTGTTTACACACAATGTATCTGCTGCAAGCCTACCAGGCTGAATTGTTAGGAGATCACGATGAGGGCGGAGGTTGTGGTCCGAACTGAATATATATTCTATGGCCACTTTCTCTAACAGAGCTTTCACTTATTGTTCCATTACCATAACCTGCTGGGGGGCCACCTCGGTGGAAAACACCCCCATAAACCTGGACAGGCGACACCCAAACTGTATTTGATACTTTTTTTCTATAGTCTGCAGGACCCAATGAGATATATTTGGCAGAAGTTTCCACGCTGTCAAAATTCTACTAGAGCTACCAGCCTCTAGAGCAGTGGTTCTCAACCTTTTTTCCACCGGGCCGCCCTATGGTCCAAGTGCAAGTCTCACGAGCCGCACACATGTCATTTACATATTTAGTCATCAATACAAACCAACCAGATTTATAATATTATTTATAAGCTTATTAATAATTAAGAATATATATGGCCTCTAAGGCCCTTATATCAGGAGTTGCTCTCCAAGAGGTTTGTGATGCGTCAGGTTGGTCCTCACCACACACATTCATCAGATTTTATTCTTTGGACCTGGACTCTACCCCAGGTTCCCAAGTGCTCTCGTCCTAGTGCTGCTCTTTAGATTTCACACAGGACAGGCACTCGTCGCTATGGTGGTGTTATATTAACGTTCCCCAAGCGTCAAATTCGACACAACGAGAGTTCCCTTGAAAGGGAACGTTCGGTTACGACTGTAACCTCTGTTCCCTGAAGAGGGAACGAACGTTGCATCCCCTGCCATATATTCTTCGTGCCTGTAGGTGACTTGCTCAGACTTTAAGCTAGTGTCAGATTCGTTTGGGCAGGCTTTATAGCTTCCTGGTTCTTGACGTCACCCGCTCGGACGTCCCATTACACCTTGGATTGATTTCACATGTGCTTCAAGACATATCACGCAAAGCGTTCCCCAAGCGTCAAATTCGACGCAGCGTTCGTTCCCTCATTAGGGAACCGAGGTTACAGTCATAACCGAACATTTCTGTTACATCATCAAGTTTTTCAGTGCTGTTGGATTTGCTGAGGAATTGAGATAAATCAGGAAGATTACTTACAAAGCAGTCTTTTGTGGTAGAAGTGATGTTCTACCATATTTGTAAGAAGGAGTTGAATTTACAGCTTTAGCTATATGGAGTTTACACAAGACTAGATTGTGATCTGATATATCATTGCTTTGCTGCAGAACCTCAACACCATTAACATCAATTCCATGTGACAGTATTAAATCTAAAGTATGATTTCAACAACGAGTAGGTCCGGACACATGTTGTCTAACCGATAAAGATCAGAATGTCTATTAACGCTGATCCTAATGCATCTTTTTCATTATCAACGTGGATATTAAAATCACCCACAATTAAGACTTTATCCGCAGCCAGCACTAACTCTGATATAAAATCAGCAAATTATTTAATAAAGTCTGTGTGGTGCCCTGGTGGCCTGTATACAGTAGCCAATACAAACGTCACAGGGGATTTATCATTAATACTTTTATCTCTAGATAATTTTATATGAAGCACCATTACTTCAAAGGATTTCTACTTAAAGCCTGTCTTTTGAGAAATACTAAGAATATTGCTATAAATTGTAGCAACACCTTTCCCTTTGCCTTTTGGATGCGGCTCATTTTTGTAACAGTAATCTTGGGGGGCAGACTCGTTTAAAATAATGTATTAATATGGTTTTAGCCAGGTTTCTGTCAAACAGAGCACATCTAGTTTATGATCAGTGATCATATCATTTACAAAAAGCGCTTTCGTAGAAAGGGACCTGATATTCAATAAGCCAAGCTTTATCATTTGTTTCTCAGTGTTATTTACATTTTTCATTTGTTTAACATCAATTAAGTTGTTACTCAGTAACTGGTTTGGACGTTTTCTAGTTTGGGGAACAATTAACAATTAATTAATTTATTTAATTAAATTTATGTAAAAAAAAAGCAATATATACATATATGCATGGTTTTCTTTGTTGCATTATGTCTATTGTGGGACAGAACACTCTTTCTTTGAGCATTCTTGTCATATAAATAGTGACTAATATTTGCCAGAAGGTGGCAGCATTGCTTTTTATTTTTCACTGTAGTGAAGCAACATTGGATAAACTACAGGTTTAATTGCAATACACAATTTTGTGTATGTCTGTGTAGGTTAATAGTCATGATGACGCCATCCGCATGCTGTTGGCCGATGTTAATAAGTTGAATGATGAAGGCATGTCTGCTCTGGCTGTCTGTCATGTCCTCTACAACCCACTTCAGTCTTTACATGAGACGCTGGCTGAGCGAGTGACACAGAATATCAGCCCAGAGCCACAGGTAATAATACAGAGAGGAAGTTTGGGATGCATTATGGGTATTTTGGTTTGCTTCTTTTCAGATAATTTTCTTCTTCGTTTCTTGCTCCTCACTTTTTTGTCCGTTACGCTAAAGATCAAGCCTATGGAAGATGTCTCCCATAAATCCTCTCCAGATCCAATGACAGGAACACCCAAAGATGAAAGCGGCCAAGAGACATTTGAGACACCAAGAGAAAGCAACCAAATTGACCAAAGTCTTGAACCAGAGAACCTCAATAACTTGGAGAAACTTGAAGCTCAAGAGCAAATAAATGAGGGCATAAATGAAGATGAGATAGTTCTTCAGCCTGACCAACCAGACCTCAACAACTCAGAGGAACCTCAACTTCATCAAATCAATGAAAATATAGACCCAAACAAGGAGGTAGTTCTTCAACTTGAACACGAAGACGACACACCTGCAGAAGAACCACATGTTTTAATGTCAAGATCTATTCAAGTGTTCGATGATAAAATCCCAGTGGGTTCTGTATCGTGGCAAGAGAAGGAAGCAAAGACAGTTGTTAACTCTGAGGAAGAGGTGACTAATCTGGAGACTGATGAAAACCTGGAGAGGAGCATCAGATCAGATGAACCTACTTTTGATTCTGCATGATCTATTCACGTCACAGAGGAGATCATGCAGCAGAGCTGAGATCCTGTGCCAGACAGGAACGGTAACTCCGAGAGTTTAATGACAATTAATTAAATCATAAAAAATGTAATGAAAATAAATCATTTTAAAACAAACTCCCTTTCGAAGAAAGTCTCTTCACTCTGCAGCCATATTTGCAATGCCTCCGGGCAGTTCATACAAGACTTCATACAAGACATCTTAATGAATGGAGGAATCATGAAATCTCAAAAACTGCTGGCTGAACTCACAGTTTTGTTCTTTGATTAACTGACATCACAGCAGCTTATTTGGCTGCTAATACCTTAAGAGCTGCCACTGCTGAATGTGATGTGGATCTGACATGCATGCTCGTAGTTTCATTTGTGATCAGATCCACCGCACTGTCCAATTGTCCTGAGCGCATTCACAACAGCCGGCACGTCTTCTTCTCCTCTTCTTCTTCTTGCTTTACATCACTCCTAACTAGGGTTGCAAAATTCCGGGAGTTTTCAAGACTAGAAACTTTCCATGGGAATTAACGGGAATAAACTGGAAATTTGCAAAATTGCAGAAACTGGGAACTTAAATGTAGTTGAGAACAAAATCTTGTAGCATAATCTTAGTTGAAAAACAACCAGAGTTAGCACTATTCCATTGACTATTTATAAACTAGCTCAAGCTGAGACGCTCCTTTTGCTAGCCAGTTTTCTGTTATCATACAAAAGTACTGTACTGTTCAAAAGTTTGGAAACAGGACTATTTTTAATGTTTTAAACATTGCATATCTTTTGCTCATCAAGCCTTCATTTATTTGATAAAAAATACAGAACAAAACAGTAATATTGTGCAGTATTACAATTTAAAATAATGGTTCAGTTAATACACTTTAAAATATGACATATTTCTGTGATGTAAAACTAAATGTATGTTTTTCTCTCTCAAATCCGTGAGTCCCATTGACTGCCATTATATGACTGACAGACTGGAACAGTTTGAGTTAAAAATCTTCGTTTGTTTTCTACTGAAGAAACAAAGTTACCTACATGTTGGATGCCCTTGGGGTTAGCAGATACAAATATAATTTTCATTTTTCGGTGAACTATCAATTTAATTTAATTTAATTTAATTTAATTTAATTTTAATTAAGTCAATACATAATGATAATTTAATCTTCTAAGATTTAATTTGATTAATATTAGTAATGCGTAAATATTGACAATACATTTAAAATAACAATATAAAACAATCATATATATATATATATATATATAAATATTAACCAACTATCGATCACTACATTTTAATAAAATATCGACAGCTAGGCATCTATTTGGTCATTTTTATTTCTTGTTTTTGTGTCCATGTCAGCAAAAGGGTCTGTATCCTCTTCACATAGCAGCGGGTTTATCTGGAGCAGAGGGTCCTGAAATCACAGAGCTCCTCCTGCAAAGCTCAGGATGCCCATGAATTCTATGAGCTTGATAAGGTCTGAGCAAATGTTTTGTATAGATATATTGCATCATACATTTTTAATATCTCTAATCAAAGAAACATACACCCTCAGGGCACATTTGAGTCCTGTAAGAATCAGCATCTCATTGCCTCTGGACCCCTGGCTAAATTCAGCGAAGCCCCTATTGAACTTCCTCACTACACGTGGCTTACCAAAGACACAGCCATTATACAGTAAAAATACAGTATTTATACTGAAACAACATGATACTCCCAGAAAAAAACTTTTAAAATCATTTTACAGCTTTTAATTTTCATGTCATTTTATTATTACCATAAAATGATTAACTGAAATGCAGTGTGCCGACATGTGACGGCGTTGCGTTACGTGTGTCCCGAGTTCAAATCCCACTTCCTGTCTCCTCTACACTGTCCAATCATAATAAGCAAAAAACAAAAATATAGCTTTCAAAAATACACTGCTAATTAAAAACTACTAGATTATTAGATAAAGTAATATTTAAAAGAAATGCATAACATTGAACTTTTTAATGGAGTATTCAATTAAATGAATTGGAATTTATTTGTAAATTATAATACGAAGAAGCCTTGTTTTTCTATCAGAATGCTAGAGATGTGGTGGCGCTTCTCCTTTCTCATAACGCAAACCCCAACGATGTGTGGAGTGGCCATTCACCCCTATCTCTGGCCATCGCGAGCGGCAACGACCTTGTATGTAATCATTTTTGACATCACTTCTTCGGACTGAATAATTTGTAGTGCTGCTATTTGCAAGGAATTATCTTTTATGGCGTAATTAAATACTGTCTATTCAAAGGCACAGAATGCGTGTGGAATAAGAAGTCATTATATGAGAACTCTATGGCATTGCTACGACGTGCCGTGTATATTAACACTGTTTTCCCAGGCTGTAGATGAACTGCTTGCTGGAGGGGCTGATCCTAATCTTCCTCTCACTCGTCATGTGGGCAGCGCTCTCTGTGCCCTTGCCAACATCAGCTACGACCGTGGGCCACATCTACGCAACCAAGTCAAGCTGGTGAACTTCAACTAATTATCCTACGTAGTACCATGGGAAAATGCTATTGTGCATATGCAAAATATGTGTCAGCAATGTTGCTCTGTAGTTGCACTATGCATTGCAAAAGACGAAATATACATTTACATTTAGTTAGGCTTAGGGTAAATGCATGTTTGTTGATTTTACTAATTCATATAATACAATTTATATGCATGTATTTTACAACAACAATAATAATATGAATAATTTTATTCCCGCGTATTTTATAAAACATATATAATAATTATAAAATAATATGAATATTTTTTTAAAGAAATTAAAACAATGATTTTATATATTTTTTTAACATTAATATATTAATAAAAATATATAAATATAAATAAAAATAATTGTGAGCAATCATCCTAAATTATTATATAAATAGAATGAATATGTTTAAAAGGTAGTTTTTATTACAAAAATAAATTTATATTTATATATAAAATATTCTAGATATTTTAAATATATATATATATATATAGTAATATTATATTATAAGTGAATAATATAATATGTGACCCTGGACCACAAAAAAACAGTCTTAAGTGTCAATTATTTTAAATTAAGATTTATACGTCATCTGAAAGCTGAATAAATAATCTTTCCATTGATGTATATTTAGTTATGATAGGACATTTTGCTGATATCCAACTATTTGAAAATTTGGAATCAGGGTACAAAGGAACAAATCTAAATATTGAGAAAATCGCCTTTAAAGTTGTCCAAATTAAGTTTTTAGCGAGGCATATTACTAATCAGAAATTACATTTTGATATATTTATGGTAAGACATTTACAAAATATCTTCATGGAACATGATCTTTACTTAATATGCTAATGATTTTGGCTTAAAAGAAAAATAGATAATTTTGACCCATATAATATATTTTTGGCTTTTGCTTAAAATATACCCCAGCGACTTAAGACTGGTTTATACACTCACCGGCCACGTTACTAGGTACACCCGTTCAATTTCTTGGTAACAATTTGTTAATCAGCCAATCACATGGCAGCAACTCAATGCATTTAGGAATCTAGATGTGGTGAAGACGACTTGCTGAAGTTCAAACCGAGCATCAGAATGGAGAAGAAACGGGATTTAAGTGATGTGTGATGTGGTGGAGATTCGCATCATGGATGTGCAGCCGATAAATCTGCAGTAACTGCGTGATGCTATCATGTCAATATGGACCAAAATCTCTGAGGAATGTTTCAACACCTTGTTGAATCTATGTCATGAAGAATTAAGGCAGTTCTGAAGGCAAAATGGGGTCCAACCCGGTACTAGCAAGATGTACCTAATAAAGTGGCCTGTGAGTGTATATGTATGTATATGCAAATATATATTTAATAATAATAATATTATTAAACAGTAAAAATAATTATTAATATATTTTAGTTTTATAAAATAGATGTAATAGTACATTAAGCTTTTAAAGCATATTCTGTGTTCATCAAAATAAAACTTAAAAATAATTGTCACTCAGTAGAAACTGGAAATGGTGTCAGAAATTAAACTGATTGGGGCAAAAAATGGTACCAAAAGTGACACAAATGTCAGTGAAATTCAAAATAAGATACTAAAATGGCCCTTTAAGGAATTACTTTTTGGCATTTGTAACATTTATTGAAATGACCTATTCTGATCATTCAAATCAAGAATGAGAATTTAATTAATTGCTTCAATTTATGTTACAGAAAATACGCCCTGTTTTTTTTTATATGGTTAATATGTAAAATAAAATATATATATATTTTATTTATTTGAATTTCATCTGTATATAGAAATCAAAATAATAAAACAGTAATTTCACTGACACATTAGGCCATGTTATGCATTTAATGTTTTGCAGAAAGCATATTCCCATTCATGTTTTTCCTCACAATATCAGGTTGAGTTATCAGTCAACTCACGTTCAGGATCAATTTAGCACCTCAGAGGCTTGTCAATCAAGTAAACAGAGAAAAATAAATATAGTTATTTCTAATCACTGCACTCTCTTTGTTTCTGTTTCACTTGGTTAAGCTGGAAAAGTTGATCAAAGCGGGCGCTGACATCCTCCTGCCTGTCGTGGTGGGCGAGGGCCGCAGGTGCGCTGTGGGAACAGTCGTGGATTATTCCAACAGGTGCAGCTTTTCATCACCAGTTCATCCCGTGTTCCAGATCATCTGAAATCTCATTTATCACCTCAACCAATTATGCTCCGCTCACCAGACCGGTTCTGCTTTCCCACCAGAACCAGCGCATGGCCCACACCCCGTACCATGCCCTCAACAAGCATGAGAGACAAGCCTATAACGCCCGCCGGCAGTTGCTAGGCCTCATGGGAGATCTGCTGAGACAGGCGGTGATGAGAATGGAGAAGGAACGGAGCCAAGATGTACTCGGTGAGACTGGTCGATCGTTTCTATAAATGTGCAGTGCTTTATGGATTTTGTCTCACTGCCATCAGGGTTTCTGCAACCGTTCGAAGGAGTTTGTGTCCTATCGACTGAAATCACAGGGTGCTAATTTGTGTGTTTGTCTGTTGTTTGATCAGTCCCACAGAGAAGTTTGTATCTACCAGATCAGTATTATTATTATTACTTTAGTAGTAGTATTTATGATTAGATAAGTATAAAATGTTTTTTTTTAGAAACATCAACCTAAATTATAAATGTATCATAAATATACTTATTGTATTTATATAGTAATTAAGATGAATAATGAATATTATACACTAAATAATTGTATATATTAAAATTAAATATATATGTATAAATAGTGCTGGGCAACAATTAAACACGATTAATCGCATTCTAAATTAAAGTTTTTGTTTACATAATATATGTGTATGTACTGTGCACTTATTATGTATATATAAAGAGACACACATACAGTATATATTAGAAAATATTTACGTGTATATATATATATATATATATATATATATAATCATATAATTTATATTTTGTAAATAAATCATATTATCATATAAATAAATTTGCGATTAATCGCAATTAATTCCACCTAACATTAAATAAATATACTTTTATATTGTTCACATTCACATCAATATAATTTGCATTCAATCTGCAAATTAATGTATAAACAACATAAAGACAGTATATTTTTAATATATGTGATCCTTTCTGTGAAAACCCAGCAAAAGTCATTTGTTATAATTTGCCTTTTTCTACAAAATTCATCCTTCATATGGTAAAGAACATTCTATGAAAGTTTAAACTGTATATCTTTAATATTGACTGAGTAAGGTCATGTCAAATATTGAAATTATAGTGGAATTAATGGTAGAAATCAAACTTTGATGCTTGTTTTCTCATAATTAGATTATGAGACTTTAGCCTGGATTTCACAGAGAGGCTCACATTTGTTTAATGTCATCTTTTTTATTACTGAAGGGCCAGCATCACTGATACCAATTAATACTGATTTCCCTATAAAAATGTCCCCCTAATATTTAAACATTGACTATAGCCATTCAACATTACATTATAATTAAGAGCTATCAATTTTAACATGTATTAGACTTTAAAAATAACTTCTGATTTAAGTGACCTTAAAAAAATCTTCACATAAAGCCATTATAATAAATGTCATATTTATTTATTTCTGCCCCTCAGCAGAAATATCAAGAAATTGAATAAAGTTATCAAACAGCAAATTCTAAACTAAATACAGATGAATACTTGAAGCTATAAAAGTTATTGATTTCCTCTTTTTTATTTTTATTTCATGAACAGACACCACAGCTGCTGGTTATTAGGTTGTTTTGGCAGCTATTTCTTTAAGATCTGTTGCTGCTGAACGTGATGGGGATCAGACACGCATCGTATTTTCTCTCATCTCTCTCTACCTTTTCTGACCCATTTCAGTCTCTACTAATGAACTGAAGAGTTGAATCGGGTGTGTTAGATGAGGGAGACAGTGCTGGGATGCTCCGGGACAGTTTTGAAAACCATTTCAGAGATAGTTCACAGACTCATATTACATATTACATGCACGCACAGTTTTATGCCTTAACTGACCACGACATTGCATGCTCGTAGTTTCTTTTGCGATTTGACATACTGGCTACAGCTCGGTGGTGGCACCTTTGTGCGTGCAATTGAAGAGCATGCACTGGGAGCACAGTACCGTTTCTGTGCTCGTTTGAAGTAAAGTTGGAACGCAAGTAAATGTCTCCGGTTTGATGTGATTGTAAAGATGCTCTGTGACAGAATAAATGCACTTGTCAAGAAAAAAGAGACAGAAGTACCAGTTGTGATTGAGGTGGCCAACCCTAGGTCACACACACGTACGCAAGCCGCGATTAAGATGGTGTGCTGGTGTGCTGAGATGTGACCCTGTCTCTCTCTCTCTCTCTCTCTCTCTCTCTCTCTCTCTCTCTCTCTCATACACACACACGCACGCAAGCCGCGATTAAGATAGCTGGTGTGCTGAGATGTGACCCTGTCTCTCTCTCTCTCTCTCTCTCTCTCTCTCGCTCTCTCACACACACACGCACGCAAGCCGCGATTAAGATAGCTGGTGTGCTGAGATGTGACCCTGTCTCTCTCTCTCTCTCTCTCTCTCTCTCTCTCTCTCTCTCTCATACACACACACGCACGCAAGCCACGATTAAGATAGCTGGTGTGCTGAGATGTGACCCTGTCTCTCTCTCTCTCTCTCTCTCTCTCTCTCTCTCTCGCTCTCTCCAGAGATTGCCAGATTGTCATATCAAAGTCAACATTACCTCCTCTCCTAGGTTCACGAAACAGTCGTCCATAAAAATGTGTTGCTGTTCACAGCTTCTGACACGCTGCTTTAACACTACTGCGGTTACTGAAACCACGCCTTATGCAAATATTTCCACATCGTGACGTAGACATGTGGGGGCGTGTTTGAATGAGCCATTTTAGGAAGGCGTGGCAGAGCCTTAACTTTTATAAAGAATATCTCTTTGGCTTTGAGACTTTAGTCTTTGCATCTTCAGGGATCTTATCTATACACAATCAGCTTGTAGCACTCCAAAGAGAAAGCAAAACTTGAAATCGCATCATATGACCCCTTTAAAAAGACAGAAGATACAAAGAAGATTTAAAGTATGCTCCTGCAGCGGTCTGTTCCTGTGAGAATATACTGAGTAAAAATCTAGTCTCCAGTAACAACAGTGTTATTTAAGAAGTGTTTGTGAGATAAAGGGCACATTTCTAGAACAAACGAGGCCAGATCTGAGTGCTGGAGAATCACACAGAAGGTTCAGCAGGGCATCAAGAAACCTGGCAGAACCTGATTGCTGTATATTTAGGGTGTTCACAGTGTGCTTTTCTCTGGAGGATTGGTCTAGCTAATGCTTCTACAGAAAATGCAGGGCCAAACAATTCTTCATGGCCACCAAACTATATATATATACCACTAAAACCGGCATTACTGACGAGATGTGCATGATTATCACTTTCGATATATCGCCCAGCCCTAAATTATATATACTTGTAATTATTTTTACTTGAAAATGACTTAATCAGTTCTCGATTTATTCGGCATCTATTGGAAGGGTAATCTCAAAATGGTTAAATATCAGTTGATTAATTGAACAGAATGTCAGTTTATTAAAATTATGAACTAATGCATAATGTTTTGTTGTGTTTTCACAGTGGTCAGTGGAGAAAGCAGCAGAGATAAATGCGCATCTATTGGACCATGTTCACCTCTGTCCACCAAAGGCAAGACCTTCTACCTGAGCGAGACCCCAGAAATACAAGAATATGATCTGAATGAAAATTAGAACTTTATTTAGAACATGTTACAAAGGCCTGCTATACTTTAGCTGTGTAACATTGACATTTTTGAAACTAAAGCCTGAGACACACTGCACGATTTTCGGCTGTCCCAGACGAAAGATTGGCCCCATGAAACAATGGTGGCGAATCAGAAATCACGGCGATTGTTTCACGATGCCAGTCTTTTGTCTGGGACAGCCGAAATTAAAAGACATGAGTTCAAGTTCAAAGTCTGGTAGAAATGAATAGAACTTATTTAAAAACACAGACAAAATGTATTTAGTTTGAACAACTGTGCATGTTTATTACGTAAAACAGACCAAATTTACAAATTCATACATCAAATAAAATGCTAGTGCTGAAATATAACAAAATCAAATGTTTCATAAGACACATCTCTGCCTCTCTCGAATGAGCGTGTGCTCAGTCTGTCACTGTCGAATGAAACACATTACGCTTGTGTTTGAGCCCTTCTCAATGTCCATTCATTGAGTCATGCGATCAACTAAGAGTATACAATGTGCTTTTCATTTATACCGGACAACAGATTACTAAAACGAACCTTCCTGTGACTACATCATGTACATTCTCAACTGCGTTTACATTCCACAACTTTTTACATTTCGCATCTGACAAAACCAGGTCCTTGTGGATTCAGCTCTAGTGAAATGAACCAATATCAGAAACATGAAGATCATTTGACACCTTTAAATGCAACATTTAGGGACTAGATGTTGATATTGTGCAAGACATGTTGTAGGAATGTTTTTTTGTCTGATCAAAAGTGTAGAAATATCGTAACATTACGCTCGTAAATCTGAATCAGCTCCTTGGAAGTGTTTTAAAACACCACTGCCACAAGTTTAATTAATTACATTGCTCTGGAATCAAAATCGTAAAATTGTCGCTATGCCTTACGAGCTTTTATTAAAAGTGACAGTTTTTATTTTAAAAGTACATTCTGTAAATGACTGCTTCCCATTGGCTTTGGCTATAATGAAATTCCATTCAAGGCAAATCATATAATTCAAGGCTGACACATGCTTCTATTTCACTTGTCATCGGTGCTAAAAGTACTCTAGAAGTGACCTTTCAAATATGAATTTGCACTACTCTGAGCTAAGGCTGTGCAATTAATCGAATTCGATTGATTGCACAGCCTTACTCTGATCAATAACACAGCCATGAGTTTCCAAATGCAAGTTAAGGGTTTGCATCGGGGTGATTTAAGCAAATATTTTGTGCATTCATGTCCTTTGGAAGTTTATTATTTTACGTTTACATATGAAGAAAAGATAATCTCATGTCCGGGTCATTTTTTCACACCAACATCAGATAAAAAAATATTTTGCATTAAAATAAAGCCTGTTTTTAGTTTTTTTCTAATTGCGTTCTAATGTGTCAAGTTCTCATTCAATTTTCATTAATGTAAATGTATTTCTATTTGGACACAATATGAAATACAAATCTGTATAATTGAAATAATAATAATAATTTTGTATTATTCTTATAAAATATCATGATATTTGTGTGTGTGTTTTTTGGTGGAAAATTTGCTAAATTAACAATTATTACACAACTGAAAAAAAAATATTTGACTCATGATTCTCCTTAAAATCTAAATTAAATTCATGAAACACAACCTCTAAATCTAACAAAAATTGTATTACTAGTAATATTTTTTTTTTTTATGGAAAATGTTAATAAAAGTTTCAAAACTAGTATGAAACTAAATCAAGAAAATAATTATGAATAATGCAAAAAAAGGCTATATTTTATTTTGTGCAAAATAATAGCTTTCTTTTTTTTGATATTGGTGTGAAAAAAGGAAATGTTCTAATCTTTTTTTGTGTGAAATCCATCCGTTATTGCAGCTTGCTATCATACAAAGTAATTTCAGACTAAACCAATCAATCGCAGTAAAAGAAAACACCATTACATTATTCCTCAGATATTAAGCAATTTCGTATTTCAATTCATGTCCATGCCATAGTTCGTGCATTTTTTCTATCTAAATGGGATCAGACTGATGTAGTTTTTTGTAATTATGTTTTTCTGTGAAATATTTAAGACAAAAAGAACTGTTGTGCAAAGACAAACTTGCATAACTCAAGCATGGTGAAATAAAACACGAGGTGACAAGGTAACTGTGTGACTTTAAGAGCAAATAACTGTGGGTAAGTGGCTTAGGTGGCTGAGAACCTCATATTGTAAATCTAAACCAGAATTATTTTTACATTCAAAGGTAAAAAAGCAAGATGTTAATTAATCTAACAAGCCAGTTTTAAATCTGACATATATTACAAAACATAAAAATACACAAAACAAAATTCCTTTTCCACCTTTTCTCATGTCGTATTCCAGAGGAATTAAAATGTCCATTCATTCAAAAGTAATTTTTTTTTTTTTTTTTGGCAATATTTAAGCTCACCTTTTCTCATTTTTCTCTGTTCTTTTTCTTTTGAAACATTCCTTGTCCTATCCCAAATTTCCTGACCCAGATCCCAAAGTTCGATTTAGCGTCTCCATTATCGTCTCAGCAGTAGGGTCGCGAGTAACAGAACCAGTAATATGACAGAAGGCTGAATCTGGTTCCCGGATCCTTTGACTCTTTTGTTTTCAGGGCCATAGGTGTAGAGTTTGGGCCTGTCCGTTTTCGGACCAAAAACCGGAGGTCTACCTCGGACGCAGAGGTGGTCTGCACACGTGCCACTTCCTGAGCCACTGAAATCATCACCTAGATAAACATTATGGGAAAAACATGATGATTACTTTGGTGCAAAAAAAGGTCACAGAAGTAATGGTTGCTATGCAGTATCTGATTTACATGAAATTGCAGCATAACACAGGCAAAACCATCCAGCCCTAGAATGGTGCTAAATGTCGCATCATTGAGCCTCATTCATTTAACAGTAGTAAAACAAACTTAACTAGTGAATTTATTAAATTCAGTTGATGCTAAATGATATACACACATGTGTTCTCATTTCATGAAGCCAATTGTATGATCATGTCTTTTAGTTAGCTCTTTAGCATCTTACTTGTATCTTGGAAATCTACATCGTTGCCATCGAGGGCGTTTTTCAGGCGGTTTGACATGATCTTCAGCAGCATGATCTGTTGACGTATTGTCCTGTCAGGCTTGGTGATGTCAATCTCCACCTCTGGGTTATTAATCTGATTGGCCAGCCCGTCACCCATGACTTCTGGGAGGTAACTGTAGAAAAATCAATTTTACAGAACCATTTTAATCACGCACTTTTTGTTAATAGCTCTTTTATTACATTTTCTTCACAATTAACAACCTTATGCTGAAATAAAAACCAGGCTTTTACATCAGTAACACAAACTCGATAATATGCATCATGCTGTGCAAAACTTGTTGCTACAATACTACAAGCACATTTCTAAAGTGCTCTGATTGGTTTTTAGCATGTTGCAAAAGAGTTTGATTGGTTTTAATGTTGATATGTGGTTGCTAGGGTCTAGGCGGTTGCAATGCAATGGTTTTAGCAGTTAGTATATTGCGATGGTATTCTGAGTGGTTTGCTATGTGGTTGCTAGGGTGTTTTAGCTGTACGTCACCAAGTAGTCTTTAAATTTGGCTCAAGTCCCTCCTTAATTGTCTGTAGGACCATAATTATGAGCAATAGTATTAAGGATACTTTAGAAAACATCACTAATCACATACCAGTATGTATTAATTACCCATATGAGAGTGCTAGTTTGATTATACAGAGCTAATATGTATTAATGATAACTAAAAATAAAGGTTTCTTGGCCGTATTTACTTAAATCTTCTCACACAAGTGAAGATAAACCGCATCCAGTGATTAATCACTTCTGATGACTTTGAGCAATGGGAGTTCAGCTCTGTGGCAATGATACCTAAATAATCAATTTAATGACTTTGGCCGCAAAAAGAGGGACGTGTGCAGTTTTCAGAAGTCTGCCAGCACTGTCCATGAGTAACGATCTATAAATTCATAATGTGCGTTTACCCCAAAAGTCATCCATCAAAATCCTTGCACATCTATTTAGCTTTGAAAAGTGCGTACATTTATTACAGAAACATTTACCACAAATTAAACATGCTAACCAGCTAAATGGACACCTTTCATCTTAGAATAGATTTGCCCTGAAGATGCAATACCTTGCTTTGGTGATGCCATTCCAACATTTGTCACCATTGGTTGAAGATGCCGTTTTACCACTGCACAGAGCCGAGGGGAGTTGGATCCAGTAAAACTGCATTTCCTTCAGTTTACTGGACACGTCTGTGACCTGGGAATTGCACACACATTTCAATAACATTGTATAAAACTCATAAAAGTTGGCGCAAAGTGGACACTGCCACACATGCACACACCTGCACCTCCAGCCTCGCTGCAGATTTTGGGATGGGTTTGTATTCCAGGGCAGTAACTGTACTTGCTTTCTTTTTCGGCTCCTCAGATATTGAACTTGGTGTTCCTTCCTTACCACGGTCCCCACAGGCCTTGAAAACCTGAAACGCAACACAAACTTAGTTGTGTATAGTTGTATAAACGATCCTTATGTGATCGATAAATCTTTAAACTGACACCTCACATCTGAATCCAACCCACACGTGCAAGTTTAAAATAGATGCTTAATTTCAATGTCCTAACCTTGCTTGTATAGATCTCCATGTTCTCCTGCATGGTGAGAACAGCCTCTGAGATTCTCACAGGAATTGAATAGATCACAGTGTCCATACTGGGCTCGGCACCAAAACTGGAGGCCACCTGTAGCATGGTTTCTGATTGAGGAAAATAGAGTTTGTGAATAAATGATCACTGTCAAGTAAGTTTCATGTCCGAAACCAAAATATTTAACGAAGTGACAGCACTACCCAGTGGGATGCAACAAAAACAGAAATCAAGCAACCAACAAAAGAGTAGGAGTTTGTGTGGTAATATCTCTGCTTTACCTATAAGGCTCTGCCACTCAGTGTCCAAGTCAGCCTGATTAGCCAGGCAGCCCTTCATGACATTCTTGCAGTAATTGATGCAAGGTTTGACTGATCCCAGACCTCGGCAATGAGGGCAGTACACCAGTTTCATAATGGCATGATTACACTCCAGGCTCAAAGGAACCTGTGGGAAAAGTGACCATTAGGCATTTATCCAGGGGCTAACACTATTGTGAGCAAGGCAATTAACACAGCATCGCTTCGGGAGAACTGTTCCTGTAATAAAAGCACTGCAAGTCCTTTTAGCGTCAACTGAACAAGTTTGTTATCATTTTCCATGAATGGTGATGAAGCTAGTTATATTTATTGTCTCCAGCTAAGCATGTTATCTGCATGTAGATTCATATCATATATTATATAAGAAAACCTTTAACGTTAAAGTCTTTTGGGAAAGGCAAGTTTGGAAGGTAGAGTAATCATGCTGTATATTAGCCACAGGCAACTTCAGTTTAATCATTTAACTGTGACCGTGCGTGAATCTGGTGAATATGCTACTAATGCAAACATCTACTAAATGCATTTATTTTTAATGCTATTCCTTCGGAATGTGCCATACAGTGGATTCAGCTTTTACATATGTCAACATAAAACCACTTAAACAAGATGCGCATTATTCCAAACTGATATATCCCCAACATCAGCAAGAATTTAGGTCTGCTTAGCAGGAATCTCCCGAGACTTTGGCACCAGGAGACTGAATCTAATTCTGTAAGAAACCCTTAAAGAACCGAGAGGAACCATTGTGCCCTACTTTCATTTGTCAAAGCAGCAGGGAGTTCTAAGGAAGGGTAGGGTAGTCACTAAGGACTTGGACTAATTTTCCTTGTGTGGGTTTGGGGCAAAAATCTTTGGGAATGCTGCTGTATAGTCATTTATCTTGATGTCATGGATCCAGTATTGATGAATTTGGGAGTTTCTGTTGATTGACTTTCTAGGCAACTAGGGCAGGGCCCTTTAGTGCACCCAGACCACCTACAGAGAGTATGGCATTACAGGATATGCATGGTTTTATTTAAGCCACATATAAATAGTCTTTGGTTTCCTTGGACTCTCTCAATTGCACAGTGTTACACCATGGAACAATTCATTCATTTATTCATTGAAGAGTTTTTCCGACTCTAATGTCATATACACCTGTGTCTAGGAGAATACACACTTCATTTCCAAGGCAACACCCTACAGCGTAACCCAAATATCATTATAAGGAGATCTAACGCAAGATTCTTGAAAAATACCAGTTAAGGCAAGGATATAATTTGTATGAAATACACCTTGAAGCACTGTGAGGGTTGTCATTATAAAGGTGAGAAAATACGGACTATCTGTGCATCTGCAAAGAATTGAAGTTTTGCCAGAAATGGTTGCCTGGACAAGAAGATGTTGGCAATGTTAAAGAGTTACAGTTCCACATAACATAGATGGGAGAAACTGTCGTGGGGCAACAATAGCACTTCAAAAGCAAGACAATTTCATAAATCTGGCTCGTAAAGAAGGTGGCAGAAGGAAGTCTTTATCACTTTACTGGTATTTGCCTAAAAGGCATGTCAGTGACTCAA
Organism: Gymnocypris eckloni scoliostomus; assembly: GCA_027564155.1. Taxonomy (NCBI): domain Eukaryota; kingdom Metazoa; phylum Chordata; class Actinopteri; order Cypriniformes; family Cyprinidae; genus Gymnocypris; species Gymnocypris eckloni. The sequence goes on along the minus strand of CM050418.1, from coordinate 16,331,301 downwards.
TGACTTGTAGGAGAATCCCTGGTCTGATGAAACCTTAACTGAACTTTAAGACTTTGATGTGAAGCGCTAAGTTTGGTGCAAAATATAACCCAGGATCTCACATTGGAATACTAATTTGGAAATATCAACGTTAGTAGAATTTCTGGAGCAAAATATGCTATGATCTGCAAGAACATTGAGGATTAACATTGAAGATAACAAGACAAAGATGTAAAAGACACTTGGTGAGTCTTAAAATCAAGAAAATGAGACCTCAGTTCAGTTGAGCACCATTGAACATCAAGGCCTCAATCCTATTTTGAAAGAACTAGTATGGACTGAAAATATTGCCAAAGGTGGTCTTACCAATTGCACTCTAGGGGTTTTATTTAGAACTTATTTAGGATGACGCTTGTTTTTAACTTTCATGCACGAATGCTACCAGTCACCCTTGAGCACCCTGGGATTAATTGCCTTGCTCAAGGGTAATACGATCTTGGCACGCGGCATATTTTTTGTGGTGAACAAACCAGCTACCTTCCGTTAGCAGCCCTGAGCCTTAACCACTACATCACACCCATCGTAAAAAATAAAGATAATCCACTGTACCTGAGACACCTTCCGTACAATCTCTCCAGCCACATTAAGGCCCTGGACGAATGCCCGAGCAGCGATGAATGCCCCCACCAGCTTGATCTTCAGTTCCCGTGGAGCGTCTCCAAAAGGACGCAGGGTTTCCGTCTGCTTAGAGGCACACTCCAGGAAGTCGTCAGAGAGCAGGGAGGCGGTCTCAGGGTCAGACACCTTCAAAAGACGCTCCAGGAGCCTCATCCAGAACTCGTCCAAGATCTCCTCAAGGTTCAGGGAGGCACCACTGTAATATCGACTCAGGTCAGCATAAAGGTCACGAAACACTCCCGCATTGGGTCGATACAGATCCCCCAAAGCGGCCACAAAGGCCTCCTCCAACCACCGCTCTGAGCCATTTAGGAGTTCCAGGAAATATGCTGGATGGATCAAAATTGAAGTCACTTATCACAGAGTGAAAATAATAAAGAAATCACATACAACTTCTGTTTGACAGTGTCGTTGCAGATATCAGAACAACATTGAATTACCCAGTGTTGGGGGAAAGTTACTTTTAAAAGTAATGCATTACAATATTGCGTTAACTCCCCAAAAATAGCCAATTATGTTACTTAGTTACTTTTTATGGAAAGTAAAGTGTTATGTTCCTTTTAAAGTTACTTGTGCAACGTTTTTAATCTGGGCAAGGCTTCAACGCTTTAACACTCCTCAGCAATAAAAAAAATTAAGCACAAATGTTAATTTTTGCTTATTAATCTGGTTGAATTGAATCAACAAGTTCAGCAGCAAAGATATTTGTTTATAAATACATAAAGGATATTTGCGTTATTTAACATATTTAATTATTCTATAACATATTCTGAGTTTGGATTTCACCATTTTATTCATTTTAAGGATATTCATTTTGACCATTTTATTCATTTTGAGCATACTGAATCTGTTTTTGTGCAAGTGAGAAATTAAGGCATGTTCACATTTGATCTATAAGCATTATTTTTACACATTGCACAACACCTCTCTACTTACAATTTCTCTCAACATGGTGACAGGATAGATGCCTGTGAATAAAGTAACTGGCATTACTTATTTGAAAAAGTACTCACTAACTAACATTTTGTTTGTAAATTAAACATTTTGTTTGTAAATCTGATTACCCCCAACTTTAACCCTGACTACATATTTTTACATTGCCTTTAATGGAACTTATAAACATAATTTCTTTCTGTGGAAAATTTGTTTACATTGCAGTTTTAATAATATGATTTTATATTTTTTATATTTCTACACAGATAATATAAAATGCAAATAATAAGTGATACCTCATGTTTTGCCTGTTAGGGGAAGATGCAACAAATATCCTTAATTTCAATAACAGACTGTATGTTCAACAACAGTAATTACCAATAATTAATATATTAATATACCAAATGTTTGTTCATACACACACACACGCACGCACGCACGCAAGCACGCACGCACGCAGGCACACGCGCACGCACGCACGCACGCACGCACACACACACACACACACACACACACACACACACACACACACACACACGTGTAACTGACTGAATTCTTATTCAGTGGCTTCCAGAAAATGTCTGATTAGGGTCAGTAAATTCAACATCTGCATCAAAATCTCTTATCATTATTGTGCGTCAGTACAGTTTATCATGCACTGCAGTAAAAAGCCATAAAAACCCAATGTAATTGCCCTGTGAGGACCACTCGGTGTGAAAGCATATGAGCTTTAGAGTTTTCCTTTTATCTAAGCTCACAATGACACAAACCAGAAGAGAGTTTGGGCTTCAAAGTGCTGCAACTCTTTAACCCTTCACATTCATTAACCCTGATGCCGTTAAATCTAAGGGTAAAGGAAACATGTTAACTAAAAGCAGATGAAGTTTCATAAACTACCATATAAGACAGCTGTCCGTGGCAGTACAAATACACTGTAAAACCTCTAAATCTCATTTCCTCTGCGAGTTTCTGCAGTTTCTACTCTGTTCTTTTTCACCTTCACACTTAGGGTGGAAAAATGACCGTTAAACGTTTGGGTTATTCGAAAACCATCTTGCTAACATTACAGTGGAAAAACTGAGAAGTTGTGTTAGCAATTATAGTACATCAAAACACAACCAACTGCAAGACTAAATGCATTTGAGTTGTGGACTCACTGTCGAAGGTCCTGTATTGGGCATTTAGCGATGCTTGAATGGAACGTCCCGCTTCCCTAACCAGGCCTTCAAATTCCCGGCGGCTCAGGTTCGATAGTGTTTCCTCCATGGCACTGGTGCAGCAGGTGTAACCTTGTGGGCAGATCCGGAGATGCTCACCTGCAGATGGAATGGAAAGATAATACAATTTATGTCAAATTTTTAACCTAGTTATGGCGCCAATTACACCAACAACATCATATATCAAGCTCCATATAATTTTAAACTTAGATTGATGACAGAAAAGGTGAACATGATGTCATACTTCCACTAAATAAAGACAGATGGCTCTCACACAGTGTTCTGAAAATGTCTGTAATGTGTGAGTGACTCATACGAAATAATAATACAAAAATTACAATATCCTTACAAAACAAAATAATATTAACTGACAATCTGCTGTTTATCAACACGTTTTGATGTTCAAGTTATAGAAATTGTGGTGTTTAATAGTTTTATAGCTTTATGCTGTTACCCTAATTTAAATTCTTACTGTTTTTGTGCCAGATGAGCTATGCTATCTATGCTATTCTCTCTCTCTCTCTCAGTGTTGTTAGCTGTTTTGTATTAGTAGCTTGTAGTGTAGCTAACTACTGTGTTTACTAAAGTGTAGCTGAACGATGAGTAGCTTTAGCTTGTAGCTTAACAGGCCAAGGTTTCAAAATAGCTTCCCCTGAGCGTCACTGAACACAGAGCACCCGGCTGACATTTAGCAAACAACTTTCCCGCTTAAGCCTGTCTTGGGTCACGGCTTAGGGAACTAGAGCGAGAGATGCTATCGCCGCTATGCATTTTTTATGCTGCCTGACTGCAGCGAGAGTGAAACCCACTGCAGCTGTGGTTGCCAGAATAATTTTGTAAAAAATACAGAACAAAACTGTAAACACATTTACAGAACAAAACTGTTAAATTTACAGTATAAAACTGTAATTTACAAACAGGGAAATTTGAATGTAAACCACTAAATTCAACAATACACACTGCTATTCAAATCTGTTTTGTACCTTAAATTTACTGACAACCACCATAGTAACGCAGGTGGTAAAAGAGAACGCCACATGAAGAATCAAAGCTCATCACAAGTAGCTTATAAGTAGAAGTATATGCTAATATATATATAGGTGGTGCACAGACACAAAACACCATCATGGTAACACACATGATACATAAATAATGCTATAAACTTTCATTAAACAACAGAAGATGTAACATAAAGCCCAAATGTACATAACTGATAACAAAAAATATTAAAAAACATGATTATTTAAATAAAATACTTTCAAATGTGAATTGTCACGCAGAGAATTGTGGGAATATCAGTTTACAGTTTTGGACTGTAAATTATACATTGATTTGTTATTTTTACTTCTAGAAACTGTACAATTAACAGCATTTTACTTGTACAATTACATGAAATGCCTGGTTAGATCTTTTACAGTTTTCCCTGTATACAGTACAGGAACACACTGTTAATATATTAACAGTTTTTTCAGTAGCGTTTTTACAAAATTTTACAGTTAAAATTACACTTTTTTACAGTGCACAATTCTAGAGTAGCCCCAGAGTGCACCCTGGACGATGGGGCGGGGCGACACATTAAGGTGGGGCAACACGTGTCGCTCCGCCCACCCCCAATTTCATTGGTTTATATTATAATACAGCAGAGCTTATTGGTGTACACGTTTGCACATAAGAATTCTTTTATATACGTTTTTATGAGTGATCTACGCTGTTTTGCTGTACTACAGAAATATTAAGTGCTACCAACACCGATTTGAGTTGAATTAAGTTTCCATCAAACGTTTGGTGGCGGCATCTCCGAGTACTACGGGCAGAACAGAGCTGTGTAATGTTAATATGAGCGGCTCAGGAATTAAGTCTGGGGAACAAATTCTTAATTCGTGGCCATGATATAGTCCTACCTATGCTATAATATTCTCACCTAAGAGAAATATTAATTATGTTCCTGTGTGATGAACGTAAATAGTGGTCCTCAATCTCAACAGGGGATGTTAAATGAAGTCAGATATCATTGCACTTTTCATTGTAAACAAAGCAGACTGAGCAGTTTAGCTGGGCGATTTTAATAAAAATGATCCACTGTTTTGTATAATGTATATTTATATGTAGCCTATCGTGGATAAGCAAAAACTTAGGGTATGATGATAAATCACTGTAGTTCAGTAAGACATAGACAAACCCGCAAATGTTTTTATTTCAAAGAACAACTGCGGTGACAAATAAGACTTTAATACCAAATAGTCCATCAGCGTGAATTGGGGTTTTATGTGTGGATAATGGGAATAACAACCTTGATGAAACTATATATATATATATATATATATATATATTTCTTTTTGCATATATGCCTTTTTAAAAGCTCTTGTTTACTAAAACAGTTATTAAATCTGACCTACAGCAAATATTATTATTGATGTGTTTATTAACGTGCTTAATGTACGTATTATTAATGTGCTTATCAAGTGCATATTTAAGCAATAAATGTTAATTTTCTATGCAGCATTTTATTTATACTTTTATATAGCCTATAGAATATATGCACAAATTAAATTACTGGTTTTGTTGCCCAATCCTTTAAAAAGAACCACTGTACTATATTATGCCTATTGATTTTAGATTTTGTATTATAGTCTTTAATAAATACAAAAATATGAATCACAGAGGCCTCTTTTACTCATTAAAAGTGCTCACATACTTATTCGTCTACACCAATAAGACTTGCACTGTTATAAACCAAGTGTCGCCCCGCCCCATCGTACAGATTGCATTCTGGAGTACTTACAATTTTATTCATTCCCTGTTGTAAGACTGTAGCTGAGGGGCTAAAATACTCACTTTAGCCATTTTATGGTCAACCTAAGAGTCGTTCAGTCAGATCTGTGTATCTGCGCTATGGTACTTAGTACTACTTCAAAATATTAATAAATGCTATAATACTGTGTAAATTATACTGAAATAACATGGGTGACTGTGTGTGCATAGCTCTCAGCGTAGCTCTCAGAGGCCAGATTTCAAACATGCTCAGCTGCATTAAATCACATGCACACATGTAATGAGCCTGTTTTGAAATGTGTAGCCTCACACGTCAACAAGCGGCGAGATCCCAAGATCATATTCCGCGTGTCGCTCTGCATATTGGGGTGTTAAAGAGCCTTCAGTGTCATTACGCATTGCATCCCAGACCCTTCATTGCAGTCCGTGAGCAGCACGGGCGTGTGGCCTGCATATCAATTCATACTGACGAGGGACCGCGAGACACAAGACCGATGAAGCTTTTCTTCCCGCTCTGGCACACAAAGGAAGAATCTGTGCGACAATGTGCCCGCACACCCAAATATGTATATGCATACTTAAATTACAGCTGGGATCTCATTTTGCACATTAACTAAACACATATGAAAAGTGACAGATAGTGAGAAAGAGTCAAGAGTCAGCAAATAAGAGAAAAAACAACCAAAGCATTCACCATTACTGTATCTCACAATGCAATGCAGTTCCTATGGAACCCTGTTTCTTCCTCAGGATTAAGAAAAACTGAAATTTTCTATCTTACAGTTTGAAATATAAATTCGCAAGAAAAGAAGAAAAGTCCAAATTATGAGATAAAAATAAAAATCACAATTGCGAGAAAAGAAGGTAATTGCACATTTTTATCTTACAATTGAAATATAAACTCACAATTTTGAGAAGAAAAATCCGATATGTAAGATACAAACTCGCAACTGTGAAAAAAACAAAACAAAAAAACATCCGAATTGTGAGATAAAAAAAAAATCCTTTTTTTTTTTGGCGAAACAAAAAACTGAATTCCGAGATACAAAGTTAGAATCCATGCCAAAAAAGTCAGAATTCTATCTCAAAATTCTGTGTTTATTAATTGTGAGATGGACACAGAATCATGAGAAAATTATTAAGAATTGTGAATATAATTGAGAATTTTGTTTAATAAAAAGTACATTTGAAATAGTTTTTTGGCGTAATCAGGCTTTCCTGCATGAGCGCAATATCAACTGCATATTTTTAGCACAATGTCTACTGTGAGTTTTTACATCTTTGATTATTGCAAACAAATTCTACACAATTATGCATACGTGGATGCAACAAATGCAGTCTTGTACATAATTTATGTTATTTCCGTGTCGTCAGCTCCAGTACTTAAGGTGGGCGATAGTTTTTTAATTTAATTTTAGATATCTGTGCCATTATACTGGAAATTATTATTCAGCGCTATAAACAACAGTTAACGAACTTGAACTAACTTGCAAGAGCTTCTTAAAAGATTGCACCTAGTGCTAACGTTTGGAATGACACACTTTGAAATACAACGTTGGTAAAATCACATTGTAACTAGTAACGCATTCTCAGTAGAGTTTGTTTAGGTCCTTACGTCGTTTTGTACACAAAATTAAATTAAACATGCAAAATGTATGATAACTTGTTAAATTAAACATGCACAATAAGGTAATGTGACAAGAAATGTAGTGTACTGCTGTTTGAAAAGTTTATCACATCATAACGCTTACTTTTTCCACACACAATTTTCAATAATGTATAGAGTGCATACTGCTTAGTAAGCAGTATGCTAGCCATTCTGAATGCAGAACAGAGACAGATCTTGTGTGTGCATGTGCAAACTGAATCTCCCTAATTCTACGCAGATCAAGAGATGATGCATATCTTTATGAATGCAGGACTCTCGCCAAGGCAATATTTTGAATAAGCTAAAAATAAATCCTGAGGAATTATCTCTTTCTGTTCCGAATAGACATTGTTCAAGCTTCCTTGTGCTGCCGTGTCCGTGTGTTGGATGGAAATCGACAGGCTGCCAACGGAACAAGACCCTGAATCAAAGCTTGACAGAGAATCACCTGTCAGCCGCCTCCATCTGTCCTGAAAAATCAAGGGTTTCTTCAGACAGCCTAATTGTTAGAGATGGACAGCTAGACAAATAGTCGAGCAGGATGACAAACAGGCCGAGACGGTGGAGAAACCTTGAGTGGTGTCAGATGAAGCAAATCCCTTCAAGTTAAACTGTTAGCAGGTAGCTTTCAACCCAACTGGTGCAATCCCTTCAGGGCCTGTGACTATTTAATCAAAGAAACGATCCATGCGGTGTAGTGCTGAGTGCTCTTTTTCCATTCTTGTCCCTTGCATGCCTCTCTGATATTCGCTTACATGCTGCAAAATACACCAGGGTATCAACTTTTGAACAGATCATTACAAATAATGAAGGCCTTTTGAACAAAGCACTGGGAAAATGTACAGTGACCACTTACAAGCATTTCTGTCTGTGCTATTAAACCAGATGGGTTGTTATTCAAGTTGCTAATAACATTGCTGACTTGCTTAGCAAGATTTTTTCAAACTTGCTCTGTGAAAAGTAGATGACTTGAAAAGAAAACTGGCAGTAAATGTTGACCTTTACGCTACTTTCTGTTATAGAGCTAAAACAGAAATATTTCAAATGTAGCTAATCAGAAAATGTGTTTTGGGCGTATCAAAACCAGCCCAATTGGTACTCAAAATTAGCTCAATCTCGTCCTAGCTGGGCGAAGCTATTCTGAGATGTCCGAATTATGAATTTAAAATTTACAATTGTGTGAAAAAAATTCAGAATTGTGAGAGAAAAAAAGTTAATTGAACATTTTTATCTTACAATTCGAAATATAAACTCACAATTCTGAGAAGAAGAGTCCGAATTGTGAGATTGCTATTTCTGTGTCGTTAGCTCTAGAACTTAAGGGGCGATAGAGTTCTTTTTATATATGTGCCATTCAACTGGACAATATTATTCAGCGCTATAAACATAGCAAGATATCAACAGTTAATGAACATAAAGTAGCTACCTCACTCAAAATTGCATCCCAGAAGGGTGGCTCCTCTGGTTACCAGAAAGAACATCATAGTAACTGCTTTGCAACGCTTAGGCAACCATCTGGAAAACCCTAGCAATCTCATAACAACGCTTTGGCAACTGCCTACAGAACCCTAGCATCGTTGTAACAATTTTTGAATGAGTAAACACAACTTACATTTTCTTCTAAAATGTAGAAATTTAGTTCACCTTAAAAGTTTCTGCCAAACCACACATAGCTGGCATAGCTCATTTATGATATATATAACAAAACTGTATTATTATTTATGTATAGGACACAAGGTACAACAAAATAAATCACAATATTTATACAGGATTGTGATGTGCAAGACTGATGTTTTTCCGAGGCCACTCTGTAGACCACATTCCAACAAGACAATCGGCGCTAATTCATTAAAAGCACCAATGTTGACACAACGAACTCAACACCCTCATGTGTTCTGGATTGGCTTTTGAAAATTGACTTGGACTGACTTCAGAAAGAAAACCGCGAGGACACGTTTTAAAAGTGAACAGCCAAACAGTAAGAGGACGTTCTTTTGAGGGATGTTCTTCAAGTTCATCTTCAAAGCCCCTGACATACCAATGTGAATAGTTCTTTTATTTTCTCATCTTCTTTTCCTGGGAGAGGATTTGAGTGCACTCCTTTGAGATGAGAGCAAAGGCACCGGTTTACCAGCAGCAGGTGTGTGAGGATCTACAGGTGAGCCTGGCTGAGGTTTAAATCCCTGCGCTGGCCAAAAACATGCTCATGTCCTCCATGCCTGATTAACAGTGTGTCTCTGAGGAATGAGAAAGTGTTTGGTAAGCTTGCTTCCCTATAAGCCCTTCTGGAAGACTTATAAACACCACACCCGCGTTACCACTCAAGCACATAGCACAGCGTTCAGGAACAAGCTCAGAAAGCAGTAAAAGAATTTATGGAAACATGCTGAGAGGTTTATTTAAGGTGCGGCAGAAATGGAGCTCAAGTGCTGACACACTGACTTGTATACAAATGACTCTTCTGTGCTTCTTTTTGATTTTGTCTGCCAAATGACAAAAATAGTGAAAAAAATACCACAGAAGGAGGGAGAGAGTCATTTAGAGACCAGAAACCACACAGAGCAACTCGGCAATACAGTACATGTGACAAGATCTGATATGCCAAATAATTAGAATTGGTTGAAAATGTATGCGCCATATTGTTTGGTTTACTCACATATGTGATGACAACTGCAGTACAGAAAACACTAGGCTTGCCGCCATTCACCACTAATCTCTGAATCTGACCTTCTTTTTAAATATAGTGTTGTGGGTGGCATGGCTCTTTGCCCAAACATTGGTCTCAATTAAGATGATAAGCTGCCTTTAATGAACACAATGCAATATCTCTGTAATCCCCAGGAGACCAGTGTCCTCAAAGGGGGCGTGACCTAGAGCAGTTTTATCTGTAAAAGAAGTGTGCTAAACACCTCCGCAGAAAGTTGCAGAAACTGTGCATAAAACGATACAGTTCTTGTAAATATATGCAAAATGAGCATGCTACTTGAAACAAACTTGGTCACATGCTTTCACGCTTCAGAAATGGACACTAATGCACCATAAACATAGTCCATATAACTTGTAGATTGGTTAAACTTACAACTAATAGGGCCCTATGATTTTCACAATGCAGAAAACGCAGATGGAATCACAGAATCCAGTCATAAAAACAGAATTTACTGTATAACACGGAATAAATCAAAAGTAGGTCAGTACGCTTAATTCAAAACGTAACATCAACTTTAGTGTCTGTGAATATTAGGCTGAAAAATATTTTAATATGAATCCTGCATGTTCTGCATGCTCTCTGTATGAATGAATGGAGCAGACACATGGTTTATTTACTACACAAAAAAAAAGTTCGGTTTAACTTGAAGAAACTGTGACAGACATATATTAGGGCGCTTTTCCACTGCATGGTATGGCACGGTATGGTTCAATACGGCTCACTTTTGTTTTTTTTTCCACTGGGTACAGTACCTGGTCCTTTTTTGTAGTACCACCTCGGCTGAGGTTCCAAGCGAACCGTACCGTTACCAAAATGGAGTGGCCGCGCTAGGGCGGGGCTTGATGCTGCTATAGTCCCATCAGAAACTAGCTTAGCCCCTGCACAGCCCCCCAAAGATTTCCAAATGATTGTCCTGTTTTTTTTTTACTCTCTGTGTCACTCTCATTAACATTGAAAAAATAAACATTAAAAACCTAAAAAAAGTGGCTAATATGTTGCCTCTATAAACAATTGATATTGTGGGGGAGGGGTCAAGCAATTTGATAGAGTCTAAAGAGTTCCTTATAGAGAAAGTAAAAAAACTAAACAAACACTGCATATTAATGGCGCATGTTGCATCTGATACGAGAAATTAATCTACTCTAACATATGCTGATAACGGTATATAACTGTCTTAAATTATTCCCTTAATATTTATTTTGTGGCTCGTATAGTGAAAAACATGAGAAGAAACGTATTTCGCGTTAAACAGGTTGTTTTTGAAAATCAGTGTCTGAAATAAAGCTGCTCTGAATTTTCATTATAGGCCTATAATTCATTGTATACATCAATAGGCCTGTTTTAAAAAATCTTTTTAAAAACATTTTCGTGACCCAATAGCCTATTTTATTATTCTCATAGCGCATCAATTATCGCGGGGCAATAGTTTCATGTAATTTAATAATAAAATAAAAAATGTAATAATAATAGGCCTAATAATAATAAGAATGTAACAGGCCTACATTAATTGGAAATGCTAAATCGTCTTAATATTGCAAATTTTTGATGCTTTTCTCTGGCTATCAGGGACACATGATACGATGAAAATCGGGGAGACTATTTGCACGGGGAGGTTGTCACCTGCAATGTGTGCCATTGTGGAAAAAGTTGTATGAATTGTATAAAAAAAACTATATTTTTTTTTTATTGATTTGAAAAAAAAAATCAAAATGTTCTATATTTGCTCATAAATTATGTTACTTTGTAAGGTCATATTTGGCAGTTGGCATTATTACTAATAACAATGGCATATGAGAAGTTTATTACCACAGAAAACAAAGTAAATATGCCTTTTTGAAGCTGCTGTATATAAAATACTGATAGCTAAAGTTTAGGCGTTCATTACTTTCTCTCAATTGAATTAGTTTTTTAGCGCCCCCTCTGAACGGTTAAGACCCCACTTAGCACCCCCAACAAAAAAATCCTAGAGCCGCCACTGCCAAGACGTGACGTGTAAACTCTGCTGATCACTGATTGGCCGGAGAAATTCATTGAACTTGCGGCACAGCCAGCGAAGGATCGAATGCGACTGTTTCGAATGAGTGCACCTTTCAACCAAAAAATGACTGTTTCGTTGTCTGTTGAGGAAGTACAGACTGTCCTCTCGTTGATAGCCGAGGAGCAGATCCAGCGAGAGCGTGATGGAGTGACGCTGATTTAAAAGGTTTTTCAGGAGTCACAGCTGTAGAGGCGGCACAACTATAACGGAACGTGAATAATCCCGCCCACTCTAAAGCATTACTAAACTGCAGTGGAAACGCAAACCGAGCCGAACTGAGCCGTGCCGTGCCGTTCTGAGTCATACCATGCAATGGAAAAGCGCCACTAGTTAATGTAATGATAGTACTACTACTGCTGCTGATAACATTTTTATTTATTATATTTATATTTCTTTATAAAAAGAAAGAACTTAAATAGAATAATAATATATATTTGTAATAAACTAGAGATGCTTTTGATTATTAAAATTAATGAAATCATTCAAATAGAATCCAGATAATTAATGGAAAACGGATTTTGTAAAAATGTAATTGAATTTAAGAAATAAAATGTCACATATTTCATAGAGCCTTTTAATAAATTGCTGTTAAATATGATAAGTTTCATGATTTCAATTAATTAGACATGCTTTTTGATTTATACATTTTTTATTTTATCATCAAAACAGTCTAGAAAAATGATAAATGAAAAAGAAAACTGAATCTAGAAAAATTTAAACAGATAAAATGGAGTTTCATGGGGCCCTAAACTAACAAACTCTTTATCTACCCACCCTTAACCTTATCAAAATCTCCATTCTTTGCCCCAACATTACAAAAACTCTCAGCATAACTAAACATTACATTTTATGTCTTCCCCTTATAGTAAATATCAACTTTCCCAATACGTTCTCCAGGAAAGCATGCTGGGAACTAGAAATCCCTTGCCCAGTTACAGTCAACAAAAATCACTGTTGTAGGCCCAACATAAATTAATTTAAAGGAAATAAATTTGCGACAAACTGATCAAAAACTGTTTAGCAGTAAGCTGATTTGAATAAACCAAACAAATGGGTCGGACACCACTTTTTACTTGTTTGAAAACTAGATCAGTACACTTGAAGGCCGTCAATTTCGGCAAAGCTTTAGTTACATAACATCTCAATGTGCCTCTCGCTTCTGATGCATAGCATCCGTGCCCAGGACATCCGGACGTCATAATCTGTTCTTGTGTACATGGAGGTACCCTGTTGGGGAATAAAAACTGATGAGGGATTAAGTCCTTATACTACCGAGAGTATAAAAATAATCTGGGGCTTTGTCACCTCTGGCCGACTCTTTTAATCTTCATTCCTGTCCGTTTGTCGTCTGGTCTTCCGCCACATTTCCAGGTGACCTTTCTTTCAACCTCTTCCTGTGCCTATTAGCACTCATTACCCCTCTCGTGCTGGGTTTCTCGCACTCTCTTAACCATCTGCCTCTGGTCTCTCTTATCCGCTACCCTGCTGAGTCACGGGGCGGCTTAAAGAGTCCAGAGCGTCCCAGACTCCATGCCGTCTTGCGCTAAGAGCTTGTGACCCCTGAACCAGGCCTGGCACGAACCCGCAATAAAGGCGATTGACGGCCACTCGCTTTATGTGCTAAAAGAGACGACTTCAGAGCAAGCCTTATAAAACACTGGAAAGTACCTTTTAATTGATTTCCTAGGTAGTTCTAAGATGCCAGGCCTTCCTTTCTTTGGTAAATGGGTAGGATCGTCAAACTGAGGTACGTCTGGGGTTTGACCATAATCAGCGGTGAAAATAGCTCAGGCCTGACTGTGATTTAGTTTGCACATGGTCTGCTCTCTTATGCGTGTTTACAGTTTTATGACCATGGGGAACTGAGGAAGCAGAAGGGAGTGTGAAATATAAAGGCCATAACAGGTTGGTCTAATGAGCTGCTGTGATCCTATAACACACAGTATATGAGAGGGTTCAAATGGAAAATACAACCCTGTTGACTTTATATTTAGAACATGATATACAGGCGCCTTTCGGGAAACTAATAAAACGGAAAGTACAGCTCAGTGTTAGCATAGCTTAGATATTCGAATTTAATGATAAGAGCAACACCAATATTTAAAACACCACTAAACGAACAATAAAGTTAAAAAGCGAATGTTTTTTTTTCTTGATACGTTCGATACTTTGTCCTGTCCCATCTTTAGGTGGAAAGACAACTATACATAATTCAATCAACAGTAAAGTCAGAGTCAAAGACGTGTTTCCCAAAAACATTGTAAGCCTAAGTAGATGGTAGAAACCTTTGGAACCAATGGTCTCTACGGTCTACTCGCTTTACAATATTTTTGGGAAATGCAGCCTAGCTTGGCATGGGTCAACCAATGGTTTGAGTTTGGAGCTGGACTATTTGTTTTGTCTGACCAATTGTAGACAAGTGGTTTTCTGGAAACTTGTTTGATAGGTTTTTGCAATTATGTTTGTGGCCGCTAATGCGCTAAATTACTTTTCTACTATATTCCTGAAAGATTGTAAATGATTATTATGAGCGAATCATAGGCGCATGTTATTTCAAAGAAAAAAATCGTAATCTTTGTTCTAAACATAACTTGCTCTGAAACATCATTTTGACTGCACCGTATGAAGTTTCATGATCTAATAAAATCCGGAAGAATAAAATCTCATTCCATCTGTTTCTTATTGAATAATGTTCCACTCGGAAATATGGCATACCGAATTCTTACATTTGGGATGCATTTCATATTATCTTAGCAGACTTGTAAAAATCTAATAAACCTTCCTTGCTTCAGGCAGTACACATTGAGGCAGGAACGATATGTTTCTTGACGAGCAGCTTCCTTTCTTCTCGAACGTTTGTTGAGATCAGAGCCGACACATAGTATGCATTATGGATACGCTCTAAAACAAACGCCTTGTTTCGCTAATGGTGAAAGATGGCTAAGCGTACAACCCAGCTCTTTGAACTGGACATTTCTAGGTTTCCATAAATCTAAAAATACACCACAGCTCAGACTCTGCCTTGCTGCCTAGACACACGTGTGCAAGTGAGCACGTGCATGTGTGTGCAAACAGCACACGTAATCGAATGCATTACAATGTTTGCCAAACCTTGTTAAAACAGACCTCCTGATCTCTAATCGAGTATGAGGCGAGAACACGTGTGAGAGTGCAGATGAGGAAAACAGGCAAAGGGGTTAAGACGAGAGAGAGGGTGAAACTTAAGAGAAAGACCACAAATAACTCCTGTCTGGTTACTTTAGTGCTTCTTCGGAAGTATATTTAGTCTAGATTTTGGTGCTGAAATATTCAGCTCTGGTACATGCCAGTGGTGGCTGGTGTTTTTCAAGAGTTGGGTAGCACAGATGCCAATTATCATTGGCCATAATTGTATAGTTATATAATAAAACAAACACACAAGCATTTTCTTTATTTGAAATAATTATATTTAATTTATTCCAAAATATTTCAGATGCATTACATTTTCCCTCAATTAAAAAGTTTTACACATGAAAAGGTATTTTGACTTTTATAAATTTTACATGCTAACAAAAAAAAAATAAAAAATTAGTCATGACTAAAACTGAATAGAACATTTCTACAAGGGACTGGTTATTGATTTTCTTCTGCAATGCTTCATCCCCACCACTAGGGGATGTATAACTTGCACCCACTGACTATAGACCTATTTATATAGAAAAAAGCTAAAAAGTTGTTCATGTGTGCTGTGTGACATTTTACGTATTTATTAGTGCTGTCAACATGTTAACTGCAAGCAATACATTAAAAAATCCTTAACATGTTAAAATAATTCAATGCATTTAACGCAAAATTACTGAAGCACAATTTATATTCTAAACTTTTTACCCGATTTTGCTTCTGTGTTTACAATCAGATAATTTTAAGCTGCTAAACTCCCTGAAAGTTTTCAGTCCAATAAACCAGTAATCTAGTGTCAACACTAGTTTTTATTCACTTGCATGCACTAAAAATGTATCTATAAACTGTATGAGCAATATCACACAAGTGCGATATGGCTGGCTGAATGCCTGCTGAAACGTTACAGTACATTTTCAAATAAAAAGTATCTTTAATAACAAACCTCATATTTAAAATCCAAACAAGTACATTCTCACATAAAAAAAAATTAAACTACATTCCACGACACAAACCAGTATTATTTTAAAATTATTGTGGATTTGGGCATCCGTTAAGACACTTGTGTGGAAAATATCACAAGCAGAGTGATGAAATGGTGAAACAGTTGGAGTTCTGTTATAACTAGAATATCACACTTCCCTCAGCCAATCAGATTCGAGGACCAGGAAGAACTGTTGTATAATATAGACAGACAGACAGACAGATAGACAGATAGACAGATAGATAGATAGATAGATAGATAGATAGATAGATAGATAGATAGATAGATAGATAGATAGATAGATAGATAGATAGATAGATAGATAGATAGATAGATAGATTTGTACTGGGCTTCCTGTTTAGCTTTAAAGTAATCACCACTGGTACATACACATGCTACTAGAGTTTAAGCCAGATAATAACAGGAAGTAAAACAAGACCGATAATAACAGGAAGAAAAACCTGTTTTTGAAGGAAAATGGATAAATCACATTTGTGCTAGTCGCCAGGCTTGGAGAGAGAGAGGAGAGAGAGAGAGAATGTGCTTACTTAGTAGACTATAACAACAGCAAATGATAATATTCTGTCATTCTCAATGTGATGCATTAATTGTATAATCCCTCACTGGGTTTTTATCGACCACAGTAGCTGTCATTCGGCGCTTGAGGTTCTTCCAGTGAGTGAGGAAAACGTGCCGTGACTGAAACGCCAAGTCATTATGCAAAATAATAAGTTCTTTATAATTGCTTCCACTTAAACAATAAAAAATGTCACAATAAATAAATCGCATCAGCCTAATGGTCTGTCACGTTGGTTGACAGGGTCAAGACAAATGAACAGAACACACCATGAACTGATAAACTAGAGTAACTGAATAGATTAGAGTGTCTTTGGGCCATCATATATTCATTTTTTTCAACAAAATTTTCATTTTCATAAATACAAAATATATAAATTAGCATTTATTTATTCAAAGAAGCCTATTTAAATTGTGAGAGCAAAATAAAAATATTTAAAAGGCAAGAATCCACAAAAGCACACTTTAACCACAAATAAACACAAACAAATAAATGAAAGTGCAATCAAGCTAAATTTACAACCTGACCAGTCAAAGTCAAAGCTCAAGTGCTATCCAATCATGATCCGATCACTGAAAATGAATGTTAATGCTAGGTAAAGGGGTCCTTTGAGTGATTTTCTTTCATTTAAATTCCTTGCTTTCTAACAAGGTCATTGCTCAAATTGCCATGCTAGCCACTGCAAAAATCTGGATTACAGGCCCCTGGATTACGAGCAAAGTATTTGAGTCTTAAATAAATCCTAATCCCGAGCTGTCACACATAAAGTCAGAAGTGTGTCTTTAACAGAACGTATATGTTTTGTTTTCGAATTCTAAAACATCTTACATTTGGACTGTTAGCATTAAACATTAGCGGTTCCACTCCATACTACTCAGGTGCAACAAGTTACGTCCTCAGATTTGGCCACATTTGATTTCAGATATCAAAACACTTCTAAGTGCTCTTTGACCTGTCTCTGGGTTGTTTTTTATTTTACCCTTTATAGTTGTTCCATGATTTTTTTTCATGAACATACGCAACCTGTCAATGTTAGTATCTGCCTAATTTTGCTAGCTTCTCCCAAGTGACAGATGAATTTGTGCCAACATTTTGGACATACTGTATTTGGCATCAACAAAACATGAAACGTTTTTTTTCTATCTTTTGATTAGCCTAATACTTTTTTATGCTAACAACTCCTGACTGTTTGGTTGCAGTTTAATTTTTGCATTTAGCATTGTTAGCATTATTTTGTACAAAAACAAATCTTTGCGACACACTGACAACTAGTTAATCATGAAGGGAATATTATAATGGGAGGCTCTAAACTGTAGCTGCTTGTTTGTGGTGAATAAGACTAAACCTCAGCACAACTATTGGCATACTTCGACCTATAAAGTGCTGAACGTTACGTTACGCTTTCACCCTTAATAGACCCTGACAAGCACTCTTCTCCCTTAGATCCAATTACAAAGAGACACTTAATGAGTAAATGGTAAAGAACTTATAATTCACTCAATGTCAAGACCCAAAAGAGATTACTTGACTAATACAGTCAACGGAGGATGAGCATTCAAACCTACCTTGAACCCTAATGTGACATGACCTGTTTCAGGACACTAGATAATAGACAGTGGGTCTTAATTACTAAGAATGCATACGCACACATTTGTGTGTGAACATACATCATTGGAGGGCAGTCGTGGCCTAATGGATAGAGTAGGACTTGTAACCCGAAAGTTGCGAGTTCGGGTCTCAGGTCTGGCAGGAATGGTCAGTGGGGGGAGTGAATAACCAGCGCTCTCTCCACCTTCAATACCTTGAGCAAGGCACCGAAGCCCCAACTGCTCCCCGGGCGCCGCAGCATTGGCTGCAAACTGCTCCGGGTGTGTGTTCACGGTGTGTGTGTGCACTTGGCTAGGTTAAATGCAGAGCACAAAATTTGAGTATGGGTCAACACACTTGGCCACACGTCACTTCACTTTCATCATACTGAGTGACAAAAAGCTGTAAAAAGTTTGTGTGTATTTTTATTAAAATGTATTAAAAGAATACTTAACCCAAAAATAACACATTTACTCACACTCAGGCCATCCCCAAGATGTAGATGAGATGAGTTTGGTTCATCGTCAGAACAGATTTGGAGAAATTTTGCTGTATATCCCTCTCTCACCAATGTTTCATCTGCAGTGAATGTGTGCCGTCAGAATGAGAGTCCAAACAACTGATAAAAACATCATAATATTTTACAAGTAATCCACTGCACTGCAGTCCATCAATTAACATCTTGAAATGTGAAAAGTTGCTTGTTTGTAAGAAACAAATCCCTCATTAATGTGTTTTAAAATTTAATCGGTTGCTTCTGGCCAAAATACATAAACCATAATAACGCTTCCTCCAGTGAAAACATCCATAACTGTTGTCCTTTCACATAAAAATCCAACAACATATTTGCTTTTGTACTGTTTTCTCTTGTAAACGGTGCTTGATCTATGCATATTTTTCTCCCGATTCAGAAGAAATGACTTTTTCACTGGAGACAGTAATTTATTGCCAGAAGCAATAATTTGAAAACATCTCAATGGATTAGTTTATTACAAACACAGTTTTTCGAATCACAAGACATTAATTTTGTGACATCAGTTGTGTGAATTACTTGTGGATTAGTGTTTTTATCAGCTGTTTAAACTCTCATTTTGATGGCACCCATTCACTGCAGAGGATGCATTGGTGAGCAAGTGATGAAATTATGCATTTATCCAAATTTGTTCAGATGAATAAACCAACCAATCTTCATCTTGGATGGCCTGAGGGTGAGTAAATTGTTCATTTTTGGGTGAACTATTCCTTTAAAATTAAATAAAGTTTAAGAAAAAATGTATGTGATTATGCAATTGTTGTGATTTTTTCATGAGCTGTTCTCCTGTGCATATAAATATGAATAACCTATGCAAATATTAGTAAATGAGACCCACAGAGAACAGGCATGTCCATGTGTTGTATTCGCTCATGGAAATCTTGTTGAAACGCTGAGACACATTTCACAGCACTCCGTGACTCTGCCACTTGAGCTGTATAATGTTTCTCGTACAAAGAAGCTGACAGCGATAATAATCACATCTCTGTCTTCATCACTCACTTCTCTTCCCTTTCACCAGCATGCTGGCAGTGAGATAACCTGACAGCAAATTGGCCAACGCAAAAAATGTGCAATTAATATTGACAGAGCAGAGTGGCTGGAGGAACGCCCGGCGCTACTGTGAAATATTCATAAGACTGCTGCTAGCGAGCGTTCAGCACGAGGTGGCGAACACTTGTCGGCGGCTGCGGAAGACTAACCACAAAGAGCCATTTCATGTATTTAATTAGCTGGAGGTGCTAAACAATGAACACAGCCTAAACAATGAAATCTAGCTGAATTTGTTTTCAAGAAGCGAATCAGTCAGGGTTTTCTTTTGTAGTTGTGGAGAGTCAGAATTATTCTAGTAAGTGAAAAGGGTTATAGACATACAGCATCAACTTTATAACTCAGATGCAGATGTTCTTGTGGGCTGTGACTTGTGGGCTGACGCTCACAAGTCCAGGGTAAGTATGCAGCGCTGCTAACACTCCCACCAACTCTACTCCGTGTGTTTCTCTGCACAGGCCCCGTGCACCCAGGACGCGATCTTCCCAGATGTCATTCACTCCGGCGCTGGGAAACCCAGGACCCTGGGTGCAGCAGCGGAAGACACGATCCAGGCCCCGGTTGACAACTTCTCCCCCTCCGGTCTACGAGATCTCCTCCCGTAACTGCTTCGCTCCTCTCTGCGAGAAGGAACGTGACGCTGTGATCATCGGAGACTCAATCGTCCGGCACGTCCGTGCTACGTTAGCTGAAGGTAAAGTGCACACTCACTGTTTCCCTGGTGCTCCTGTTCTTGATGTTTCTGCGCAGATACCCGCGATCCTGAAGGATGATGAGAGCATTGCACCTGTTTCTACAATATAAATCTAATTTAGAAACTTAATTTCCTGTGAAGTTGCTTAGCAACGATTGTATCGTAAAACGCGCTATACAAATAATCTTGAATTGAATTGCTGAAAAATCATAGAGGATAACCGAAGGGGGTAGATAATTGTATGCAAATTCAACAGTCACTTCGTGTTTTTGAGGCATTTCTGTAGCTTAAATAGTAGCTCATAGCGCTAACAATGCTAAGGCCAAGGGTTTGATTCTCAAGGAATGTAATAATTACTGCTGCCAATACATCCACAGACATGCTACTGCTGCATATATCCACCTTATTCTTCCTGCAAAAATTGGTGTGGCCATTTGTACATTTTATGGGTCTTGCTTCCGGTCTCATTCGCTTCCAGCTATCTTTAGCTGTACAAAACCACAAATTTTTCATCTTGATTTAGCAAATTCAACTAAGCTGATCTTACAATATTATTTAAATGTATTATCTTAATTATGAACAGACTGGTTTTTACTCTACAGTTTTACTGTTTACCGCAAGTTGTAATTCTTCTCATTATTTCCCTATAGTGGCTGTCACGGATCACTCGGGGAAACAATGACGATCCAAGTGCAGTTGAATGAGTCTCAAACAAAGGCAAAAACACAAGGTAATCCAGTGCACAGAAACATGTAACAGAAAGTAAGACTTCAGCAACCAAAGACACAAACCAAACAATATATATACAGGTGGCAATGAACCTAAATTACACACAGCTGAGGGTAATGAAACAATCATGAGTGTAAGGGGTGATGGAAAAGCAGTCCAAAACACACAAACAATGACTCAAAGAGAGTGCCCTCTGGTGGCTAAACTGGGAACTCCAACAACTGACTGTGACATTACCCCCCCTCTAAGGAGCGCATACCAGACGCTCCACCAGAAAACATAAATCTCAGGAGGGAGGTGGAAAGGAGGCGGATCAGCTTAGTTGAGGCCAACAAGGTTAGGAGCTTGGGTGGGGCCAGCAGGGTTAGGGGCTTGGGTGGTGTCAAGATGGCCTCCGGGCCAACAGCAGGCTCTAAAGTGGACTCTGAGGGCTACCGGATTGGAGCGGGCTCTAGAGTGGACTCAGAGGGCTCCTGGACTGGAGCGGGCTCTGGAGTGGACTCATAGACTAGAGCAGGCTCTGGAGTGGACTCTGGGGCTCCCAGACTGGAACAGGCTCTGGAGTGGACTCTGGGGGCTCCTGGACTGAAGCGGCCTCTGGGGCAGGCTCCTGGGCCATTGTAGCTGGAAGCTTGAGGGGGGCTGGCAAGGGCAAGGAGTTTGGTTGGTGCCAACAAAGCAAGGAGCCTGGGTGGAGTCAGCAGGGCAAGGATGATGGGAGGAGCCGTCAGGGCAAGGATCATGGGTGAGAGAAAGAGAGCGGGCTGCTCAGTAACTTCTGGGACCACCAGAGTAAGGTCCTCCAAGACAATCGGATTCGGGACTACCAGAGTCAGGTCCTCCAGTACCACCAGATTTGGGCTCTCCAGGACCACTGGACTTGGGACCACCGGAGTCCTTGCTCCCCTCCTCCTTCTTGACCTCTGCTTGAGCGTGGGAATCAACGAAGGATCCTGGGCTTGACTAGATGAGGGAGGTGGGGATGAAACAGCCCCTGCAGGTGGACTCTGGCGGTGGTGGATTATCTTTCCCTCCTTGCGGAGCTGCAAGTACCTGGAGAAGTTCCAGAAATCCAATGACCTCACCAGTTCCATCTCCCAGTGCGGTAAGGATTCATCCAGCCCTGAGTTAAAAATGTCTTTAACATCTCCACCATGACATCCCAGCCTCTCCACCCCAGTTCAGAACTTTTGGGCGAAGGCCCAAACCTCCATTCCCTTTTGACGAAGTCCCTCCAAACCTTGAAGCCGGATATGTCTAAAAGGGAGCCGAATCTTGTCCCTCATACTGCTGAAGTCTTCTGTCACGAATCACTTGGGGAAACAATGAAGATCCAAGTGCAGTTTAATGAGTCTCAAACAAAGATCCAAAAACAAGGAAAAAACAAGGCAAAAACACAAGGTAATCCGGTGCACAGAAACACTTACCAGAAAGCAAGACTTCAGCAACCAAAGTCACAAACCAAACAACATATATACAGGTGGCAATGAACCTAAATTACACACAGCTGAGGGTAATGAAACAATCATGAGTCAAACAAACAATGACTCAAAGAGAGTGCCCTCTGGTGGCTAAACTGGGCACTCCAACAACCAGTGTTGGGGGTAACGCATTACAAGTAACGCGTGTTACGTAATAATATTACTTTTTTCTAGTAACTAGTAAAGTAATGCATTACTTTTTAATTTACAAGAAAATATCTGAGTTACTTTTTCAAAAAGGTAACGCCAGTTACTTTTTTCCATTTATTGACTGACAGAGCGCTGTGTGAACATGATCTTACTGTAGTTCTAGAGACTAAATGTGAATGTGCATTAATTCATCCCACTCACAAAAAACAGATTCAGTATTCATCAAAATGAATTAAAACAGTGAAATGCAAACTCAGAATATGACACAAGCCTGCAATAATTAAATATGTTAAACAACACAAATGTATCTAATCCCATTTTATTAACCAATGTGTTTGCTGCTAACCTTTGATGATCCAGTTCAACATAAGAAAAATATCTTTACATTAACAATTGTGCTCGATTGCTTTTTAATTTGCTGAAGGGTGTTGAATCTTCTCCTGTGTTATACTGTACAGACGTGATTTACTCTTCGTTCAGTCTGAGGTACATTTTTTACACTTTTTGGTGTGAAAGAGCTTTTACATTTGCTATAAATAGAAGTAACGTAACGCATTACTTTCCATAAAAAGTAACTAAGTAACCTAATTAGTTTCTTTCTTAGAGAGTAACACAATATTGTAATGCAATACTTTTAAAAGTAACTTTCCCCAACACTGCCAACAACTGACTGTAACAGTGGCTATTCAACCTGAAGTCTTCCAATAAGGTGGATAACATATATGAAATAACACTCATATATAGTATAACTACATGAAATCACCCTGTAGCAGACCTATACAGGTGGAGCTGGAGGAGGTGGAGGGTTTCTGAAGCGCGCTGCAACTTCTACAGCAAACTCTAGCCATGTATTTGAAAGTTGAGCTGCAAGCTCATTGGCTGCTGATGTGAAAAGAAACCAATCAGCTGCGCCATGTGGATAATGATGTCATTATATCAGATTGAGTTTGAAGCTATAGTTTTAGTAAATTATAATTGGGCCAACCACAATTTGGTTCATTTACCAATATGGTAAATTATAGCTGTTGAGAAGTTTTAGTCAGCATTTATTCTGCAATTACACAGAAATGTTTGTTGAACTTTATTCAGCTTTTGTCAAAAATATCTATTCTTCATTTTTATTTCAAAGAAATGTCTGTTTGCCCTCCACACTTTTTAGAACACAATCAATGCTTTTAGAAGACTTGTCCAGCCCAAATTTGACAACTACTCCAGTGCACCTGAAAAAAACAGACCAGTCGTTCCAGGGGCTGTTGCTTGTACGTTTGAGTACAGCTGTGCTTTTATTCGCGATCAGTGGCGGGGCATGAGGGCGGAAGATTGAGAGCACGATGGCATGTTTCAGCCCTGATCAGATCAGCATGATCTCGGCTCTAACAAGCATCACGGTGCACTGCAGATCCCTGCTGAAACACTCCCACGCTTCAAAAGAACAATCAGCGGGCCAGAGGGAGAGAAGCTGTGTGGGAGAAGGTGTAATTATGCTCAGATAATCACAAGTTGACAATTCATCAGCGAAAACATGAACATTTGGCACAGATGTCTTGGTACTGTATGCATTAGCACAACCTCAAACTACTAGAAGGGAAAATGCAGTTATGATTAATATACATGTAATATGGAGCTATTTCACCTTTAAAATGACTTTTCTTGATGTAAACTAATGTAACCAGAAAATAATATTTTTTAATTAAAACTTTAAATAAAACTGGTGTCTTTTTAACTAATTTAAATGTTAGCAGATGAAGCACATTTTTGGTTTTCATGACAGAACATATTGGGCCTTATTTATGAAACAAACGTACGACAGAAAATTGGGTCATACGTCGTTTCTACGCAAAACTTGGAATTTATCGATATGGACGTGAGCGGTGGCTACGATCAAATCTCACGCAAGGTCTGAGCTCGTGTACGCAAGTTTTTGAGTTAGGCTGAACTTGCGTGCAGCATAGAGAATTTCGAAGAATTGTAGAATGACATTATTTTGTTCATTTAGATTATTTTCCTAAACTGACAAAACGTCGTATCACGCACCTGCAGTGCTTCTGTGAATGGAGAAAAACAGAAATTATAAAAGGAATAAAATAAATAGGGCTACACGAAATATATTTATCTTAATTAACAGATTAACAAAATAAAAGAAAAACAGTGTGACAAGTATAGGTCACTTTTGTTTTTGTGACACTCTTAATGCATTTAATTTGTTTTCTTTATATCTTTAGTTTTAAAAAGTTAACTGATCGGTGATCACGCAGGTGCTCACACGCGCACGCTCATCATTTCAGCGTTACTAACTTGATATTTCAGCCATTAATCAAACTAAAATGTAGTCAACTAATCATAAAATGTACACTGCTCAATTTACAAGGTCCACTTTAATTTTACAGCAAAACTCTGAGGGTGATATGCTTCTAAAGGGTGATATTTTACGCAGATATAAACCGTGATATTCAAATGACGATTGTTTTCAGCCGCCACATTTATCAATGTACGATCTTTCGTACGATGGGATTGGCGGTATAAGAATGTTTCATAAATCACACGTGAACTCTGACGTAAGTTGATTTGTGCGCTCGGATCTGCGCTCATTTCTACGTTAGATTGATAAATGAGACCCAATGTCTGCAATTTTCATTAGTACAAATATTAAATATAATAATAGCTACATTCAATACAATAATAAATATAATATATTAATTATTAAATAATAATGAAGATTGAATGATTATAAATATGATTTTAAATAGTAATATAATAATTAACAATACATCATATTTGAATGTCTAATATACTATTAATAGCAATTATAATTAAGTTTATACTTAATTTAATCAAAGCTAATATAGCCATGCTGATTCAGTCATATTACATACAAAACATATTTTACATTTTTAGTTTACATTACAGAACATTGTGTAAAATATTTTAAATCCCAATATATAAAAACATTAGGTTCAATAATATGTTCATACCTTACAATTGAATCTAAACTAATATAGTCATGTTGATCCAGTGATATTACAGTAAAAATAGATTTTTAATTGAATAAAACTTGTTAATTTAGATCATATAAAGCATATCTTCATTTTTTTGTTTATGGTTGATGATTGAACATTTAGTAACATAAATTAAATCTTAATATTGAAAAATCTTAATATATACATAAATAAAACAAACAATATTAATCTGACTGTATTATTTACAATCAGACAAAAGGAGATGTTTTGAAGCATGTTAAATATCTCAATGATATTTCAAATATTATTTTAATATAATAAATAAACACAATTTTACTAATAAAACTTTGCAAGAAATTTTGTTTCCAACCAATTTTATGTTTGTAACGTGATATATTTCTAAGAGTTCAGTCAAATAATGAAAATCCTGTCATCATTTATTCATGGTCATGCCGTTTAAAACCAGTATGACTTACTTTCTTCTGTGGAACACAAAAGAAGACGTTTTGAAGCATGTTCATATCTCAATATTTCAAATATCATAATTTTTTTAGTGTGTGTCTCTCTCTCTCTCTCTTTATATATATATATATATATATATATATTATTAGGATACTTCATTATTTATTTGGAAGTTCGTGCCTTATAGTTATATAATTTGTGAGGAATTACCACTAGATTAAAATTCATGACAGTCGTGCAAACAGAAATTAGATGCGTAAACCAAATTAAACAACTTCAACTGAGCGAATTTGATTGTCACTCTCCACTGAACGACTGTATTATTGAATTTGCATGTGCAAATGGGTTCAATTTATGCAAGAAGCTTAACCGAATCAGGCCCGTGCGTCTCCACCTGGCTTGCATGGGGGCTGGATTTGCATGTGGCTGAGAACATGGGTGTGTGCCTCTTTCATTTCACACAGGGCTCGTGGGTGTGTGCCTCGCCGCATAGAAGAGCAGCAAACATGAGCCAAAGCTGAGCTCTGAAACCAGGCTACAGGTTACAAACATCACAAATCCGACGGCACTTGGATCTCGCTTTCAAAACCTGGAAACAAATCTCTTAAAACAACAAAGTTACAATCGCAAACATGCAAGATCCACATATACCCGACTCCAATCTTCATGGCCTACTTGAGCAAAATGTGAGATTATCATTGTTTAGAGTCACCGCAGGGCTCGAAGTGTCACATTGTCTCCCCCGCTGAACAATACGTTGCCTCTGTGATTGTAAAAATGGCAGACACACTAGTTGCGTCTGTAATTCTAGACAGTAGCATTCAGCTTTGGTTCCTCTCTGACCTTTAGGTATGCTTTATTATCAGCTCTTTCTAAAACACGCTAACATGCTAAAACAAAAGGTGGCGGAAACCTCAAACCCTTCAACTCAGAGTGCACAATATGGGTATCACCGTCACATCCGTCAAAGTGACATCAAAATAACGCTGTATTGTAATAATCTGAGGAGGTGACAGCTCTATAGCTACCTAGAACATTAGTTCAACATTAAAACAACATTTTGTAATGTTATGTCTAATATTCTGTGAATATTGTTGTCGTTAAAATGTTGCAAAATTGTATAATCAGGCAATTTATATTGAAAATCTAATTTTGTTTAATGCATTAATCTCAGTAGATTTATAAAAAGCAAATTAACACAATTTTACTAGAAAAACATTTAGTTCGCAACCAAATTTTTATTTGTAATGTGATATAATGAAAATCCTGTCATCATTTATTCATGCTTATGCTGTACAAAACCAGTATGACTTTCTTTCTTCTGTGGAACACAAAATGAGACGTTTTGAAGCATGTTCATGCTACACTTTTCCTTACAATGAGAGTGAATGGGGAATGGGGCTGTCAAGCCCCCAAAAAGCACAAATATCATCATAAAATCTTATAAAATGTACTTATATACTTAATATTCCAAGTCTTATCAAGCTGTTAACAAAGACGGAAATTATTTTACAGAAAAACTTGCTTAAAGGGATGGTTTACTCACAACTGAAAGGTTTCATCGTTTACTCACCCTCAAGTTGTTCCAAACCTGTTGAACAGAAAAGAAGATATTTTGAAGAATGTAGTAGTGATGTCTTTCACTGTCTTCCAAAGCATTTTTTCCCATACTATGGAAGTCAGTGGGGACCATCAACTGTTTGGCTACCCATATTCTTCAAAATATCCTCTCTTGTGTTCAACACATGAAGAAACTCATACATGTTTGGAATAACTGGGGTGAGTAAATGATGAACATTTTAAATGTTTTGAGTGAACTATCCCTTTAAAAATTGTAGTCCCCATTCACTTTCATTTTATAGAAAAGAGCAGCTTGGATCCTGATTTAAATATCTTGCTTTGATGAGAGGCTTTGAAAGACATTGAGTTTAAATTCAGCACACCCTAATATTTATTACATTTTTTTTAAATAATTGTCAAACATCAAAATATAGTAAAAAAAACCTCAATCATTCAAAGTATATTTTAAAACATTTATATTTAACCACCAACTTATAATGCATCTCTAGAAATAAACCTGAACTTCAAGCAGACAACACAATTTGGCCTCCAACCACTTTTAAGCTTTTAAACGAACAACTTATTCTGACGGTTTAGACAATGAATAAAAGATGTTGAGACAGTCACAAACAAGATGGTGGTGGGCGGCCTGGCACACGCAACATTTTCCTCATCTCCCCCCCTTCTGTCATTGAGACCGGAGGCGATGACCTTGAGAATTTCCTCTCGGCCAATAGGAACTCTTTGTTTCTCTCAGCCTCTCAAATGTGCTGAGGATGCCAAAGTATAACGCCTCAAATACACTTATTACTGAAGGGGGCTGCTGAGGTGATGTTTGTGTGTGTTGGACACAGCTGGAAGGCAGAATATATATTGTAGGGATATATGTTCATTGTCTTACAGAAAAAGTACACTGGATAATGTCAATGTTGTGTAAATTGTGTTTCCTCTGTGCTTTATTTACAAGGGTTTATGTGTGTTAGCGTGGCACATGTTCAATCATTTATCTCCTTTAGCTTCTTGGGCACACAGCACAATTAGACATATGGATCCCAGAGGAATTCAGGGAGAAAACAAAAAACAAACTGGGAGTGCATCATGTATTGATATAATTGCATGTTTATGCAGAATGATTGGTGACATGTTACCAGTTATAATGTGTGACCTATTATCAAAAAGATGGCTGTGTCATAAAGATTGATGGCAGATTTCATACTACCCAGCATGCATTGGACAGATTCACAACCTGCCAAGATTTTTTGGCCTCTAATGGGAATTTAAAAAATCACTGGCTGCAGCTACGAATCACTTGCTGCCTGTTACTTGCAAATGACAAAGAAATTCATGAGATTTGCACATCAAATGACATGATTAACTGACTTCTCACTGGCGTACGTCTGTTTAATAACACCACTAGTCCTGATTAATACTACAAATTGCAGACAAAACCTCAGAACCACAGGTTTTTACTCCTAAATAGCAACCCTGAGGAAAACCTACGGATCCAGCCGTCACTGCGTTCATCATAACATGACCTACAGGGACCACGTACTGTTGGAGATCAGCTCCAGCACATGCTCTTTCAAACCACATGGGGATCCAGACATCATGGTGGGTGTTATATAAAACTGATGAATGAACCGAAAGGTCAGTTTTAATAGGGAAGCCGCTCGCGAACAACATTACGCCAGGTGTAGCCCCGTTTTAGCAGTTACAGTTTTGTCCATTGTTCTTTTCAGTGCAGCGAATACAGCTTTTGTCTGGGACCCTCCATCTGTTCAAGTGTGTTCTGAACTTGACAATAAGAATATGCTCCTCGTGAAGCAAGAGGAACGTGTCAGGTGCAAAACTGCTAAAAATTGTTGATGACAAACGAAAAAATACAAAAGACAGGCAGAAGACAATGGGAAAGACAAACAGATAGATAGATAGATAGATAGATAGATAGATAGATAGATAGATAGATAGATAGATAGATAGA
The DNA here is from genome assembly GCA_027564155.1 of Gymnocypris eckloni scoliostomus. Taxonomy (NCBI): domain Eukaryota; kingdom Metazoa; phylum Chordata; class Actinopteri; order Cypriniformes; family Cyprinidae; genus Gymnocypris; species Gymnocypris eckloni. The sequence continues at coordinate 16,301,428 of CM050418.1, read as the reverse complement.
TAGATGGATAGATGGATAGATGGATAGATGGATAGATAGATAGATAGAAAGGGAAAGAAAGAAAGAAAGAAAGAAAGAAAGAAAGAAAGAAAAGAAAGAAAGAAAGAAAGAAAGAAAGAAAGAAAATACAGATATACAAAAGATAAATAGACAAGACAGACAGACGTAGATGATAGATAGATAGATAGATAGATAGATAGATAGATAGATAGATAGATAGATAGATAGATAGATAGATAGATAGATAGATAGATAGATAGATAGATAGATAGATAGATAGATAGATAGATAGATAGATAGATAGATAGATAGATAGATAAACTAGCATAAACACATCTAGTGAACACAGAGAAATGACAGTGTTGAATATGAATGAGACCGTAGTACCGGTAACAATGACCCATGTCACGGGTAATTCATACCTGATATCTCGGACTGCGGTACGCCGCTTAACGTGAAGCCTTTGCCGCTGTAGAACTGGCGCACGTCCGTGCAGCTCCGCGCTTTGCCGCCCGCGTTATCCGCAGACAGAGACGCGGTGAGGAGCGACACGAGCATCGCGGCCGCTGTCAGACCCATTGTGTCCGGATCCAGAGACTGAGGAGGGTGAAGAAGTCCACTGACGCTGATGCTCTACACTTCACACAGCGATTCAACGCATCCGACTCTGTCTATAACAGCAGGATATAAAGTACAATCCACTTGTTTAGGGATGTAAACGCGCGTCCGGGTTTAAAACCGGTGGTCCCGATGAAAGAGAATGTGTTATTGATCAGTCCGGTGGGGATCTGTTACTGGTGCTCATGTCTTTACGCACTATTAATAATGAATAAACAGTAATATCCCTATAAGTATCTACTATACTATGAACAGTAAATACTGTTGGAGGAAATGCGGGATTAAGCGCTCAGTGCTGCTGTGCGCTTCTGTGCTGTCTGTTTCTCTACTGTCCCGTTCCCACTGAACAATAGTGATGTCCGAATCGCGAACGAGTCGTTCTACTGAGTCGGCTCCTTTAAACAATTCTGAAGACTCGATTCGCGTCTCTCTCTCTCTCTCTCTCTTTTAATAGAAACAATTAAAGCACTCCTTGATGAATGGTTGCTTCTTCAAATGTCAAAAAGTCTGCATGGAAGCCCGTTTCCACAACAGTAAAATAAAAATAAAAAAATCCAATGACTTGTTTCTTGCAACTCTGAGTTTACACTCTTGAAAATAAAGGTGCTTCACTATGCCATATAATAACCCTTTTGTCTAAATGGTTCCATTAAGAACCTTTAACATCTGAAGAACCTTTCTGTTTCACAAACGGTTCTTTGTGGCGAAAACGGTTCTTCAGATTATAAAAAGGCGAGAAAGCATCTTTTTTAAGCACCTTTATTTTTAAGAGTGCATAACTCAGAAACAGTTTATCTTGCAATCCAGAAAAAAAACTAGGTTTTGCGTTGACATTTTCGTTTCCTCATCCAGTAACGAGAATTGGCAGCCAAAATGAGCTAAATTAAGTGGGAAATTGGTTTGGGAGTAAAACTGTAAGATGAATTAGCCTAAATGTTGGAGACAAACAATAGCCTGAAACGTTTTGATTTAAAGAGCTGATACCTACAGTATTTTCAGGTATTAAATTAAATAAGCTACTTTTTAAGTACTCAAGTGAAAACATTGCAACTTAAGCAAAAGGAAGAAACGTTCGAAAAACATTTGGGGCGATGAATCAAATGAATCGATTCATTGAATTGATCTTTTCGTTCGAATTTCCTACCATTACTGAACAAGGGCTGGACTTGTATGGCAGAATAAAGAGGAAGGGTGGGTACCTGCAGGTGGTAGTTGACGCCCCCTGCCGCCTTCCCAGACTACTGTAACACAATGTATCCCGCATGGCAATTGATTTTGAGGTGGGATATTAAATGGATGCGATCATATAACAGAGTGAATCGGATTTAGGCTGAAACCGAGAACACAGCCAGATGTGAAAGCCTGTTATTTTTCAGTCAAGACACGTCTAATTAAGTGCAATTAAATTCTTGCGGGTTTGTGTTGAGCGGGTTTATTTCAATTAGCCTACATGGGGTTTACACAGCTGCATGAAGAAGAATAATTATTTTCACGACAATAAGCATAGCCGTGCTGGTGAAAAATGAAAGTGAGTCATGATTGATCGAAATAAAAAATAATAATAAAGAAATTAAGCTCAAAGCAGTTTCAAAGCCAGCATTTCATTGACAGTACCATGCTGGCATAAAAACGCAACTGAGAAATGAAGGGTTTCAGTGTAGCTGGAGAGCAGGAAATGTTCATGACAGCTTAATTGGCATCTAAATAATAAGACCCAGCTAATTAAAAAAGCAGCATAAATTACAACATGTCTGCGAAAGACCTGACGACTTAATTGTGCTTCCTGGGCGTGACGGGTTTATTGCAAACATCGCTTAGTTATAAAGCACAGAATGTTTTGTCAGAAATTATGTAATTGATACAAAACAGGTTGGCGACAGGAACAGGAAGATAAAATACTAAAACCCCCACAAGTAATAACCTAGAACACTGTCTAACACTTGATGGCTGCTCTGTCGATTCTTCATCATCAGTCAGGAACCTAGGTGTGTTATTTGATAGTAATCTCTCCTTTGACAGCCACGTTTCTAGCATTTGTAAAATGGCATTTTTTCATCTTAAAAATATATCTAAACTGAGACCTATGCTCTTAATGTCAAATGCAGAAATGTTAATTCATGCGTTTATGACCTCAAGGTTAGATTATTGTAATGCTTTATTGGGTGGTTGTTCTGCATGCTCAATAAACAACTACAGATGGTTCAAAATGCATCAGCCAGAGTTCTTACTAGAACCAGGAAGTATGACCACATTAGCCCGGTTCTGTCAACACTGCACTGGCTCCCTATTAAACATTGTATAGATTTTAAAATCTTGTTAATTACTTATAAAGCCTTGAATGGCTTAGCTCCTCAGAACTTGAGCGACCTTTTATCGCTTTATAGTTCTCCACATCCGCTGCGTTCTCAAAACTCTGGCCATTTGATAATACCTAGAATATCAAAATCAACTGCGGGTGGCAGATCCTTTTCTATTTAGCACCCAATCTCTGTAACAATCTACCTAACACTGTTCTGGAGGCAGACACACTCTGTCAGTTTAAATCTAGATTAAAGACCCATCTCTTTAACCTGGCGTACATTTAACACACTAATACACTTCTAATATTCAAATCCGTTAAAGGATTGTTAGGCTGCATTATTTGGGTTGCATCTCGCATAATTGGTCAACCGAACGCTGTTTCTTTCTTAATCTGAGTTCACCATAGCCACCCGATCCGGTCCTTATTCAGCCCAGATGATCACTGCAGTCAACAGATCCAGTCCGTATCCAGATCAGATGATCACTGCAGTCCTCAGATCCAGTCCATATCCAGATCAGATGATCACTGCAGTCCTCAGATCCAGTCCGTATCCAGATCAGATGATCACTGCAGTCCTCAGATCCAGTCCGTATCCAGATCAGATGATCACTGCAGTCCTCAGATCCAGTCCGTATCCAGATCAGATGATCACTGCAGTCAACAGATCCAGTCCGTATCCAGATCAGATGATCACTGCAGTCCTCAGATACAGTCCGTATCCAGATCAGATGATCACTGCAGTCCTCAGATCCAGTACGTATCCAGATCAGATGATCACTGCAGTCCTCAGATCCAGTCCGTATCCAGATCAGATGATCACTGCAGTCCTCGGATCCAGTCCGTATCCAGATCAGATGATCACTGCAGTCCCAGATCCAGTCCGTATCCAGATCAGATGATCACTGCGGTCCTCAGATCCAGTCCGTATCCAGATCAGATGATCACTGCAGTCACCAGATCCAGTCCGTATCCAGATCAGATGATCACTGCGGTCCTCAGATCCAGTCCGTATCCAGATCAGATGATCACTGCAGTCAACAGATCCAGTCCGTCCAGATCAGATGATCACTGCGGTCCTCAGATCCAGTCCGTATCCAGATCAGATGATCACTGCAGTCCTCAGATCCAGTCCGTATCCAGATCAGATGATCACTGCGGTCCTCAGATCCAGTACGTATCCAGATCAGATGATCACTGCAGTCCCCAGATCCAGTCCGTATCCAGATCAGAGTATCCAGATCAGATGATCACTGCAGTCCTCAGATCCAGTCCGTATCCAGATCAGATGATCACTGCAGTCAACAGATCCAGTCCGTGTCCAGATCAGATGATCACTGCAGTCCTCAGATCCAGTGCGTATCCAGATCAGATGATCACTTCAGTCAACAGATCCAGTCCGTGTCAGATCAGATGATCACTGCAGTCCTCAGATCCAGTCCGTATCCAGATCAGATGATCACTGCAGTCCTCAGATCCAGTACGTGTCAGATCAGATGATCACTGCAGTCCTCAGATCCAGCGTATCCAGATCAGATGATCACTGCAGTCCTCAGATCCAGTCCGTATCCAGATCAGATGATCACTGCAGTCCTCAGATCCAGTCCGTATCCAGATCAGATGATCACTGCAGTCAACAGATCCGGTCCGTATCCAGATCAGATGATCACTGCAGTCAACAGATCCGGTCCGTATCCAGATCAGATGATCACTGCAGTCCTCAAATCCAGTCGGTATCCAGATCAGATGATCACTGCGGTCCTCAGATCAGTCCGTATCCAGATCAGATGATCACTGCAGTCCTCAGATCCAGTCCGTATCCAGATCAGATGATCACTGCAGTCCTCAGATCCAGTCCGTATCCAGATCAGATGATCACTGCAGTCCCCAGATCCAGTCCGTATCCAGATCAGATGATCACTGCAGTCCTCAGATCCAGTCCGTATCCAGATCAGATGATCACTGCAGTCAACAGATCCAGTCCGTATCCAGATCAGATGATCACTGCAGTCCTCAGATCCAGTCCGTATCCAGATCAGATGGTGGATCAGCACCTAGAGACGACCTCTACAGCCCTGAACTTCAGCGGAGACCAGGACACCTAGATGAGCCCCAGAGACAGATCTCTAGTGATGACCATGTCACCTAGACAGCCATCGGGAAAAGACCACTGGAACCAGTGGAGCCCTTACAGTCTGACTTTGCTGCAGTTGGAACAAACTACTGGTTCGTCTGGCCGGAGGGGAACTGGCCCCCCGACTGAGCCTGGTTTCTCCCAAGTTTTTTTTCTCCATTCTGTCACCGATGGGTTTTCGTTCCTTGCCGCTGTCGCCTCTGGCTTGCTTAGTTGGGGACACATTATTTCCAGCGATATCACCGACATGATTGCACAGATACTATTTAAACTGAACTGAGCTGGACGATGACATCACTGAATTCAATAATTAAATGCCTTTAACTGAAAAATGGGCGTTTAATCTTGTAATTTTACATTTACATTAGTGATACACTATTTAAATTTCTTATTGTTGATATTGTGCAGTTGCTTTGACACAATTTGTATTGTTAAAAGCGCTATAGAAATAAAGGTGACTTGACTTGGCTAGACGAGAAGAACCCCAAGAGATTGATGCTGACGCTGTCGCTGAGGTGCGAAAATAGGAAACACAAATTTAAATTTCAAACAGCAAGAGTGAGAGTGCGAAAGAGAGGGAGATAGATCAAAAAGACACGTGCATACTTTGAAAATATGATATTTTATTGATCGATTTAATGAGCGAGCACTCAAGAGTAACACATGACACGCGGCGCGGTCAGAGCCACATGGAAAGTGACATTAATGTATTCAAACAAAAGTTTAAGACTGTGACGTCACGGCAAACTGTCAAATCAAACAACATGTGGGAAATGTTGCATCTAGAAGGGTTAAATGCAGATGTTATGAAAGACTACTAAACAATAACGTGTTTCAACATCCTAGAGTTAATTAAAAGCTATTTTCTTTGTTTTAAATGGTTATATGCACAACCAGACTATCATATGCACACTTTGTATAGATTTCAGTATAAATATGTTAAATGTACAATTTAACTTTTTACAAAAAAGCCCTACAATTGCACAAACACGTGGGTCAATCTTACAAAAACTGGGTCATTTTTCCATCTCAAAATCAAGAGACAGAATACATGATATTTTATGTAATGAAAAATTGCCTTTTTTGAAGAATGTTAAGATTGAATGATTGATTTATTCATTTATGATTTATTTTCATGTCAATTATGTAGATTTTAACTCTCAAATGCTCACTAATATAATACAAAGAAATGTAAATGTATTTTGGGGACAATATTAGAAACATTTATAAATAAAATATTAAATAATGCTTTTTTCAGATTCTGATTAGTAAATAATCTTCATGTTGTGAAATTGGCATTATTTTAAATAAAAATTTATTAAAAAAATGATTAATCCCCCCCACCTAAATTTTGGGGTGAAATATAACCTCTGTAAGATTCACCCAGGTAAATTTAAAGAAAGGAGAATTAAAATAGCTCCACATACAATCCACACATACAATAATGCTCACACATTTATAAAAAAACAAAACAGCCTTTCCATCATGTAACTCCTGCAAGAAGGTGTGAATGAATTCAGGTGTGATGTGTTACACTAAATTGTACCGAACTAGATGAATGTAATTGTAAATCTTTATTCAATGATGTCGCAAAACAGTGGCACTCTAAAATATGACATTAAAACCACCAAAGAAATGGTGGTGTACCATGATCACAAATGTCTGTGTACACTACTTAGTAGCTACATGAAACCCTTTAAAACAAGTCCAGAGTAGATGAATAACCAGTTTGTGAATAGTCGTATCCTGTGGGGGCCAACGTGAGAACTTGCAGAGCATCTGATGAGATCAGAAACGAATGTGCAGACTTTTAAGGGCCTAGTGCAAATGCATGCTTGAATCCTTCAGTCTTTTTACAGTGCGTCAGACGACATCGGGCCACAGAAGGAGCTGTATTATGAATAAGTGAGGAAGAAATAAGATGGATGAGATGGTTGAGATGTGGGCGACTCCGTTGTTGGATGTGCCCGGTTTGGATCTGGAGTTGGGGGCTGGATTGGGATAATGGCGTCCCGTGGTGGAATTTGTAGATGGATTTTCTTTTTAGTGAGCACTGTAGGAAGAAAAATGAACAAAATGTGTAAGAATGAGGTGCAGATGTTACATTTAAACAAGAGTTTCAATGCAATGCGACTATTTTGGGTTCTTCAAAGAACCTTTCTGTGAACACTTCTTAAAATAAGTTTTTTTTTCTTAGTGTGAAGAATGTTTTACCACTATAAAGGACTTTTGATGGTGTAGTGATGCAATAGAAGAACCATTTTGGGTTTGTAATGGAACATTGTAATACCAGCCATGTGTACCACACCTGAGTGACCCTGTTTTAACCTTGCCAGTCACTGCAGAATTCTCATGCTAAAATAAAGTTCTATGAGAGGGTTGCTTCCCCAAAGAACCCTTCTTTGACATGTTCTTAAAATGACTTTTCCCCCTACTAAAACAAACATTTTGTGCAATGTAAATGTTCTATGGATGCTCATTTTTAAGAGTGTAATTGGAAGGACTTTTTAATAACGTACTCTTTCAAAAAAAAAGGTTCGAAAAGGGAGTTTTTAGGGTTCTCCCAAGAACCTTTGAATAAACGGTTAATAAAATAATATTTTTTTTTCTTACAGTCAAGAACACAATCTAAAGAACCTTTTGTGCAATGGACAGATTCCGTGTATTTTCTTCATGCAACCATCAATGCCAATAGATAACCTTTATTTTTAAGAGTGTAAGAACTGTTCACTGAGAGATTCTTTAGATATCAGACTCGCACCTTCTCTGTCCACTTTCAAATCTCTCCTAAAAACATATCTGTTCTCCTCTGGCTTATAATTAATTTTCTATCACGGTTTTTGCTTAGTTTTTATGAGTTTATATTTTGTCTCTTTTGTGTTTTTAATATCAATTTACTTATTTTATAGGGCGAGTCCCTGTTCAATTGTGTAGTTGTGATGATTTTTATATAACTTTATGATTTTTGAATCTCTGTGCAGCACTTTGGTCAGCCGTGTGGCTGTTTTATATGTGCTATATAAATAAATTGAAACTTGAAACTTGAACCCAAAATGCTTCTTAGACCCTTTTTTGGAATCTTTATTTTTAAGAGTGTACAATAAAAAATCAATCATTTGACAAAAGTAAGACCACTTCGGGAGCAAATCCGATGTGGTTACAGTGACAAATGTTCAATGTGCAACTACGCACACACAATAATGTTCTTGGTTGAACATATGTGCATTTCACAGCAGATGAGCAGGGCCATCAGCACCAGGCTACGAGTCGAGAGCTGCTGCGCTCGCTAACACAAACCAACAGACGGCAACACATTAACCTGTCACAATGAAATGATTCATAGTGTCCATACGGACACAAATGAACGACTTAACGTGTGGATGTCTGGTCACAAACAAACACATTCACGATTTGATGTTTCCGAGGCATCCGTTTACCTAATTTTGCAAAACATTCGACCCAGACGCAACAAGGCAGGGCGAGACGAAAACAACAGTCACACCTCTTCCCAATGAAATCCAACCTGAGATTATCATACAATAGCCAATGTGCCATGTGTACAATACACAAAGCCTTCATTTATTCACAATCACAGCGAGGAGATCTGTTGATACCAATTCAAACGGTAAAAGGATCTGATTCGTATCAGACTGGAGAGCGAATGCCTGCAGGCTGGTGACATTGACAGGAAAGATGTGTGGAATGATCATATATGCTATATAATATCACACTAAACATGCAGCAGTCGTGTGAAATTGAGGATTCTTGCTGATGCTGAAAGTGAGAATGTTGGAGAATCGACTTGTTTAGCATATTTTGTATTTTCGTTGCCTCTGGAAACAGTATGGTAAGGTGTTTTAACCATTATGTACATTGGTTTTTAGAGAACATGGGAATGTATTTGCATTGTTGAATGCCTAATATCGCTATTGTATGTTTGAATATAGCATAATGAAAACTGTGCATGATTTTAGAAGTATTTTTTGCTGATAATCAAGCACATAAACACTGAAAGCAGCCAAAACGGCATAACAGCAAAGATAAACAATTGGTATAAATATATAAAATCTAGATTAAATATTTGTGCATAGAAATATAAAGTATATATATACATACACTGAACAAAATTATAAACGCAACACTTTTGTTTTTACCCCAACGATCTATGACTTTTTCTATGAACACAAAAGGCCAATTTCTCTCATATATTGTTCACAAATCTGTCTAAATCTGTGTTAGTGAGCACTTCTCCTTTGCCGAAGTGCTGTCAAATGATTAATTAAACGATTACAATTTTGTTTACAGAATAAGTGTGTGTACTATGTATATTTATTATGTAAATATAAATGCACAACGCATACATATATACATATTTATATATATGTTTGTTTAAGAAAAATATGTTATGTTTATTTATTAAATATATAGCTGAACACATACAGCTTGAAAAACTCCAAGGACAAAAGAACATGAAATCGCATCATATGACCTCTTTAAACTCTAATATAAAATTCCCAATATTATTGTTTTACTGGCAGTTCTTTGCCTGAATTAGCTGCAGTGTGGAGCAGACATTATACTGAAAGTCAAAAATCTGACAGACGTCTTTATAGCCATATCTCAGATTTAAATTTTTTATCAGACGGATATTAAATATGCATACAGTTTCTACCCTCATAGTTGTTAAATGCCAACATGCGCCAAAGCCACAACGTACCTAGACCCGTAATTGATTTGACACGTGACCACTCATTCGTAAGACAAAGGCAAACAGTATAATTACGCCTCCGTAAAACCATGTTTACCTTCTGTCTATCAAACATGCAGGTGAAGCATGACCACACATGACAGGAAAAATGATTGCATTTAGAATCTTTCCCATGGATCTCTAGCTGTTGCAGGAACAAGCCTCCGCAGGTCACATGGCAACTCCCGAGACGGCAGAGATCTGAAACTAGACGGCGGAGAGCCCGTACTGAACGCCTCACAGAACACAGCCAACAGACTGAATACATTATCATGACAGTGAAGTGTGCACTGGGCTCGCTTTGGCCTAGTTTTGCCAACTTCCAGCTGAGAAACAATAACGAACGAGAAAAAAAAAGAAAAGTTTACAATATTTACAAGACTTTTACTTGTCCTTAACTTATTTTGCATTTCAAAAGACAGCTCTTCGGACTTTTAACGTAGATCAAGTTTATCTCAACAACTTCTCAGGTAATGAAAATATGTTTTGTTAACGTTCCCATTACATTATAAAAAAAATTGTTTCTAAATGTTCCCCATCTAATTTTTCTTGGTAATGTAAATGTTGGAGAAAACATTGAGCACACATTATGAGAATGTTACTTTTGAATGTTTAACCATCAGTATTGTTTAAAAAAATTGCTGAATGTTCAACAAATATGTTTCAGGAAAACAAAAAACATTCCATGAACTATGGATGAGAATCATTTTTGTGGTAGATGGATCATAACATTTTGAGAATGCTTTTAAAGACCAGGTTAATTTAAACAAATGTTCTGTTAACATTACAGGAAGATCATCCAAATATGAAAATTCTGTCATAATTACTCACCTTCATGTCGATCCAAAGGTAACATAACTGTTGAACCACTGATGTCACATGGACTATTTTAATAATGTCTTACTACCTTTCTGGGCCTTAAATGTGTCAGTTTTGTTGCGGTCTATGGAGGGTCAGAAAACTCTCGGATTTCATCAAAAATATCTTAATTTATGTTCAAAAGATGAACGAGGTCTTACAGGTTTGGAACGACATGAGAGTAATTAATTATGGAATTCAAATTTTTCAGTGAACTATCCCTTTAAAGGTGCACTAATGCTAATCTTCAGAACAGCATGATAACATACTACTACATACTCATACATCATACTACAATCATACATCATTTTAATAGAGAATTACCTAATTATTTTAATGGAAAATAAGAAAACTTTGGCTCATTGTGACTCATTTTGTCAGCAGTCTCATAAGACTGCATTTACTGTAACACTACCATTTAAAAGATTAAGGGGTTGGGATTTTTTTTATCTCAAACTCTTGAATGGTAGTACTTATCTATTCATTATGTACATTACACATATTATTATGTTTCTTGGAACTTATTGTACTGTACTTCTTCCGCAGACATTGTATGAAGATATTAAATCAAATTATCTTGAATACCTAATGACAACACAATTTAATGCTTTAAAATCATTTTTTTATATCAAAAACTGAATAATGACTTTCATATATTTTTCTGCATTCAGCGGTTTAATTATGAGTTTTCCATGAAAGACATAATGTCTAAAAGCAGACAGGACGCTATTGTTAACTTGTCAACCCACAAAGTGGGTATAATTATGTGTGGTACTTGGCAGTCGCTAACACTCTTGATGTTTATGAGAACCAAGATAAAACATCTCCATTCATTCATTTAGCTTATTGATTTTTTTTTAAAGGTGGGAGAAGCAGGTGTGGAAATATAATACCTTACCAGCAATGCCAGACGCACTCTTGAGTTTATGCTGCCAGATGCTAGAAATGCAGCTTTTTTCATAATCAAGGTGTCTAGAGAATATAAAATATGTTCACATACCGAAGAGTGTTCAAAGCTGGGGTAGAAAAATGTAAATATGGTTAATACGCAAATAACATTCTTGAATTATCAAAAATTGCTTGAATTCACTGAAAGTCCTGACTTGGCAACCATCTTGTAAACGCCTAAGAGTTGCTACCCAGGTTACACATTTAGGTTATAAAAATGTTGTCGGATCATTAGTTTTGAACTGTTTTTTCACAACGTTTTCTTGTCATGATTATAACATTATATAATTACAAAATAGTTACAAAAACCTTTCTTGCAGCATTCTACTAACGTTAGTTTTACCCAAAAATATATCATAATGTGAATGTTTGCTTATAAAATTTCTAAGAGCATTCAAACGTAAGGTTTTCTTTTCGTGAGTATTTAACGTTATTTAAAGGCCACATGGACGTTTCTTAAAACATTATCCTAACATTTTCATGCACAATACTAATATTTTCAAACAAAATATAACATTATTGTCACGTGCGGTGTAGGAGAAAGGCACAAATAAGAAGATGATAACGGTAAACAGTCTTAAATAATCCACATCAGGTAGGCAGCATACGCACACATAGGTAACGTTGACGAGACCGGACAAAAAAACACTGAAATGACTACAACTTATATGGGAGCGTAAAGGAGGATAATTGACTAGACATACCTGAACATAATGACACAATTAAGGGTAGACAGAATCTTGGCTTGCGTCCCAATGTGCATACTATCCATCCTAAATCCTATGTGATATTAGTAATTTCCAATACTATTTAGGGCAGATAGGGTGGATAGTATGCACATTGGGATGCAGGGTAGGTCAAGGAACACAAGGGATGAAATGAAAACAAACACAAAATTCCATGAAGTGTGACAGTCATTTGACAGCTATTATTCTAGGAATGTAAAAAATTAGTTTTCTTGTTGTAATTATAACACACAAAAACTTCTTAGAATGTTCATCAAATATAAATAAAATCATAAGGATGTTCCAAGAATGTTGATCTCAGAACGTTTTCCCCAACATTATATGAACATATATCAAATATTAATAATGTTATAAGAATGTTCCATACACATTACTTTAATACATTTTTGTCCTACCATTTATATAACTTAAAACAAACATTAGCTGTTAGCTGTGTACAGTCATGCAAGTACTTGGATGGGGAAATACTAATATTAAAATCACCAAAGCTGTTGGTGAAGACATGTTCACAGAATGTATTTCAAATACAGAATAAAATATAATAACATTAGGATTACAAATTTAGTGAAAAACTAGTATTTTTTAGGCTGATTCATGAAGCTAAAGCACTAGCATATTTTCCCGCCTTAAACTGTAAGGCGGGAAACTGGTACAGCAGCACTTCATATAACAAACAAAAACACAAGCCTGATCTACTCTGATCGCTGACATGGCCATTATTTTTTTTTTATTAAGACCGGGGCTAAAGGTAAGCAAATGCATTCTATCTGACACAACGCCGGCAATATCTCCACAGCTGGAGGTGGAAACTGGCTTTACCTTTGGGAGTCAATCTAATCTCCCTCCCTTTTCCCATCTGTGTTGCTGGGGGAAGGGCGAGGAAAGCCAGTGGATGTTAGTATTAGCTGCACTGGCATCTATTCCAAAGAATCCTGTTTGTGATTGTAATATATAAAAACAGGGATTTACTGAAAAAAGGAGAAAGAAGCAGGCGCTGACAAACAGACAACGGCACATTCACAGGAGATGAGGTCACCTTAATCCAAGTTTACCAAGCTGTCAGAGCTTGCCCGCTACGATGTCTGATGCTGGGAAAATAATTTGATAATTACAAACCCAGACACGCATGAATGCCAAAGCAGTAACATGAGTGTAGCCGCCGGTATGTGCCAAACTAACAACAGTCGTGGTTTTTAAATACACTTGTTTTCTTTGCAATTCATCCAGGACCTGTTTGTATTGCATTATATGTAGATGTTTACATTTACAAAAATTATCAATTATTGCAATGCACACTTTTGATCTTTCTACTCAGTATGGAACTAGAATACATTTCCAGTCTTATGTGAATGACTTATCCATGCAAATTATTTGTAAATAATAATAATAAAAAGTTTGTAATGCAGTAACCTGCTCCAGCTTGCTTTTGCACATGGATTCACAAATATAACTAATAATTATATTTAAAGAATACTGATATTTATATATTAATGATATTGTGGAAGCACTTTAGAATAGGGAACACTTATTCCCTATTAACTACGACTTTTCCCTCAATAAATTCCTTATTTGCTGCGTATTAAAGGGATACTCCACCCCAAAATTATAATGTAATTTTTCACTTACCCCCATGCCGTTTTAAACCCGCAAAAGCTTAGTTCGTCTTCGGGAACACAATTTAAGATATTTTGGATGAGAACCGGGAGGCTTGTGACTGTCCTATTGACTGCCAAATAAATTGCACTGTCAAGGTTCAATCTGACTGTTATGAAGCGATGAGAATACTTATTGTACAGAAATAACACAAAAATAACGACTTTATTCAACAATTAGGCACCGTAACGTCTCTTCTGAGTCAGCGTAGCGCCATTTTGGAGATTATCCCCTGGACACAAAAAGCGTACAATCTTCTGTATCAGCCGGGCCACAAGGGTGCGCTGTTTGCATTCAAATCAGAGCGTAAATCTACGAAGACACATCCCTGTGTCAAGGCTGATATAGAAGACTGTACGCATTTTGCCTCCAGGGCAGTGGCGGCTCCAGGATTTTTTTTGTTGGGGGTGCTAAGGGGGGTCTGAACAGTTCAGAGGAGGTGCTTACAAACTAATTAAATTGAGAGAAAGTAATGAATGCCTAAACTTTAGCTATCAGTTTTTTTATTTACAGCAGGTTCGAAAAAGACATATTTTTTCTGTGCTAATTAACTTCTCATATGCCACTGTTACTAATTCCAACTGCGACAAAGTAATATAATTTATGAACGAATATAGAAAAGAGAGAAAGTTAAGATTTTTTCTTTTTCAATTCAATTAAAACTACATTTCTCTTTCTTTTTCTTTTTCACACACACGCACGCACGCACGCACGCACGCACGCACGCACGCACAGTTTCAATAATACCTAAATATCAATAACCTTTAAATGTAATTATTTATATATTGTATTATATAAGTATGTAATATATAAAACAAATGTTTTCATATACAGTATAATTATTAACACAATATGATATGAACTTAAAATGATAATTAGATGAAATAATAAATAAAGTAAAAAATGTAAATATACAGTAAATAAAAAACAATTTCTTATATAATATAAATTAAATATTACAAACGTAATATAAAGTTATGACTCAAATATTGAATATTAAAAACAGAATTTAAATAAATAAATATGTACATATAATAGAAATTAATAAAATATTCCTGAATGAATTAAATAATATTCCCTTCCATGGCATCATAAATATCTTGTATTTAATATAATATAATACATAGAAATAATAAATAAAATAGTTCAAAATATAAATGAAATACATCATTATTATATATAATATAAATAAATAAAATATTACAAAATTAATATAAAATGATGATTTAAATATTGAATATTAAAAACAGAATTTAAATAAATAAATGCATACATAAATAAATAAGATGACTTTCCTTACCACGTGACATCATGAATTCCTTGTATGTCGATTCTGACATTTATCATTGACTTTTCATGACCCTATCAATTACCAAGAGATAAAATTAAATCCCACTTGCAGTTTTGAAACTCATATTACAGAATTAAAATGCGGTGAATCAAATAATGTCTTGCTAAAAGTGAAGATCATTTGCATAAAAGACAAATTCGGGTCACATACACACACACCCACCCTCAGGTATTGTTTGACCTTCACTAGAGGTTTGAGGTTGGGGGTGTAAAGGTATCTCTCGCAGTCCTTCTTGAATCAGTAATGAGTCCTTCATTACCCAAGCCACAGTTCCCAAGGGACGCGTGCGGTAGCAGACCCAACACACACCCGCTTGAGCGCAACAGCAACCCAAACTGCTGCAGAAAGCAAAGACACACTCGCTTTTGTAATTCATCCGTGCACATTAACAGCGTTAATTGATATATTAAGCTGGAGTGGTCTTCTTCACTGAGCTCTTGAGTTGGCAGATTGAGTAATGAGCCTTCGCTCACACAACAGCCATTCAATAGCGAGCATGTAGATGTCACTTAATTAATCAAAGGAAAGCCGGAGAGATTGGAGGACGGTCTGGTGGCCTGCACAATCCCAGACCTTCATTTTGGCTTTGACTCTTTTATTGCTGCATGACTCGGCCTTTTAAGCAACGTACAGTACTCTTATCATAAGGATGGTCCTACTAGAGAAACCCGGCTTGTGTTTTGCTCAAGGGCGTGATGGTGACATTTCATGGACCCTCGTGGCAAGGATCAAGCCTACAACCTTTTGGTTATCGTCCTAGATTAATCCTACACCTGTGATCTGGAATTGGCAAAGTAGTAATGTGATCTATGCATTAGGATATTACACACACAATGCTATATATTGCTGTAAATGGATTAGACATTCTAAATAAATCAGAGTCATTGCCTTGTGGGTGGCAACGGTTCTATTCCCAATCCTGTTCCTCCCTCTCCTCTCATATCATTACTTGTCTCTGTTTCAAATGTCCTAATTAATGCACAAGCCTAAAAATCTTAACAAAAAGAGAAATAGTAATACATGTGACCCTGGACCACAAAACCAGTCTTAAGAATAAATTTTTCGAATTTGAGATTTATACATCACCTGAAAGCTGCACACAAATTTCATGATGTGTTTTGTCGTATAGCCGAGACAACATATTTGTTGATACAACTATTTGAAAATCTGGAATCTGAGATTGTCAAATGTAAAGTAAAAATCGCCTTAGCTTTGTAAAAGTTCTTAGCAAGGCATATTACTATTCAAAATTAATTTTGATGTATTTACGATGAAACTACAATGTATTTTTGGCTGTTGCTACACATATACCCCAGCGACTTAAGACTGGTTTTGTGGTCCAGGGTCACATATACTTATTATTTATATATAAAATTAAATAATTAATATAATTATTACATATTAAATAAAAATATTGTATTTATTCATGTCAGGGGTACCCAACCCTGCTCCTGGCGATCGACTGTCCTGCAAAGTTCAGCTCCAACTCTGATCAAACACACCTGAAGCAACCAATTAAGGTCTCCAGGATCACCTGTATTGTAGTTATTATTATATATTAAATATTGTAGTTATTATATATATAATTATTAAAATAATACTTATATAGAAATAAATACAATTACAAAAACCTGTTTTATTATATTATTATCAAATAAACATAAATTTAACACCATTAATCATTTTACTTATGCTGATTGCGCACTATATGTAATATTTATATTTTATTTGTACTTTATATACATAAAAAATATCAAATTGATTGTAAAATATAATAGAAATAAATGTATTGTGAATGAATGAATGAATTGATAGAATTGACAGAGCTGTCTGGTCAAAGAAAGAAAGAAAGAAAATGGACACAGACATGTTGTTTCCGGCCTATGTTTTGTATGCTTTGGCTATCAGGTAGTCGAATCTGTAAGCACACACTGCAGATGTGGTGACACAAACAGTAAACTCTCTCTCTCTCTCTCTCTCTCTCTCTCTCTCTCTCTCTCTCTCTCTCTCTCTCTCTCTCTCTCTCTCTCTCTCTCTCTCTCTCTCTCTCTCTCTCTCTCTCTCTGAGAGTGACCCCCACCCACACACACACACACACACACACATTTCATTTCATTTGGCTGGAGGTTACAGCCTCAGCAAGTGCTTATCAGACTCCGGTTCCATAAACAACTGGATAGAGTTACATTTGAAACACCACATCCCCCTCACTCACACACTGCAGAGTCAGAGGTCTACTGACGGACGGAAAAGGACAAAACTGGGACAAAAGAGGAAGAAATCAACAAGAAAAATATAAATATATAAATAAAAATATAAATATAAATTGTATATGTTATAAATAAAAATCTTTATTAATAAAATTATTAATAACACACAAATAATAAAACAGTACAATTCAAACATTTATGTGACCAGTTACAAAAAAATATAAAAATGTATTTGCATATTCATATCCTTTTTCATCTAAATTCTTGATTTAAAAAAGAATATGTCTGGCCTGCAACATTCTCCTGAGCCCCAAATATATAAGTTTGCCTCAAATTTGAAGCATCATGGATTCAAATACAAAGCCCACCTCAACTCCAAATAAAATACTTTTGAGCGTAACAATATGGATATGGTTCAAGAAAACAAGCCTTGAGTTTAAACCCGACAGTTTCCATCCTCACCGAATTCTATTAGCATTATTGACGTAGACAGCGACTGTAAACCGATCTGAATCTCTGGGGTTCTGCAGGAAACGATCAATGAGGAATTTTATGGATCCCACAAGAGCATTCCCATCCCATATTCGGAAACATAGCCCAAAACAGACCTCGGCTTTGGTCTCCATCCATCCGAGGCCGAGGTGAAACTGCAGCAATGCTTATTTGTGTGTGTCGCAGTCACGGTCAATTACGTCGAGGTTCGCTTGATGAAAACAAACAATGCGAACTGCACGTCTTGTGTCGGTGTGCTTATCTCAGCATCATTGGACAGAGACATGGAGCATGAAGAGAAAGACGACAAGAGCTATGATACCCAGCGCTCTGGTCTCCGTTAATGAACCGTTTCCTGCCGAATGAATAATTGATTGATTGTGACCAGCTCTGTGGTCGCTGTAGGGGAAACTATACCTCCATGACCCCGGATGAGACGCGCTGTCATTCAGCAATACAGTTTTTCATCAACTCAAGGGATTTGAGGGATTTATAACGGCAGAGGCAGGAAATAATTTGGGTGGGCATTTGGCGTTGGGAAAAGATAAACAGATTCAAAATTGTGAAGAGGTAACCATAACTTTTATCAATTTGTTATGATCTGTAATTCATCCTCAGCAGCTCTTGTTGAAAAATTGTCATCATGGGTGATGGGGAAAGACAATTGATGTATGAAGGATGAAATCGAAAGACGTTCAAGGGAACTGGTGTTGGATCAGAATCATTCTTTGTTTGGTGTATCATCAACTCTTAAAATACACTTTCTGGTTGCAAGGGCTGATTTTTATTTATAAAAAACGTGGGTTAATTAATTAGACTTTATGGATTTACAATGTTAAACTATGAAAATCCATCAGAAAAAATATACTCTATTACACTTTTAAACTATATGGTAAACCAAGCTAGAGTTTCCCAAATTGGGGTTTGCAAATTCCTGAGGTTCGTGAGGAGTTTTTGAATTTATGAAATGCTAATAATTAATTAAATTAAATTAAATTTTAAAATAAAAAACTTTTAAAATAAAACATTTACTACAATTTTATCATAAATATATTTTTTACATATTAAATAAATTAAAATTGAAAAGTGGATCCCATTGCAAAATACACACAGAAAACAAAAACAAAAAAAACAAATCTACATCCAGGCACTCACACAGTAAGTAAAAGCCTTTATTCTAAGACATTCTACATATTTAAAAGACACTAATGCGAAATTAAATAACTTAATACAAATTAAATTATACAAATGTAAAATACATATTTTGTTTCTATTTTTAAACTATTTTAAAATTAAGATGAATTATATATTTATTGCAAATACATTTTTTTTTAATAATGCTAATACAATTGTGAATTTTTTTATTTATTTGTGTATATTTTATTAAACAATATGTAACACAATATATAATTTGAGATGTGATAGAAATAACACTATATAGGGTAAAATATCACTATATTGGGTGAAATATATATGAATAAATAAATAAAGTGTGTGCATATATATATACACAAACACATTTAATCAATGGCTGGGAATGATTTTACAGAATAATGTCACCAAAGTTCAGCCTCAGCCAACTGAATCAGCACAAAGCTAGAAATGTTAAAGCAGGGATGCTATTTGGAAATGTATCCGAGAGCAATGGACAAAGATGCATGACCTTACAGAAGCAGCGGCGAGACTCCTGAGCAACAGACTAAAAGAACAGCGGGCGCTCCTTGAAAAATGGTGCAATAACTCTCTACACAGAATTCTGTTCATCTATTATAAGGTGAAATCCATTATTTAGTCCAGTCCCTGAGTGCATCCAGCATGCTAGTGGAGCAGAGCACTGATCTACAAAGAATACCAAAGTAGATCTATCTAAAGCTTTCTTACATGTTATAACGCATGTTTTCAATGATAACATTTAATATAAAATTATACAAATAGTATAGTAAACATAAACCTTATACAATTTTGCTTTGATGTATGCTTAAAACAACAGAAGAACAACTTTCTTATTCTTACCACACTGGTAAATAGTTGGTTTGTTTGTTTGTTAACATAAATCTCATTCAGTTTTGTTTTTGATTTATGCTTTAAAAGTGTATTTTTCTTAACACACTGAGAAATAGTTGTTTGTTTGTTTGCTTGAAGGTTTTTACCAGGCAACCCTTTTGATATAAACTTGACTCAGTTTTGTTTAGTTTTATGCTTAAAAGAGGTTTTTTTTTTTGATTGCTTGTTTGTTTGTTTGTTTCTTTTTCATACACATCATTCAATTTAGCTTTGATTTGTGTTTACCATACTGGGAAATTTTATTTTTGTTTGTTTTTAAGATAAACAACTTAAAATTTAGCTTTAAAATAATAAAAATGGGTTTTTAAACATTGGGGAATTGTTATTTGCCATGAACCTTATGCAAATTAATTTTGACTGATACCCAAAACAAGAAAAAACAACTTAATATTCCATACCACACTGGGAAATTGATTTTTGATTGATTGTTTGTTATTAACATAAACATCATTACATTTTCTTTTGATTTATGCTTAAAACAAGAAAAAACTAGTTTATTTTCTTACCTTGGTTTTTTACCATAAACCTCATTTAAATTTTGATTTGATTTACACTAAAACAAATTACATTCGCAAATTAATTAATACTGCCCTGTGAGAATTATCATTATTACAATTATTGCAAGTTACATTTACTGATTTAAATAGGGAATTGTATATCTGGGCACACAAGAGCTGAAACAGATCATCTTAAAGGTCTGAATGGCCGTGTTGTGATCAGCAGGGTAAATAACGAGAAGCGACTGACCTCCTAAAACAAACACGAGACAGTAAATGGCTCTGGGTTTCTAAGCAACATGGGACTGACGTCTCTCCTGGGAGCTCTGGATCAAGTAAACACAGGGAGACAGTTGTCTTTGAGCTGTGGTGCAGGGGACGAATCAACTCACCAGTCTCATCTTCACTGCGGCCAGATCCTTGACAGCCGTCTTCATCATCGCACTCACCGCTGCCTTCTGCTCCACCGCTGCTGGTCTCAACGTCCTCACGACCATCTGTTCCCAAACCCATCTTTCCCCACATCTCCTGTAACAAAACATCAACCACAGGACAGCAGACACAGATTCTTATGAGGTTACATCACAACAAGTTTAATTATATGATAGCCTGAAGAAGAATAACATTTAATTAATACATTTAATAATTCATAAATTATAAAAAACTCTAAAATAAATGTAAATATAAATGTTTATAGTATATTTAATTAAAATATATCTGTCTGTCCATACATCCATCCATCCCTCCCTCTTTCTTTCTTTCTTTCTTTCTTTCTTTCTTTCTTTCTTTCTTTCTTTCTTTCTTTCTTTCTTTCTTTCTTTCTTTCTTTCTTTCTTTCTTTCTTTCTTTCTGTTTGTCTGTCTGTCTGTCTTATAATAGTTGCTAACTGCTAGTTTTATGTAATGCTTATAATTACAATAATCAGAAGTTATCATAAAGCATTAACTATACTATACTATTCCATACTATTTTTTTCTAGTAATTACCAACCTGGTACCAGCTACAGTAGCTGCAGCATAACAACTACAACTTGTTCTCAAATTCACAAGCTGTAATGGTGGAATTTTACTGAAATGACTCCCTCTGAAGCGAGTAAGAGAGTGGAAATCACCCATCACGTCCAAATTGCCACATGTGTTCCAACAAAGGCTTCCAGGCAAGAAGTCAAGGCTCATAACATCAGCATTCCAGCACTCTAAACATGGATCCACTCAAGTGCAAATTCCATTTTCACAGCGAGAGAATATTAAACATGTGCAGGTGCGGGGCATTAGAACGGTTTAGAAAAACAGCTCAGGGAATCGCAGAAGTGCATAATTCATAACATCTTAACTGAGTTAGTTTCTGGTTCCCCATTTTTTTCTGATTTCATAGTCTCTTTCTTTCTTTATTTTTAAACACAGAGAAGTGCAAAACAACTTTATGGAAGTTGTGGCACACTCACAGTCAATCAGAACATCACTGAAGATTAATATTCTGTGGAGCAAGCTTTTGAACCAATGAGATTTCATTGTGGGTGTGGCAAACAAATGTACTGAGACAAAAACAGAAACTAAATGACCAAAAAAACAAACACAAAAAAACTTCTTACTGATACACAAACTATTTAAATAAAATTGTTGATAACTCTTAACTATTTTGTATTGAAAAAATTTAAATTAAACACCACAAACAACACTATAAAATTAAATAAATCATAACAGGCACTGAAACACTATAATGTACTAGGAGTTGCACAGACTGATCGACTAGTTGACTTCAGTGCTCTGCCATGACGCTCTAAGCTTGAAGTCGACTAGTCGCTGGTCCTATAGAGGGTGCAATAGGATAATAAATCCATATTTACGCTCTTTTTTCCAAACAGTTAAAATTACAAACTAATTCATACTCTGAATGTGCTCTACAAGACGTGTGATTATATTACTGGATGCTCGAAATTGAACGGCAGAATGCACATTTTAAACAGCTTATTGTACAGGTAAGTTAATCACGTACTAATCTAAAGCGCTGCTGCACTGTAACGCACACACATATATTTTAGATTAATTACATGTAAAGTAAAACACTTCAAACTTTTTTTCTGTTTTAATTTTGATGATTAGAGCTTACAGCTCTTGAAAGTCAAAAATCAGTATCTCAAAATATTATAATATTTACATTCGAGTTTCAATAAATTACCATCCAAACAGTATAAATTCTGGGTATCTCTTGTTCTTTGAAACCACAATAATGGGGAACACTGCTGACTTGGAAATGGCCCAGAAGACGATCACTGACACCCTCCACAAAGAGGGTAAGTCACAGAGGGTCATTACTGAAAGGGGTGGTTGTTCACAGAGTGCTTTATCAAAGCATATTAAATGCAAAGTTGACTGCAAGGAAGAAATTGGGTAGGAACATGAGCACAAGCAACAGGGATGACCGCAAGCTTGATAATACTGTCAAGCAAAGCTGATTCAAACACTTGGGAGAGCTTCACAAGGAGTGAACTGAAGCTGGAGTGAGTGCATCAAGAGTCACCACATTCAGACATCTTCAGGAAAAGGGCTCCCAAGCCATTTCTGAAACAGAAACATCATCAGATGCATCTTATCTGGGCTAAGAGAAAAATAACTGGACTGTTGCTCAGTGGACGAAAGTCATCTTTTCAGTATTCAGTAAGTCATTTTGCATTTCATTTGGAAATCAAGGTCCCAGAGTCTGGAGGAAGAGTGGAGAGGGACAGAATACATGTTGCTTGAAGTCCAGTGTGAAGTTTCCACAGTCAGTGATGATTTGGGCTGCCATGTCATCTGCTGGTTTTTGTCCACTGTGTTTTCTGAAGTCCAGAGTCAACGCAGCCATCTACCAGGACATTTTAGAGCACTTCATGCTTCCTTCTGCTGATAAGCATCTATGGGGTATTGTCAAGAGGAATATGAGAGACACCAGACCCAACATTGCAGATGACCTGAAGGCCGCTATCAAAGCAACCTGGGCTTCATTACACCTGAGCAGTGCCACAGACTGATCACCTCCATACCACACCACATTGATGCAGTAATTCATGCAAAAGGAGGCCCAACCAAGTATTGAGTGCATAGAAATTAACATAATTTTCGGAAGCCTGACATTTTTGTTTCAAATATCCTTTTTTTATTGATCTTATGTAATATTTAATTTTCTGAGACACTGCATTTTGGGATTTGATTATCTGTAAGCCATAATCATAAAAAATTAAAGAAATAAAGGCTTGAAATATTTAACTCTGTGTAATGAATCTATATAATATATGGGTTTCACCTTCTGAAATGAGTGACACAAAATATTGAAATTTTTCCTGATATTCATTTTTTTTTTAGATGTACCTATATATATATACACATACACACACACACACACACACACACACACACACACACACACACACACACACACACACACACACACACACACACCGGCCACTTTATTAGGTACACCTGTTCAATTGCTTGGTAACACAAATTGTTAATCAGCCAATCACATGGCAGCAACTCAATGCATTTAGTCATCTAGATGTGGTGAAGACGACTTGCTGAAGTTCAAACGGAGCATCAGAATGGGGAAGAAAGGGGATTTAAGTGACTTTGAACGTGGAATGGTTGTTGGTGCCAGACGGGCTGGTCTGAGTATTTCAGAAACTCCTGATCTACTGGGATTTTCACGCACAACCATCTCTGGGGTTTACAGAGAATGGTCCGACAAAATAGAAAATATCCAGTGAGCGGTTGATGGTCAGAGGAGAATGGGCAGACTGGTTAGAGATGATATACATTTAACAGTAACTCAAATAAACACTCGTTACAACCAATGAATGGAGAATACCATCTCTGAACGCACAACACGTCGAACCCTGAAGCAGATGGGCTACAGCAGCAGAAGACCACACCGGGTGCCGCTCCTGTCAGCTAAGAACAGGAAACGGAGGCTACAATTCACACAGGATCACCAAAATTGGACGATAGAAGATTGGAAAAACGTTGCCTGGTCTGATAAGTCTCAATTTCTGCTGCGACATTCAGATGGTAGGGTCAGAATTTAGTGTAAAGAACATGAAAGCATGGATTCATCCTGCCTTGTCTCAACGGTTCAGGCTGGTGGTGATGGTGTAATGGTGCGGAGGGTATTTTCTTGGCACACTTTGGGCTCCTTAGTACCAATTGAGCATCGTTTAAACGCCACAGCCTACCTGAGTATTGTTGCTGACCATGTCCATCCCTTTATGACTACAGTGTACCCATCTTCTGATGCTACTTCCAGCAGGATAATGCACCATGTCACAAAGCTCAAATCATCTCAGACTGGTTTCTTGAACATGACAATGAGTTCACTTTACTCAAATGGCCTCCACAGTCACCAGATCTCAATCCAATAGAGCACCTTTGGGATGTGGTGGAACGGGAGATTCGCATCATGGATGTGCAGCCGATAAATCTGCAGTAACTGCGTGATGATATCATGTCAATATGGACCAAAATCTCTGAGGAATGTTTCAACACCTTGTTGAATCTATGCCATGAAGAATTAAGGCAGTTCTGAAGGCAAAACGGGGTCCAACCCGGTGTTCTGTCGATTTGTGCTACCCTGTCAGATTTTGCTACCTCCCATTAAAACAGTGGGAAGTACAATTCGACAACGAAAAATGCTACCTGTTAAATTATGTTTTATGAATGTATGCACCCACCACAACCCTAAACTTACCCTTACAGTAATGCACATACAGTAATTACGTGTTATATTTGCGGTTGTGGATAGAAGGGATACATCTAGTACCGGAAACTAACAATAAATATTTGTTTCTACCTATTAGATTGTGTTTTATTAAAGTCTACACCTACCTCAACCCTAAACCTATGCTTACAGTAATGCAGATACATTAAATATTGTTGTTCAGCGTAAGAAAAAGGATCCAATATTGATGTGCGCATGCCCAGTAAGTCGAGGTAAGAAAATCTGACAGGTAGGATAAAATGTCAGGCAGGTACTAGCAAGGTGTACCAAATAAAGTGGCCAGTGAGTGTATATATGCAAAATGTCATAATATGATACATTTACACACACATAAACATATGTTTATGTATTCACACGCATTACAAAAATTATTTGTGAACATTTTTCTAAAAAAACTATATTGTTATTTATGTAATTCATAATTTATTGAATAACAATAATATAAATAATAGAATATATAATAATTTAAACTAGATAATGACGTATTGTGCAAAAAAAACAAAAAACAAATACGCATGTGAGGAAAAGCTGAACAATGAAGAATGTTGCTAGATTTCATTGAAGCACTATTTGAATGCAATTCCTTTGTATTCTGTTTCTCCCAGATGGAGGAATGCAACGCAATTAAATTCCACAGTGACTTTGTGGAAAACGTCCCCCAGGGGACTGTTAATTAACTGCCGTATAATGAATTATGCCACGCGTCAGGCGAACACCATGGCAACAACAGACAGAACAGACGGTCCTCTTCCTGTGCGCCCACCCCCTTCTATTTAGATAAAATAGCGACATACTTATTAGTGCTTTCTTTTTCCCCCTGCCTGGTTTATTATTCAATTTAGCTGCATGTGAATTTTTTTATTGTTTTGTTTGTGATAAGAGAAGAAACAATTAAAGAAAGACCTCTCATCCTCCACACTGAGTCATGAGCCAATATTGTCGGCATGGTTCTATTAAAATATCTCAGTAGATTTCAGTGACGTTTTTGTCTTCATTTCACTTTAATTTTCCTAGATAAAGAAGTTAAAATTGACAAAAAATGCATTTGAAACCTATTTTACTGAGTGAAATGAGAAATTAACTTGAGTTTATTCCTCTGGTATTGATTGGATTGTGAAAAGTGGGCGTTCCTTCTATTTTCCCCGCACCCTTTTCATAAGCCACGCCCCTAAAATCCTCCTCTCAGCAAACTAATATGATTGACAGAAACAAAGCATTTCTGATTAGCTAAAACAAACCTGTTTAAGGATTCTAGAATATAAAAAATAATAAAAAGTGACATTTCCCAAAGCTGATATCATGATTTCTTATTAAATTTAATTTCTCTACACTCCAGAGAACATCCACTTTTATGCAATCAACTGCAGTGCAGAATAGGGCACATACTAAAATCTTTAATCGATAGATCAAACGTGGCATCTTAAACAGCATGCACATTAATATTCAGAGCTCTCCATGGTCGGCCTTCATTACATCTCCAAAAAGATAGCTTTTCTGCAGCAGGATTTTCAGAGTCATTTTGGAAACAAATTCCCTTACATCCGTGGCAGTTTTAAGACCCCATTCATGTAAACGGATCGATAGGATGCGTTGGGGGTCTTTGTTGCCAAACCGCATCTCCTTGACAACAGGCTCATCAATTGGACTGAGATACACCTCTAATGGTCAAAGGAAAGCAATACCGAGGCACGTTTGGCAGGGGGCAGAAAAACAGTCCAATAACTTATACACATACACTCACTAGCCACTTTATTAGGTACACCTTGCTCGTACCGGGTTGGCCCCCCTTTTGCCTTCAGAACTGCCTTAATTCCTCATGGCATAGATTCAACAAGGTGTTGGAAACATTCCTCAGAGATTTTGCTCAGTTGCTGTAGATTTGTCGGCTGCACATCCATGATGCGAATCTCCACCACATCCCAAAGCTGCTCTATTGGATTGAGATCTGGTGACTGTGGAGGCCATTTGAGTAAAGTGAACTCATTGTCATGTTCAAGAAAACAGTCTGAGATGATTTGAGCTTTGTGACATGGTGCATTATCCTGCTGGAAGTAGTCATCAGAAGATGGGTACACTGTAGTCATAAAGGGATGGACATGGTCAGCAACAATACAATACTCAGGTAGGCTGTGGCGTTTAAACAATGCTCAATTGGTACTAAGGGGCCCAAAGCATGCCAAGAAAATATCCCCCACACCATTACACCACCACCAGCCTGAACCGTTGAGACAAGGCAGGATGGATCCATACTTTCATGTTCTTTATGCCAAATTCTAACCCTATAATTTGAATATTGCAGCAGAAATCAAGACTCATCAGACCAGGCAACATTTTTCCAATCTTCTATTGTCCAATTTTGGTGAGATTCTTAGCTGACAGGAGCGGCACCTGGTGTGGTCTTCTGCTGCTGTAGCCCATCTGCTTCAGGGTTCGACGTGTTGTGTGTTCAGAGATGGTATTCTGCACACCTTGGTTGTAACGAGTGGTTATTTGAGTTACTGTTGCCTTTCTATCATCTCTAACCAGTCTGTCCATTCTCCTCTGACCTTTCATCCACACAACTGATTGGCTGATTAGCTATTTGTGTTACCAAGTAATTGAACAGGTGTACCTGATAAAGTGGCCGGTGAGTGTACATGACACATTCAAACAATATTGCAAAGAAATTGCAGCTGCTGCCTCTTAAAGTGAAAATGTAAATTATACTTTATCATTCAGTGTTATTTTAGTATTATATACAATCACAGTATTTATCTATTTTTAAATAAAGCTTTTATTTTTATATTTTCAATTTCGGTCACACTTTATTTTAAGGTTCAATTCTTGCTATTAACAAAATATTAACTACAACTTTTGCCTCAATAAACTCCTAATTTTCTGCTTATTAATAGTTAATTAATAAACAGCCAATATCTCAATAATATGCACGCTAATAAGCAACTAGTTAATTGTGAAAATTGGTCGCTATACTAAATTGTTATCTCGGTTTCATTTAAATTGGAGTAATTTTGATATGTTTTGTTAGCTTTATTTTATATATTTTAGTTTATAAGAATGTGTTTTACATGGTACATTTATATACAGCAATCATAATTTCCAAAGACAACAAAAGGCCATCAAAACAGCTAAAAACAGTTTAAAACAATAACAGTATAATGGCTAAATGGATGTTAAATACATGAGTGCGTCAGACACCATAAATTTCCTCCTTAAAAAGAGTCACTGATCAAACAGATCCTGAATATTACCGACTGTGACGCAACAGTGTGGTAAATCCCATCATTTCCATAAAGCGTTGTTCTGATTCAAGGGCCCCTGATGCCTTTATGCAGTTTTTCACAGGATAATATGCCTGTTAGATAAGTATTTAAATATATATTTTCCTCCTGTGTTTCCTTCTTGCTGATGAGTGGCACTGTGAACAGCCAATCAGAGCAGAGCTCAACATTAAGCACTGCATGCCAATCAATCAGAGCAGAGCTCATTATTATTCATGACCCTGCCAAATAAGCCAATAACAGACCGTTTCATTCTAGGGAGAAATCCTAGGGTTGTAAATGGACATGTAAAATCGTTTCTGGAGATTTTTGCCCTATGCCACATACCTTCTATTTAGATATCAGAGAACAATTAAAAATACTGCATCAATGCATTTTATGGCACCCTTAAAAAGTACATTTTTTTTTCTGTAATATGTTTACATTTGTTCTTCATTTATACTTATTTTAATTTTAGCTTTGCTTTAATTTATAGAAACAATTTTGTATATGTTTAGTTTTATTTAAAAACAATGCTGTTATTTACTCTTATACCCTTATAATACCTTATGTCTTTTCTAATCTACTTATATGCGATATAACACACAAAATAAATTTGTGAATAAAGGCTTTTTACTTTTCCACAATATTTTTGAGTGCCTTGGATTGATGAGTTTTTTTTTTATAAAAAATGTGTGTATGTTAGGCAAGAGTCAGATCAAACATACAAGATGTCATTCACATATATCAAACTATTGTACTGAAATATATAGTTTTTTTCCAAAAGTATAAATTATGCTTGTATTTACTTACTCTTGCATTGTTCAAAATGTGTATGCTGTTTATTGTTAATATTTAAATATTTTCAATAAAAATTCTTACGATTTTATGAAATTATTTTCTGAAATTTAAGTTTTATTTACAGATGCTAACATTTCGCATTCCTTCTAAGATCATAACAAACGGCACCTTTTACAGTATGTGTCGTATTGATGATTGATTTAAGAGCTACAGTGAAAGGGAAGATTTAAGATTTCCTAGTAAAATGTATCATATGATTTCAGAAGGTTCAAAATATAGCACACAAGACATGTCGACTACTATTATAGTGCTTTCGTAGCGGTTTTTAAACTATTTTGGCACTTGACATATTGAAAAAGATTCTTAGAAAATCTACATGTGAATTATCCTGGCCTGTGGTGCGTTTCCCAAAAGCAACTATATTTTCACAAGTTACATCGTTACCAATAGAGTTCAATGGAACTTATCACCATAGTTAGCTAATGATGCTTTTGGGAAACGCACCCCAGAACAATTACTGAAGAACATGGACTTGGATGTCTTCAGATTGCATTGAAATATGATGCACACATCCACTTGCATGTGTTATATGTGTTACTGTTGGTGTGTTGATATATGATTACATTAGATAGCGGGTTATGAAAACATTCATACTCATTAGCATCCCTTCCTGACACTTCTCGGCTTATAGAGTTGCGTAAGTCAAGCCTGGGGTTTTCTCAATTCGCCATTTTCACGGGGAGGCCTCATAAATTACTTAGCTTTATGCAAAAGAGTATTACATCATTCTGTCCGCTCAAAGCTAAAGGATGCACAGAAGATTCAGAGAAAAAAAATTATGACGACCTTTGATGTAAACTCAACCATGAGACGCATAAATCTTCCCTGTAGTGCAAGATGACTCACTCTTGGGACACGGCATTACAATATTAATTTCTCAATAAGCCATGATCAGAGACGGACTGGGACTAAGGCTTTGGTTTTTACTTGAAAAGCACTGGAGGTCATCCGATTTAAGATCTAACTCAGCTCTGAAAGTGTAAAGTGACACTTAAGATGCCAGGTTGTCATGATATCCTGTCAAACTTTCTGTACTATTCAGTGTGTAACACGTCCTAGCTTTGCAAGACACATTATATGGGCCGCATAAAAGACTTCTGAAAAGGACCCGTAATTGATAACAACATGATGTACAGTATACTGCAAAAATCCATGTATGCTTGTATAATCTTCCAGTTAAAATACGTAGAGATCCTTAACAAGATTAATTTACTCGAGAGGCAATGCTGCATTAAATATTAAGTAAAATATCAATTTTGTTAAATATAACAAAAAATTAATCTTTAATACAAGTGTATTTTGTCTTACTTCACTGGCAGATTTGTAAGCATTAGCATTTTAGCTAACTGACTTAGCAAGATTATCCAGCATGATAACAATTAGCCTGAAAAACAAAACAGAAAACAGTTTATGCTAATTCCCGCTATAGTAGTGCTTCCCAAACCTGTCCTGGAGGCCCCCTGTCCTGCACCTTTTTTTATGTCTCCCTTATCGAACACACCTGATTCTACTCATCAGTTCATTAGTAGAGACTGCAAGAACTAAATTGGGTGTGTCTGATTAGGGAGACATACAAAATGTGCAGGGCAGAGGTTCCTCCAAGACAGGTTTGGGAAGCACTGCACTATAGGTATAACTGTATGCGGAAATTGCATTATGAACAAACAGCTAGTGCAAAATAAAGCTTGCGTATATAAAAGCGTCTGCATTCATATACTGAATTCAAAACAGCATGCTAGTATAATACTTTTACTGCCATATGGGCCTTATGTAGCTCCGCCCCTTTTCAGCACAGCACTCTTTGGACTTCTGTTTGCGTTTCCACAGCATGAAAGTAAGTTCATACGAAGTTCTGAATGAACCGATCGTTTAAATAAATCTTACCGGTCTACTGACATTTGTTATGACATCCACTTCAAACATTACAATGCTCATTATAACTTTTGTTAACTCTAAAATAAATAAATCCACTTTTTAATAAATCCACCAGCTCATTACTCGTCAACAACAAGTTATAGAAATATATAAAGCTAGCACAAAAACGGAAAATTCTAAAAATAGGTGTACACTTGTTTCTCTGATGAATAAAGGTCTGTAGCAAGAGTAATATGCTTGTATGTTTTTAGTTAATTTTCCAACTTATCCCCCCCTGCAAGAGTATCAAGTTTATGTATTGCTATTATTTGTACATCAATGACGTATTTTACCTGTCGGTTTTTACACAGGATAGGTTAATTAAATACCAGTCAGCCACTAAAAATCTCCCACAGATCATTGTGAGAGCCAAAAACCTCGCAAGACCTCACCAAGGTCTTGAAGACCTAAGGGAATAATGGTATAATTTCACAAGCAGTTCAAAGTGACCTTCTCCTCAACCCCTGACACAAATCTACTGTACTTTCCCAGCTTTCTTGCCTGCCAGTGACGCAAGTCCTCACAGCAAAGCAATGCGGCCAGGACGGGGTTGGGTTTAGACATAATGTGGAACCAAAACGTCTGGTTTTAATGGAGCAATGAAAGATGTTACAAATGGCTTCCAATTTTGGAAGTTGGCCCTCTGTACCCTCCCAAAGGCAGCTGCAGTAGCGACAGACTTTGTCATCATGCCAAGAAGGTCTTCAACACTCCCGCGGAGGATGCTTGGTCTGATCTTGCTGCAGATTGATCACAGCGCAAACCCTGGACTAATGACACCGTCTCACCACTCTTGACATGTGCGTTGGCGTGGAGTTGGACTATTTTTGGTTGATGGGCAAGCTTGAAACTAGGGCTAATAGCGTTCTTAATGTCTTCTTTTTGGCCCACAAAGCAAACATTTAGGCAAAGTTTTATAAAAAGAAACACACATCAGCCATAGCTGTACTTTTATACTGTTTGTCAGATTGTTCAATATGACTCTGGTAAGATCTTGGTTAAAAGATGAAACCAACAAAAAATGGTCTTTGACTTCAGGATATACCAGGGATCCTCAAATCTGGCCCATTCCTGCAGAGTTTAGCTCTAACCCTAATCAAACACACCTGAGCATGTTAACCAGAGTCTTCAAGATCATTAGAAAATCACAGTTAGGTGAGTTTGATCAGGGTTGGAGCTAAACTCTGCAGCAGATTGGCCCTCCAGGGAAAGATTTGAGGAACCCTGGGATATACGGTACACCTTAGTAAACTTAAGTCATAACTTACAGCACTGACTTATCAGTTGTGTTTTAACATCCTCACAGACAAGCAAAATTACCACAAAAACCCAAACAACCCTTCATTGGTTCCTCGGTAGATGGTCGTTCTAGGAGCATTGTAATAAGTTGCACTGCAGAACTGTTTCACATCCTGTCAAAAATGTCACACCTTGTTATATATCAAGATCTTATTCTCATTCAGCATTCATCGTAACGTTTGTCCCTAAAGATGGGGATACATCAGGGGCATTTCCATGGAGGAGGCAAGGGAGGCAGTGTCTCCTCAAAATATTGGATGAGGAAAAAAATTGTAGTGCAAAAATTACAAAATATAACATTAAAAAGTGTATAATTCACTCTTTTTCTAAAGAAACACTGTCCAACAGCGACAACAGCAGGAGTCAATGCCTCTCTCACCTCCCGTGAGCTCATTTAGTTTTAAATGGATAGTTCACCCAATAATGAAAATTCTGTCATTAATTACTCACCCTCATGTTGTTCCAAATCCGTTCTTCTTCGGAACACAAATTAAGATATTTCTAATGGAATCTGAGCGCTCTCAGACCCTCTATAGACAATAAGGACCCTTACAAGATCAAGATCCAGAAACATAGCAAGGAGATCGGCATTCAGTGGATATTCTCCACAATGGCTCTAGGGTGACGTGGAGGGGACAAATTTGAATAAAGTCGTTTTTTTTAAGTTGCACAAAAAGTATTCTTGTAGCTTCGTAAGGTGGGTTTACTAGGGGGTAAATGAGAATGAATGGGGGAAAGTAACATGAGTGATATAGCAATATGATTGGATGTGACTGGTTATGTGCGTTCGTAATTGGTTCATGTGATAAACCCCGCCTCTTGTGTTTGTATGCGTTCCGAGTTTGCGAATCAGTCTGAATGAAAAATATAATGGCATTAATGGACTAATTTAAAAATGTAAGTTAACAACTCACACACTTAGATATAACCACGTTGTTATTTCAAAGTACTGTAAGACTTGAAATTTCCTGAAAACATGATCTGTGGGAGTTTTAGGGAGTAAACAGCTTGGTGAAAATTAAGTAAATCTTGGTGTCTGTGACAAATATTTACCAAGCTTTGATGTCTGATGATCCAAAAAAAACTTAAAAGTTAAGTATTAGAAAGAATAACTGAACATAAGTTCACAAATACAAATATATCGTTTAAATTATTAACAGCTTGAGTTATTATTTTGGGAAAAATATTTTGGCTTAAAACTAAGCATAATGAGCACTAATTGATGAGATTCATACTTGGCTTTAATAAATAGAATATTGATTACATGGTTAATGTAAAAATATAAAATAGAATTGTTTTTTTGTTTTTAAATGTGACTGGGACATGAATTTACAATTTATTAAAAAACAAACAAAACTTTACCTCCTCATTTCAGAACACCACTGCACACCACTGGCATACACGCATGATTTTAGCTTGTAGTTTCATTGATTTGTCCCAATTAAATTTATTTGATTGACTTGTCCCAGCTGTTTTTTTTCACGTCAAAGGAAATCAGGAAATCGACATTTTGGATATTCAAGGAATTCTTCATGTCAATACAACTAATTTGTAATGTGTTCAAAGGCTCAGAACCCCAATTATCACAAGTCGCACAATGCATGTTCACACAACACGATCAAAGCTGATTACGTCTCGTATGAATTCCTCAAAGCTGTCCCCAACTTCTCAGCAAATGTATTGCCAAAACTGTACCAAAATGCACCTGGCTTCAGTACTACAATGATTTTGTTGAGCTTAAGGTCAGAGGGTCAGGGTTAGGGTTAAGAGCCTATGTTTTGTTTAATGTGGAAGGATGATGTTCTGACCTCAGGTGTTTCAAGGTTTTATTCGTCACATACTCAATTATACAGAATATAATCAGCAGTGAAATGTAAGTCAGGTCTGCTCAATGGACAGTGCAATTATATGTAACAACACAAGAGAATATAAATAAATATAGGAAAAAAAAAATCAAACATTAAAATAAGATTTAAACAATAAAGAAGTAATAAAATAAAATGTGCGGGACAGTAAACTGTAAACTAAATCATAATATAAGCAGAAATGTGCAAGAAGAATGTGGAAACAGGTTGTCAGAGGTGGAAAGTAACGAATTACATTTACTCGCGTTACTGTAATTGAGTAGCTTTTGTGTACTTGTACTTTTTAAGTAATTTTTAATCTGTAATTTTACTTTTACTTAAGTATATTTTGTGTGAAGTATTGTACTTCGCTACATTTTAAAACACATTCGTTACTGAGTAAAAAAAAATCGCTCCGTGGAAACAACTGCAGCAAATAATGGGCAGAAGAAGAAACTGGCGCTAAAATCACAAGAAAGATGCAGACGGACAAGACAGGCGTTAATGGTGCAGACCCAGCTGAAGACCAAACCCCGTCATATTCTGCTGAAGTTGAACTCGAAGGAAATGAAGTGAACCCCTGGCCATATATTCATGCTCTATTATGCAGTGTTAGCTGTGCTTGCCTCGGGAGACCGAACTAGCAGCTTATAACATCTCGACATCGCCCTTCGCAAGCATGTAGAGATAACGTAAGGTAAATACTTGCATCGTTGCATTGGTGGTTAAAATGAAGCTTTAACGGTTTAGCAAAAGGGTCTGCACAAATGAGCCAAAAAGACAGTGGTGCAGGGTGTGCAATATCATCTGAGATAATATAATAATTGTTGTTTTAACGATGTGCGATTTGACATTATCAGTATTTTGCCAAAAAACAAACAAATCACTCTAAACAGTGTGCCGTGAAATCTAGTAACGTTAGATTAGACTAATCCGCGTGCATCTGGAGTGCTTTCTTTCACTGCGTGATTCAGTCTGTTAAAATGCGTTTAGAATGATCACAAAATTGAAGATATAGAAGTAGAAAATGTATATATTTATATAATTTAATATAGTAAGTCAACATCACATGAAGAATGCCGTTTTTCTAAAAAATCACCATGATTACATAGGCCTGTAGTTTTGCTTTTTGTTCAAAAACAAGAAGTTAATTAAGAGACTTACGTTTTAGACACCATATTGCCTGTTTTTGCTCTATTTCGACAACAAAAATAATACCAAACACAGCCACCATACACAGTTTTGCGTCTCTGACTCTGAGCAATGACGTGTTTCATTCCTTGAATTAACCGTTTAAATGATTCTGTTCAATCGCAATGACTCACTTATCAGTGACTTGCTGACACCTACTGGTGGTTCTAATTTAACATTTAAAGTATCTTTTTATTTTTTTATTTCAAATGACTATTTAACATTTGTGACCCTGGCCTGGAGCACAAAACCAGTCTTAAGTCGCTGGGGTATATTTGTAGCAATAGCCAACAATACATTGTATGGGTCAAAATTATAAATTTTTCTTTTATGCCAAAAATCATTAGCATATTAAGTAAAGATCATGTTCCATTAATATATTTTGTAAATTTCCTACTGTAAATAAATCAAAACTAAGAGCTTAATTTGAACAACTTTAAAGGAGATTTTCTCAATATTTGGATTTTTTGCTCCCTCAGATTCCAGATTTTCAAATATTGTCCGATCATAACAAACCATACATCAATGGAAATATTATTTATTCAGCTTTCAGATGATGTATAAATCGCAATTTAGGAAAATGGACCCTTATGGTTTTGTGGTTCAGGGTCACATTTTATGTCTTATTTATCAAAACATTATTTCTGCATTTGTAACTGCAGGCTAAATGCATTCATGTCAGTGTGTAATACATCTATGCCACTTCAGATGAAGCTTCTGTGTTTCCTCTGCATTGCAAAGGTTAATTTTGTTGGTACTGATTTAATTTCCCTGGTAACAGCCTAAATGTGTTATTATTCTAAATAACCGATTCCTTTAATTAAAAACACCTAGTTTGAGATTTATAGGCCCATATCCCAGGTGTGTCAAACTCAGTTCCTGGAGGGCCACAGCCCTAAAGAGTTTAGTTCCAACCCTGCTCCAACACACACACCATGTAGTTTTCAAATAAGCCTAAATGATTAGTTTAGCTGTATCAGATGTGTTTAATTAGGGTAATATCTACACTGTGTGGGGCTGTGGTCCTCCAGGTACTGAGTTTGACACACCTTCTATCCCATTTTTCCTCCCTCCCATTGTTAAAATGTAACTAAGTAATTTTTACTCTGAGTAAATTTTAAATGAGCTACTTTTACTTTTACTTGAGTATATTTTTAGACTGGTACTTTTACTTGTACTTAAGTAAAATTTCAGTAATGTAATGGTACTTTTACTTGAGTAGAATATTTTTGTACTCTTTCCACCTCTGCAGGTTGTACAGGGAATAAACATAGTTTTGGGACCTACCTGGTTGAAGTGCTCTAGCTTTTCCTTCACGTTGACCAGGATTGTATCCACACTTCTGATCTTTATCTCTGGGTTGTGTTTCTGGGCTTGCAGTCCATTCCCCACCACGTGACCTGTATAACTGTAGCAGAAACAGAGCAAGAGATAAGTTAGCAGTACAGAAATCGAGCGCTCTGGTCTGATGATAATAATCTCACAATTTTCAGTTCTGGAGTCCTAAAAATTCAGGGAATGCTCAAGGCTAGTCTATTAGAAACAGGCCCAAGGATTGATCGGATGTTCAGACAGCCATTTCACCCGCATAAATGATTCATTCTGAAGCCTGCGGTGAAGCCTGAAGACACAACTGTGCTGCAAATGTAGGTATTGACCCTGCGCCCTTTTATTAGAGACGTTAACGGAGGAGGATGGAGGGCGTCCTTCAACAAAGACCAAGTTGGTGCAACCGAGGCAAGCAACGCAACATGCTCACCTACCAAACAGTATTCGAGAAAGCACAACAGGTTCAGACAGGTTGACCATAAAACCATTTTATGGATCCCTGACAATGCTATTCAATGAACAATGTTGATGAGGAAACAAAGTTGAGGGAAAGGTCTCGATAGGTCTTCAATCTTCACCCTTCGGGGACATCTCAACATTGGTTGCCATAGCGACTGTCAGAGTGTCATGTTCAGCAGCCTATAAGATCAATGGGTCAAGCTCAGGCAGGGCAGATAGGTTAAGACTTTGATTAAGCACTGAGTGTGAACTTTAAATACAGATATGACTGGGTGGTAGAGTGGATAGATTAAAAGCATGGAGAGATTCAGGGATTTTATTGACTAAAATGAGCAAAAAAACAACAACAAATTAAATAGAAGTAAATGGACAATAACAAAATTGAGACAAAAAAATATTAGTGTTGGTTGCCTCTACAAACAAGCTGCCATGATCGTTGACACTGACAGAATGTTGTTATTTGGTTGCTAGGGTGTTACTTTGTGTTCAAAGTCAAATTAACCCAATTTTAAAGCCCTCAATGAAAATGTCTAAATACCCTTAAAAACATAATATGTATCATATCTAGAATATTTCTCATGTGGTTGCTAGGGTGTTGCCAGGGCATTATTTTGTGTTCCAAGTCAAATGAGCCCAATTTTAAAGTGCACAATTAAAAGGTCCACAGTTTGCATGAAACTTGTGTTCCAAGTGAAATTAACCCAATTTTAAAGCCTGAAATTAAAATGTCCAAAATGCAGAGTATGATATGATACACACAGATTACTCTAATGTTTTTAAAACTAACATTTAATAAAACAAAATTATTTAATGTATGACATGACAAAATATTGACTGAATATAAAAAGGAACTTTTTATCAAGAGACAAAAATGTGTAAAACGGGTATA
Source organism: Gymnocypris eckloni scoliostomus (assembly GCA_027564155.1). NCBI lineage: Eukaryota > Metazoa > Chordata > Actinopteri > Cypriniformes > Cyprinidae > Gymnocypris > Gymnocypris eckloni. The sequence goes on along the minus strand of CM050418.1, from coordinate 16,263,019 downwards.
CCTGTCACAAATTTCCATATCATGAAGAGTAAACGTCACATATCCATCAGTTTATGCAAAACCGTTTTTTTTTTGCAATTGTGAGATTATAACACAGAAGCTATTTCCAGCACCAGCGTCCTTGAGACAGACGGGAAGACAGACAGTCAGACAGACGGATCAAAGGGTTAACAGTGGGGGGCATATAAAGCGCAGCAGGAGGGCAGAATAATGCAGCCGTGTGCTTGCGCATCAATAACTGAATGCTTGTGGGAGAACCGGCCCGCTGTTTTCACCACAGCTAATCTAAGTGAATAAATAATGACCCCAGACACCTCATGCTGCATCCGAACACACAGCTCACTTTGCAAGGTGGAAGCACTTTGTCAGAAACCGATGTGAGACAGACTTGTTGGTTGGTTTGTGCTTTTAGCTGTCATGCTTAAATGCATTTGGGCGGTAGGTACGATGGAGATGAGATATGTGAGTATTCACTACATGAGAGGAGCGGATTATGTGGCTTATTTAAAAGAAGAATGAGCTGTCTGTGGAGACTGTCATTTTTATTTGGCTCGTTCTTTCTTCGGTGAGCCAAATGTGCTCCATATGCGCATAATTAAAGAGGAAACAATCTGCTCGACGTGTTTCAATAAACATACAGCCAACCTCAAGACTGATCATCACGAATATACATTTCTATGGAAATTTACTATAGCATGACTATTGAAATGGCTGCTCATCTTCTTTATTTCTCTGCAGATACTCATAAAGGAAGTACGAATATTTCAATGACACACTTCATTTTTAGAGTATTGCATTTTTGATGAGACATTACAAGTCTATCAGTAGCTTCAAATATCCATTTTGAATAGCTGTTGGTTTAAATTAAAAGCGAATATCTTAATAAATGTTCTCGGTTTTGATACAGTCTGTATTGAATGAATTATATTAACTAAATTAATTAGATTTGGTGTTGCTAGCGCTATGCTAGGTGGTTGCTCAGGTGTTCTGATGATTGCTAGGACATTTCTAGGTGATTGTGTACTGGGCCAAGTCAAGTCTAGACTCAAGAAACTCATTCAAAAAGACAGAACAACAAAACTAATTCCTTGTCTTTGTACAGTCAGTACTGATTAAAACAAATTAAATGTAGGGTTGCTAGCATGTTGCTAGTGTTTTAAGAGGTGGGGTTTGATAGATTCTAGACCAGTGGTCAGCAACAGTCGGCCCGGCCAAAACTGACCCGCAGCCAGATTATTTTGATAGCGGCTGGTTCTGAAATAAATCTGTCATGACAGCAACAGTTACTCACAATCAGAGTATGAGCGGTGTAATTTTGAGCGGAACGTTATAGGGTAGTTTTCAAGGAATGTGTTTGTTCCTTTCAGCTGAAAGCATGATTTAAACAAGTACAACAACACTTGTTCACACGCAATCGCTCTCTCAATAATGCATTCAATCAAATGTAATCAGTGCTACTTCATCTGTGTATGATTTCGAATGAGCAGAAATCTGTAAGAAATGCATCAATCCATAGGTTAAATAACTGACAAAAACGTACTGTTATTTTAATTACAAACAAAATTTGCACCAAAAGCAGCAATTATACCTTTTAATGCTGACAACCATGTTATTAGCTTGTCAAGTGGGGAAAAAGTTTGCACACTGTTCGCCACTTTGAAACGCTGTTGTTGTTTTATTTTATAATTTACATTATGAACCGAACTGTGATATTTCAAATATACTGAAATACTTTAGACGCGGAGCAATGTTTCTGGTATCAGTGAACCCGTAGCGGCGCTGGAGCGGAGTGATTATTAAATGCTCAGAGCGCAGAGGAGATTGTTGATGCACCACTCCGCTCACATACTCTGCCTGATACCGCCACACAAATCTGGCTTTTTGTTAATGACTGTCCTCCCACAGGATTAAGCACAGAGTAACAGCTCATTACCAGTTACAAAACACAATGTAACAGTCTGTCACAGGCAATTCTAGGTGCATTTTTCATAATTACTTTCATAAATTATCCTTTGACTATGTTCTGGCCCGCCATCTAGAGGAATTTTTTAGTTTGGCCCGATGACAAACTTACTTGCCGACTCCTATTTTAGACTATCCACCTATTTTCGTTTTCAATTTGCCAGGCAAAAATAATAAGTACAAACTTAAGATACTCCTAAAAAGGAGGCATCAACTAAAATAGACACCTGATGAGGAATTGTTAGAGGTGTTTAAAGGATAGTTCAATGAAAATACTGTCATTATTTATTCACCCTCATGTCATTCCAAACCCATAAGACCTTAATTTATCTTCGGAACACAAATTAAGATATTTTAAATGAAATCTGAGAAATCTCTTTCGTTCTTACCCATAGACAGCAACGGGACTGCCACGTTCAAGGCCCAGAAAGCTAGCAAGGACATCATTAAAATAGTCATCAGTGGTTCAGTTTTATGAAGCAACAACAATACTTTTTGTGCACAAAGAAAACTAAAATAATTTTTTATTCAACAATTTCTACTCTTCTGTGTCAGTTTTTGATGTGTGTTTACAAGAGTTACACTAATGTCTAATTTTGACTTTGTCCTTGCTACCTTCTGGGCCTTTAACATTTCAAACAGAGGGTGAGTAATTAATGACAGAATTTCATTTTTGGGTGATCTGTCCCTTTAAGAAATACACACAACTTTAGTTTTAACAAGTAGAAATACAGTTTCTAGACAAAAATAGTGCAGACACTGGTCAAGATTGAAACTTTCTATAGATACTTCAGTGAGCTTTAGTGCAAGTATGAGCAATTGTTAATTCAAGTTGCCTCAGCAACCGCCTCTAATATTAGCATAGCCTACCGCATTTCACCCACACACAATCCAATCAAATACCGATATAAATCAAGTTTTGTTTTTCCTAAAAAAAGACTTCATACACAAAAGAAAGACCACAACAAACAAGTCACCTCATAAAGTACTTTGATTACGACACAGACAAACTTCAAATAAGCTACAAAGAAAACCAGGCTCTCTAAACAGATGTGTTAGCGAGAACATGGGTCTTACAGTTCAGAGCGGTGGGCCTGTCACTGCACTCACCTACATTTCTCAAACTAATAAGCGGCTAAATTAATCAAACCAGAAAAAAGTCAGAGAAAAATATTTACCCAGCTCAAGACCAAAGAGTTTGGAGTTCCCCTTTGACTAAACGCTGCTTATTTTCCCTTAGAAACCACACACATCCCCCTGTGAGGAGCAAAACTCAATTAAATTCATCTGCTATATTGGATTAGCTCATTTGTTTGCTCAGAAGGTTATGAAACTCAGCACATAATGAGCTAGCAATATCCGTTCTTCATGAGCTGTGCATTAGAGGATTCTTCATTCTTTAGAACAGCTTTTCCACAAGTTATTGCCTTTGGCAATGACACACAGCCTAAACGGATGCCATACGCTAATATTTCAACAATTATTTTCTATGGAATACACAACTTTGGTGTATAATATCTGAGTAAGATATGCTATCTTGTCTTACGTCAGAATGAATTCAGCTGTGTGCCCTCTCATGTGTGTAATAACTGGGCGTAAGACCTTCTGGTTGCTAGTTTTCCATCCTATTTATTGTCTGTGGTCTATGAAGTTGGGAAGGGCCCATGCTAATGTAGGACAGCTGTAATAGATCTAGTCAGCTTTGAACTGCACAAAGCTAACAGCGCTGTTCTGTATTAAAGCAGCTGTTTGGAATAGAATATTTCAATAATAAGTTGTAATACAAGCACTGGATGTCTTATATGCAGTTACAGTATCCGTTACAGGTTTTCAGGTCAATCAGCCACTATACTGCAAATATAAGTGTATCATGTGCCATTTGTATGCTATATATCAAAACCTATTTAGACAACACTAAGGCCCATCTCTGAAATACTGTATAGGTAGATAGTTCACAAAGTTTGCATATGGCCTCAATGGAGAATTTACTAAATAGTAATCTCAGTACAAAAAAACAAACAAACAAAAATTCCTTCAATTTTACATTATACCAATCCTGTTTATGCAGGTGCTAAATATGCTAAAATTGCACTGTGGTGTTTTGAAGTCAGTATCATTATTATGATACCAAAACACCTACTTTAGGCTTATTATACCAAACACTGTGTGTACTAGCATTAGCATTACTATCAAGCAGAGGTGTAAACAGACCTACAATGAAGCTAAACTGAACGGTCATCATGATAGTAGCTGTGTTTTGAACATGGTCAATTATCTTAGATTAGCAAGAAACCAGCTAGCAGCTGTTCATTACCAGCTTATGGTGGTCAGTTTTTGAAACAATGGTTTGTTTAAATTAGCTAATGAGAAGCTTAAACCAGTTAATTACATACTTGGACTTACTAATAACTTGCTTAGACTGGAAATAAACAAGTTACCTAGTCCCAAAACACAAATCGTACAGCTAAACACTAGCTTAACCAGGCTAAACCACCTAAAACCACGACTGGTTGTAGCATATTCAGTCTTAAGCTCTTAAATACAAAATAAGTGTTATGGTGAGCATAAAGGTGGGTCCTAAATGAAAACACATAATACAATAGAGCCATTCTAAGACCTGAAGGTGACCAGAGGCTGAAGCGTTTCATGACGAGTGAGTGAGTGAGTTAGTCAGCACTTTTCCAATCCAAGTTCACCATTTTATGTGGGTTAAAGTTCATCTTTACAGTGGCATCAGTAATGGATACAATGTGAGTTGAGAGAAATTAAGAACAACCCAAAATACTAAAGGACTTTGACCACAGACGGCAGTTGCCTAAAATGAAAACAAAAACAAACTGTTTCCACAGTAACCTCACACATCCAGTTGCTTGGAGTCTGGCTGACACCCAGTTATAAGTCATGCTATTATTTCCTTGGTTAACTCCACCATTATACAAAACATTCATTCATACACTGCACTGTGCAAAGGGAGGTGAACCACAACTCCAGCTAAGCATTTTCTTAAATGATCTTGTTCGCTCAATTTGAAATGTTACATAGCCGTCTAAATGGACCTGAAAATTCCATGCGAAAATGCATGTTTTGGACTGAACTCGGTGTGAAAGCTCAGCCATCTTGTGAACACGTTTTCCTCAATGTGTTTCTTTGACCCCACTGTTTATTATGACCAAGTGGAAGAATAATTTTAGATGGCTATATTAGTTTCATGCAATCATTTGTGGGGGATTTTTGGTTGAAACATGGTTGAATGTAATGTTCTAACAATTAACTAAGCATTTATTTTGTCCAAAAGGGGGCAGTGTTGACTTAGAACAGCATGCTAATATGCTAATTTCACAATGTCTGTAGTGTATAGAGTATATACTGTGCACAGAATGCAAATGATCTGCATACTACATCAAAACTTGCAGTATGCAACAGAGTGCACAGCAAGGAATCCCACAATGCACTGGACTTAGCTTGACTTTTCATTTCCTGTGTGACAAATGAACTGTATTATCAGCTGTGATGTCTCTTTCTTCACTCATTATTTTAAACTGTTAGATGCTAAGACATTTTATAAAAATTGATTAAATAACTTGTTTATTTCCAAGAGAAGTGTTTGCAGCTCACTACGAGTAACATAGTGTACTACTGTTTGAAACATTTATTATTGATTAATGTGTTCAGCATGTGCTAGTACTATACACTACATAGGCCTACTATTTTGAATGTTAGCACTGTCATGCTGTTAGCATGTTCTGTCTCATATTTGTAAAACAGAAGGCAGTATTTAGGCTATACTAAGCAGTATGCTAGTATTTTGTTCCAATAGTCTTTGTACCAACAAATGGAGAGAATGACCATTTATTTCTGTGAGTGTTAGCATAGAGAAAATTGATTAATCTGCCTGCTTATCTGTTTTTATAATTTGTGGAATTTCCATGTTAGAAAATACATAGCTTTTATAATGTTTTTATAATGTCGAGTTACTTCGCCCAAAAGATAAAGATTAGCATTATCTAAATTTAATGTTTACGTTTTTGTATTGTACCTATTTGCAACCAATCGATGACATTTATGGAACCACTAAATCTTCATCTTTCAGACAAAGCAATTCAGTTTGACATAATAAAAACTTGTCTCATCTTAATACAGAGATCCCCCCTCCCCCCCAAAAATAAAAAACATTAGGAAGCTAGTCGGTTTGCTCCATGGTGACAGTGGCCTGTCTCCAGGACTACCCAGTGTTTGGGCCCCAGTATGAAGGGTGCCACTGTGCCAGCATTGCGTTGTTGCCGTAGCGTGGACGGCGATGGAGCAATTTGTCCAGGGGCAGAATGGAGAGTGGGAACTCTAACCTCTGAGCCAAAGCTGAGGAGCAAATGAGGCCAGAATAGGAATATATCTGAAATCACAAAACGTTGTCCATTCAAGCAAAGCGACTGTGGTTATTTTGTGTTGCAAAAGTCAAAAGAGAATAAGTCTAAATTAACTTATGCTGATATCAAAACCGCCTATATGCAAATATTTATTTTGAGTGTGTGTTTTTCAGGGAATCTCATTTGTGTCACAATAGAGCGCCAGAACTTTCTGAATGAAGCTTCTGTCCGGATGAGGACTGGAGAAAAGCCACGATAATCCTTGGCAACCATCACTTCTCTTGGCCATCTTATGAACTTCATGACCTCACAGAGTAAATAGAGACATTTCTGGAGATATATCTGATTTGACGGCCTTCAATTACAATACATTTGGTGGGAAACATTCTCATGGTTGTGAGGAATACATCTTCAACTAGCCTGAAAATCTGTTCAATATGCTCCATTTCTGTCAGTCACTCAAAGCAACTTATATGATGATCTAGAGGTTATATCAACTAAATGTAAAACTTGAAAATGACCCATATATCTTTAATATTCTGGTCAGCATAACAGGAATATGGATCATTGACAAACCAGAGTGTCCAAATTAAAGAAATTGAGAAATCTTGTATCCAGTTTAAAATGCATGTGTCAATCACTATTTTCAACCATTTATTTTAAATAACTTATAATTAACTTAAATGTATTAACTGTAACATTTCCATGTACTGTAACCAAATATCTAATATTATGTATTTAATGTTTTAGCCATATCCACATAAACACACTTTTGATATGTACGCACTTTGCATACATACATACATATATACACACACACACACACTTACACACTCAGAGACACATACATACATACATACATACATATATTTTTAACCTAAAACTGCTTTGTCAAATCATTTAATATTATGTGCATTTTTAATGTATTAAAATAAAGTCCGCCATGTCCTTAGCTCATATTAATCCTCGCATTAACATTCAAATTTGAGTTCAAGACCTCTTCTGACAAGACAAGCTTACCTCTCTACCACATCTTCTCCACTCCAGCAGGTGTTTTCATCCATCACCACCTCCCCCTCGCACAGCATCTCCGGTAGGGTGGAGAAGAACGATTTGTATCGCTGGATGTAGCCCATAAACTCCCTGCAGGAAGTTCAGGAAGTTATCAAAAACCATCAAACCAGGCGTAATTATACAGTACAAGTAGTTTTGCCCCATTCATCACGCTTGTATAATCATACATGCCCAAACACTGATAGACACAAGCGGCGGATTGACCTCCCGTACTTGTTTGTGATTGTTATTAATGCTGACAGCGTTCTTCCTTGCTCGAACATGTTTATTTGATGTGGGATTAAATCATTTGAACATTCTTAGGCTGACAGCCAAAATCATTTTATGACAAAATAATTGGAAATTAATCTTCAAAAAAAAACTTGGAAACCTGGAAGCTGAATTGCTACTGCTTACTTTGAAATCTTTTTCAGGCTTCTGGGTTTGTCGTTTTTGGACGGTTTCAGAGGTAGGGACCTGGGGTCATCGACAAGTGCAGATTTGAGGAAAGAAAACAGAAGAAAGAAAGACAAACAGAAGGGAAGTTACTGTATACAATCTGAAACATCTGATTGGTAAGGATTTTAAATTTCTTAAAGGGTAAAAATTTGTTTACCAATTATATATGCAGTGGACGTCATTTTCTCACCTTCTTTTTAGTGTTATGCTCTCATGTTGGTTGCCTGTATTAGGTAGTGTTGTAGGACTGGAGGACGTGACTGGTTGGGTCAATGGTTCAATGGTTGGGTTTACTGAAGGAGTCAAACTTCTTGAGGTGGGACTGACTGAGTGGAAGAAACCGGTTCGGTCAAGGAACCACAAACTTTACCCACCTGAAAGAGAGATTAGGAATTATTGTATCTAAAAATGTATGTAAGAGAAAAAAAAATCATGGTGAATGGCACAATTTATGCCTGAACTAACACCAATTCAAAGATATTACTCCATCTAGTGGCCACTAATAAATGGCACATATATCACTCTAGTAATATTTACAATATTATTGATTTCTAGTTGGAACAAACTTGCAAAATACACTCAAAATTTCACTGCGTTGGATACTGAATTATTACATTTTTGTATACATGAAAGTCAAAATAAGCTGGACATTCATACTCCGTTTTGCCATAGTTTACATATTTCAGATATATTCCAGAAATTAGAAAACGGAATAAGGATTTACGTTATAAATGTGTGCATGTGTAAATGTGTTTGTATTTGTATATCTTCTACAGAGCTTTATTTATCTAAGGATTAGCCGAACTTTCTCATTCCCCTGCTCTGGCCCCTCGCTAGCTGCATTGCATTTTGGGAAGGGGCCGGCTGGTTCACGGGAGCCGTCTTTGTCCAGAGGTGAATTTGCATGCAGGACATCAGGCTGATTGGGTCCAGACAACACCCAAACAACTCAAGCAGCACCAAGATAGCGCCAGACCACATGCAGCATGAGGGACTGGAGAGGCCGCATAGTCCTCCATATCAATGCCACCGCTGGGGCGGCACATATAGACATCTTATAAACTGGCATACATCCGTTACATGTACATCTAAATCCCCACATGCTAATATATTAAATGCTTCTCGCTTTGCAAGCTTGTGTTGTGAAATGTGACTGAATGCAATTTGCACCACAACATAGGTATCAATTACATCCTGACCACTGCATAAGGAGCCCTTATTAACATTAGCATAAACGATCATTTCTGTTTACAGTAAATACAGCAATATGCAAAATAAAACTCTACAGTATTTTGGTAATTCATTCATAACTTAGCAGAAGCTAACCAAATTAGCTAAATGGCCACATGGACAAGAATCATGACTTATTTTGGGATCTTATCCTCAAAAAACATGAACAGGTCTATGAAAGGCAGGTGAATAAAAAACACATCAAATAGGTGATGATACTCATGGTTTGTCCAGCTTCTAACAGCATGAAACAAATCAAAAAAAAAAAATTTTATACATGTGATTCTATGTTGAGCTGCCACTTGATGTCCAATGTAAATTCTGTGTCCCAAAGTGGAACCATTGGTATAGTTTTCGTTTTTGTCAAATCATTACTTCACTGATCAGTCTACAGGTCAATTCCATTAGGGTTGCATCTAACAACTTTCTTAGCGATCTGTCTCTTAAGCCTGATTCCAGACCAGGTAACGTGACCCCAAAGTCATTTCAGCCTGGCATCAGTGAGTGAGCAACATTTGATCCAGTGATGGAGTGTTTAAGGGGATGTCAAACTCCCACAAGCAGCCTCCATTGTAGAGCAGTAAGCTTGGGGTTGGAGTTTATTGGGGCTGCGGTTGGGGGTTTAATTAATAATATCTCCCATTCTGACTTGCAAGTCTATGCTCTTTGAGAGAGATTTGTGGGAATGCGGTCTCAGACTTGACCTACCTTTATAGAGCTGTCATCACCAGGACATGATAGGTGCAAAGCCGAACTGTCACAAAACCCTTGACCCCTGTGGCCCCTTTAGCCATGATTCCAGTGAAAGAATCGAGTGTGAGAGACCGACAGACGGTCATCCTATGTCGTGCACACAGACTCTGGCGTTGATGGTATGAATAGCCTCAAGGTGGATGGCTGGGTATTCACTTACAGACAGCTATAGCCACACTGTCATGACCAACACATTTTTTACAGTAAGTGTCATATTACCACATAATCATGCTCCTAATCATTGAGCTAATTATAACCCCCTTGCAGATATAATAATTGCAAGGCTACATGACACCACTGATAATAGACCAACTATTTTTAGGCTAAAAGCTAATTTATAAGAATGATCAATTTAAAATTTAAGTACATGCAAGAATAGCAGTTGAGCAAAACTTCAGCCTTGCAACTGCACAGCCCAATTGGGCGAGACATTTGATCACTTGAACATGCTGCTGTAAGTGCATGCACACTAGACCTGATTAGTCCAGCATATGGTGCAGCTCATTTTGTGGAATAAAAATAAACGTGTTCTATGAATCAGAAAAGCATGACTCACCACGGTGCTGAGATGTGGTCCATGGAGTTGCGCAGTGAGGATTGCATCGTTAATTCTTTCCCGGATGCGTAGAAGGGCCAGTTCCACTTCATATCCCCCTGATAGTGCTCCGCTCAGCCCCTCCAACAATGCTACATAGCGTCTCCAGGGCCCATCCAGTTCAGCTACACCTGCCAGGCAACCCCGCATCACATTGAGACATAGGCCTCCGCAAGGCCGGATCAGGGTCAATCCACGGCAGTGCGGACAGAACAGCATCCGCACCAGTGCACGTCCACATTGGCGTGCCATTCCAACCGATTCAGTGGCATTCAGAACCTCGGCACCTACCGCCAGTGCCCGACTGAGGGCATGACCAGCCACTAATGCCCTGGACAGTTCCTGAGCAAGTTCTTGTGGGTGAGGCCAAAGGGATTAACATCATGCCGAGTGGCACGTAAGCACTCGCTTCCTTCAAAAGACCAGGTAGAAACATTTGAACCCAAGCCAGGATTGACCAAGTGCTGGTATACCAGTGGGAAGAGTTTGTCATAGAAACTGTGGACTGCGTGTTCCACAGAGATGTTGGCATCACCTCGGAGGTAGAGGTCAAGGTCAGAGAAGAGGGTAGACACCAAGGGTTTGCATCTTGAGAGATCGTCTCGTAAGTGCTGTCGAAGAGCGAGTAAGTATGATTTAGAGTGAAGGAGAGCAGGGAATGGAAGGTATCTGAAGAGGGAAAAAAATAGGAATTCTGGACTGAACAAGCATATAAATTGACATCCCTAAACTGCATAATCAACCTCTATGCATAAACATTCGTAATATGAGAGGACCAACAATTGAGGTAATTTAGTTTGACATTTATGAGAGGGTCAAACATACTAGTCCGTCATGGTACACCTCTGCCTTGTCTAGCATTGCTTACAACTCTTTCTTATGCATCTAATCTCTCTTTCCATTGGACTAATGGGAGCTGACAACACTTAATCCATGGATCTTTTGGGCTGGCACTATTGGGCTGAAGGTTAGTTTGGAGATATGTGACACATGCGACTAGCTTATGACCAATTTTAGCAGTCAGGGCGACATCTTATACTTCACTATGCCTCCGGGTTGCAAATGGACGTTGAGGATCATAGTCATTTGTACCGTATGCATTATTTACAATGGCATATTAACTTTGTGTGACATGTGACAGACGGGTGCTTAAGTTGACAGCTGGTAGAACCCTTCAAAGTGCCGTTCGCTTTAATGTCATCTCATTCATAACGACCAAAGCATTCCAGCTCCGTCTTGTTTCTTTACGAATGACTAGAATGCAAACAGCAAGCCGAAAGTTATGATTGCTCTTTATTGATGGAGGAACAAAAGAACACCTGTTTGGCTCACAGTACTAAAACACACCCATAATAATCTTTCTATAACAAGCCTTTGAGGTTTTGCAAGAAAACTGGCAGGGATTCTGAATGGTTGTGTTCTTGCTACTGGCGTTCACATCTCTCGTTGGCACTCCAGGCATCCTGTAATCCCAGCAATATGTGAGTAACCTTCTCAGGTCAGGAACTATATCTAGATCACTTTAACCAAGCCCCATACCTCAGAGTCAGGATTTGTGGTTTGTATGAACGATTAGGAAGCGTTTCAGGTGGGTGGTACTGGAAACATGTTTATGTACTGACACTTGGAACCAACAGTAAATCTATATTTGAAAAATGGTTCAAATCAAATACTAATGGTAAATGCCTAAAAATTCAGACTAGGGAGTGTCTTGGCAACTACATCCAAACACTTCAGTATCAGGTGACATGACAGGGGATTATGCCCAGATCGTGCAGTGGGTTTCTTCTCATATGGTTCTGGGCCATGAAGGCATGTGGAGGAGGGGAGGTCACGCAGATCACCGGGATGCATCACAAATTAACTCTCACCTCTAAGATGGCAGGATGTTCCGAAAAGACGGATAGTTGGGTCAACTTGGATTACCGTACCCCTCATCACTCGATTAACTCAGTGCCTACTGGATTTGATGTGGGCCCTACTTTAAAAAAAGATCTGTGTCAGAATAACTCCACTCACTGTACCCAGTCCAGGATTGAATTTAGATCAAGAGAAGGTAGCACACAGTATTTTTAGTGCCTTTTAGGTTGGAGAGGATAGTTGGGCTTTGTCAAACAGATGGTATGTGAATAGCATATGTTGGATTTGCTTTAAAGTGAAATTACTTTTCAAAGAAACAGAGAGTGAGTACTTTTCAAAGAAATAATTCACCCCAAAATATCAAACATTCACATGTCTCATCATGGTGTAATTTTTGGACCTTGACAGTCCTTGTCCCCATTAAGAAAATGAGACTCTGCAAGCTATTTACTTTTGACTTCCATGGAAGAAAGAAAATCATACTGGTAAGAACAGAAGTTTTGGGGGAACTGCCTCTTAAAAAGACACATTCCCAAGAGAGTCCACAAGGTTCATACTTGAATTATTACTTTTCCCTTAAACACACATATAGACAAAAGTGGTCTACATTAAAAATCCTCTTTCACGTGGGAATGAAAAACATTTTACCAGCCTTCTTTCTTTTAAACAGAACACCAGCTACAACCATGCAAAAATTAGCAGAAAAAGACAACTGATCTTTTCAAAAGCTCTCATTATAGAGCAATACATTGAAGTGCACTGAGATGGAGCTCCACGGATACGCCAAGAATTTCAACATTTTTCTTTTCGTTTGCTTTAAACTCTTTAAATATTCACTCGGCTGGCAGCAAAGACAGAGAGGACAGTGACAGGTGCCCTTTTCCTGTGAAACTGAAAGGGTTTTTGCGCAAGTTTGGGCGGACAAATTGGATGAACCTCAATATTTGGTTGGGCGAGAACTTAGAGTTGTAAATTTGAAGTGTCTTATTTCTCATGTTATAAATGCCTTGGAGTAGATAATGACATGCATGGAGTTAGACCAAGTGTATGTCATTATAAGATACCTCTTTCTGATTGCTTCAGATCCCTGTTCTAATCCTAAAGTGCCAATCAACCTCTAAGAAGCACATGTACTGCTTCACAGGAGAGCTCAGGCAGATAAAGGAGCATTCTGTGAGTGTTAAAAACAGCGGACATAAAGCAAATCATGGAAAGTCACGGTGTACGACTCATAACACCACCCTGGTGTCTTCCATACAAGCGTACAAAGCCACAGCATGTAGTGAACGTGAACCACCTGCTGTGACAGGGACTTGATCCCATGACCTCTTGCTAATGCTGCAAATGCAAACAGCACATGGTCTAGTATTTTTTTCGATATCACTCGATATCGATACGTACCCTGGAAGGAAGAGGCATGGCCCAGGATGAGATATTTGAGTTCGAAGCTATATGAGAGAATGTTCTGGAGTGTGTCTCTCTGGGCAGCGGCATAGTAGCTCTCCTCCATCTTGCGGGTGCAGCATGTGGGACCCTGGTGTTTGCAGATGAGAAGATCTGCATCTATGGAGGATTAATCATAGAAGGTGATAGGGGCATTTTTGACTACTTGAAACCTTAACGAAATCTCTTTAATCAAGTTCTGATAATGGTTTCCAGTGGTACAATTATTATCTTTTTTAAGGTATATTACCTCTTCCACTTTTAGTATTTCAGGTATTGTTCTGCACTTCATAATTGTTCAAATATAGCTGAAATGTAGTATTACGATAACTGCAGTAATTAACCATCAAGTGGATTTGGTGTGGATTTTGGATATTATGTGTGACATATAAACTATACACATACATACAAAAAATTATTTGAAAATTGAGATGGCACAATATACAATTTACAATCTAGATGAACCTAAATAATACCTTTTAACACTTTAAAAATTAAGCAATCTAAGCATTTCGTCTTTAAAATATTAATATGGGTCCACACATAGAGTGTGGTTGTATGGCAATAAGGTGCATGTAAAGAGCAGAGCACATGTGATAAAGACAGACGATATCTGCTCTGTCAGTTACCCTACCCAATCCTATGTGACCAATTTTACACCGACGGGACCCCTTAAGCCATGCATTAGAACAGCTGACTGTGATCGCCGGCATTCTGCTGACTCTCTCACCTCTCAATACACATGGAGCGATGCCTTGAAACTTGCACACTAAAAATAAAACTTTGTTTTGTAACGGTCATACTTTTCTAATGTATCCTTTCCATAAACAAGAACTTGAGACAAACAGAATAAGCCCAGTTTACAATTTCATAGCAACTCCCAAACATTTTTGAGATGACTTCTATTCAGGAATGCGTTTTTGATTTAACACGAAATGTGGAACATGAAAAACATTTGACAGCCTATCCTACAGTCCTGTTAATTTTGTCAACACCACTAACATTTCTGATTTATGCTCTGTCATCAAAATGTGTTAGATGTCTTTTTCGGACACACTTTGACAGTGGCCTAATGTATATGTAAACATTTACTACTTGACAATTCATCTAAACTATTTAAAACATTATTTTTCTAATACTTTATAAATATTGTGGGTCTACATGCAGTTATGATGACCTAAGAAATAATTTGCCTCATGACAGGACTATTTAAATGAAATGGAAAAGGTGATTAAAACGGTCAAAAGAAGAAAAAAATCAACAGCACAGTCACTATATCTAAAGAAGGCCTACATTTTGAAGAAAAGGTCACGTGCATTTTTCATAAACGTCAGTTTGTGGCAAGTTGTCACGCGTGTATGAAATGTTAGACATTTACATTTAATAACATTATATTCTTAATTACAACGTATGGTTTTGTTATTTTTTGTATATTCTTTTCGGGGATTTGTAATTGCGTTTCCGTAATAGTTAAACAGTTTCAATTTACACATTGTAATTGGTGTGTTTATTTTGCTTTTTTTCGTGGCAATAGTGCAGAGTGAATCAATAAACAAAGAAATGACCTCTGAATAAAAAGACTGTTGGAAAGTGTTGAGAATATGCATATATTGCTATATTAGACACGGCTTCTCACAGTAACCCTCGAGTATTTATGAACGAACCTGTTGCCGCGGTCTCCGGAACCCATCTTAATGAACCGACTTGGCGCAGCTGGAAAGCGGTTTTTACCTCATGACAGCTCTGCGCGCTGGCGCAGTGAACTCTCCATATCAACATACTGGAGAGCAGGATCCACAAGCAACATACACGCGGTGCTGTCCTGCGGAGCATTGCACCATCTCAGTCCACAGAAAGCCCTTTGAGCCAATGTATGAGAAAGAGAAAAGCCCCCAAGACAAGTCAAAAGTATTATCCGGAAGAGATGCACATTTACAGCCTGTTAATGAAGTATCCAGAGAGAAAGTTTTCCAGGCTCGCAGGGGCTTCACATGCTGCGTGATTTGACAGACTGAACTGGAGACATGTGAGGAAGGGCCTTGTGTGTGTGTGTGTGTGTGTGTGTGTGCGCCCAGAGTGCAGAAAGAGACTTCTGACTGCCAGTTTTGTGCGCCCAACACCCGCTCCGGACCCCCCTCCCTTTGGCAGAGATTAATAGATAGACAGTGTAACAATGTACAATTTTAAATAGCTAAATAAAATTTTTTAGACAGGAAAAAAAAAAATCACGGTTTTGACAGGAATAAATAATTTCAAGTGTATGTTTAAATAAATTTGAATACACATTAAAGTAACAATGTAAAAGTATATATTTATACTATATATATATATTAGGCTATAATACTAGGCTATACTAAATGTTATTATACACTAATTTTCATATTTTAATTATAGTAACATATTTAATTGCTTTTATTTTTGTTCACATTTTCATTTTTTTATGGTGAACCTAGAGGACCAGCATATTGGCTTATGCATTTATTTATTTATGAAGAGGATAGATGAATAGAGACTGCGTCACTTTTCATGTTCAACACTGCAGTGACAGCAGCAGAGGCCACTAAAACAACGAAATATGCTAGGGCTGGGTAAAAAACAAAAAGCACAAATTTTGACAGGGCCACTTGTGCTGCAATATCACATATCACTGCAATCTCTAGAAGCAATATATAACAATTGAAATTAAAATGAATGTTCTATCATGTTTAAATGTAAAAATAATTTTGTATTGTAGTGTCAGGGGCATCATGTACTCATTTTTGAGGGGGCACGAGTTGTTTTCATTTTTTATTCAATATATCCCCAAAATATATCATGAAATATCTCGATTCTCAAATGTGTATTTAAATGCATTTTGCACCTTTATAGATTATGTTAGTTGATCTATAATGGGCGATGGGCAAAGTAGCCTAGTACTGTAATCTATTAACTAACGTTACACATAAAAGCCTGTCTTTTTACATATGAACCAGATATGGGTGTCATACTATAAAATGATTTTAATACGACTGACTTTGTATTTAATAAAAACATTTTAAGTTACTAATTATAGCCTATAACACTTTCATTGAACAAAAAGAGAGCAAAGAATGTTTACATTATCAAATAACATTTTCACTTCAGTCCAGCGAGTTCAAGCACTCTTAAAAACTGCCATAATAATCTCTAAAGCTGTTTACACTGTGAAATTAATATCTTACTTACATTCGTACATCTTCACTTTATTGTTTCTGATGAGATAATTCTTTCAGAAAATTTGCGGTGACAAAGCGATGACTCATCTGAATGCTTCTTATTGGTCATTGCATTCATAAACTCAACAGAATGGTATGTGATTGGTTATGCAGTACTTTAAACACGTGTGTGTCTCCGAAAACCAGTCAGTATCTGGTGTAACCACCATTTGTCTCACGCAGAGCAACACATCTCCTTTGCATAGAGTTGATAAAGTTGTTGATTGTGGCCTGTGGAGTGTTGGTCCACTCCTCTTCAATGGCTGTGTGAAGTTGCTGGATATTGGCAGGAACTGGACACGCTGTTGTATACGCCGATCCAGAACATCCCAAACATGCTCAATGGATGATATGTCCGGTGACTATGCTGGCCATGCAAGAACTGGGATGTTTTCAGCTTCCAGGAATAGTGTACAGATCCTTGCAACATGGGGCCGTGTATTATCATGAGGTGATGGTCGTGGATGAATGGCACAAAAATGGGCCTCAGGATCTCGTCACGGTATCTCTGTGCATTCAAAATGCCATCAATAAAATGCACCTGTGTTTGTTGTCCATAACATACGCCTGCCCATACCATAACCCCACCGCCGCCATGGGCCACTCGATCCACAACGTTGACCCACACGACACCATACATGCTATCTACCATCTGCCCTGTACAGTGAAAACCAGGATTCATCGTGAAGAGAACACCTCTCCATCGAATGTGAGCATTTGCCCACTCAAGTCGGTTACGATGACGAACTGCAGTCAGGTCGAGACCCCGATGAGAACGATGAGCATGCAGATGAGCTTCCCTGAGATGGTTTCTGACAGTTTGTGCAGAAATTCTTTGGTTATGCAAACCGATTGTTGCAGCAGCTGTCCAGGTGGTTGGTCTCAGACAATCTTGGAGGTGAAGATGCTGGATGTGGAGGTCCTGGGCTGGTGTGATTACATGTGGTCTGCGGTTGTGAGGCCGATTAGCCGGTTGGATGTACTGCCAAATTCTCTGAAACGCCTTTGGAGATGGCTTATGATAGAGAAATGCACATTCAATTCACAGGCAACAGCTCTGGTGAACATTCCTGCAGGTCAGCATGCCAATTGCACGCTCCCTCAAAACTTGCGACATCTGTGACATTGTGCTATGTGATAAAACTGCACATTTTAGAGGGACCTTTTATTGTGGCCAGCCTAAGGCAGACCTGTACAATAATCATTCTGTCTAATCAGCATCTTGATATGCCACACCTGTGAGGTGGATGGATTATCTCGGCAAAGGAGAAGTGCTCACTAACACAGATTTAGACAGATTTGTGAACAATATTTGAGATAAATAGTCCTTTTGTGTAAATAGAAAAAGTCTTAGATCTTTGAGTTCAGCTCATGAAAAATGGGGTAAAAACAAAAGTGTTGCGTTTATCATTTTGTTCAGTGTGTGTGTGTATTTATATATGAACTCACACATTCACAGTTTTTGACAGGAAGGGGTAGTAAAAATATTTGTTTTCTTTATTTCAAAAGTTTATCTAACATTAATAGTGGATAGAAAAAAAAACTCAAATAAAAAAGTTTTCATACTTTTAGATAATATTCAATTTGTTTTGAAAACTTGAAATAAATAAATAGTAATAATAATTATTCCTCAAAGTAATTTATTTTTATTTTAAAGTAACAGTTTTCTTATAGGAGGATGTAAGAATAACATAAAATAAATCTGTTTCAAATGTTTACCGAGCATGAATAGAGGTTAGAAAAAAAAACTTTATTCCCCTTTTTTTAAACAATATTAGACCTTTTTTTCTAAATCAGTTTTATTTTTAGACACTAATTCGAGAAACAATATCCACTTAATATTTTACTCATACAAAATGTTTGAAACCTTTTTAAATAATTAAAAAGGGCTGTCTGAAAATAGGTTTAAGCAACCACTCGATTTTGTCTACTGAATATAGAAATGTTCCCCTAGCAAGGCATGCATATCAATATCGTACATTTTCCACACGCACACACATGTTGGTTTTTATGGTTGACGGGACTCTTGATAGGCATAATGGTTTTATACTGTACAAACTGTATGTGCTATTGCCCTACACCAACCCTAAACTTAGCCCTCACAGGGGACGGTGCATTTCTACGTTCCCCCCCCAAAAAACTCACTCTGTATGATTTATAAGCGTTTTGAATTATGGGGACACTGAAAATGTCCTCATAAATCACCTTCTCCTTGTAATACAAATGTGTGTCCTCATAAACCACATAAGCATGCGCACGCACGCACGCACAAGCACACACACGCGCGTATAATTATAGGCTATATTATGTGTTATAAGTGTTTTTGTTCATATATTTACATGTCATGCTGTAAATCACAATATAAATGACAAATTATGCACGTGCTGCAAACTCCAAAACGCAACTGAATTAAGCGTTTCATAGTCATGCCGCTACGAGGCGCAGTATGATTATTTCATATTACAACCTATGATATGAAGATGTCGATGCATCGCTGTTCCACGTGATGGCGATATACAGCAAATATAGTGATCTTACCGGCTGTTGAGAAGCAGAAGGAATAAAACGAGCATGTTGTCATGCTATGCAGTATGCAGTAACGTTAGAAGTTCACACTTTGGAGTTTCAAAGACAGACAAACGTCTCTAAAGAGATATGGCCGGGAATATAAAAGATAAAGAAGCATATCAACGCATGAGCTTCCTCTATCAGGTTAGTAAGTTTGTGTATCAGATCTGTTTATTTGAATATCTCCAAACCTTCTCTTGATGTTTTCTGATGATGGATCCCAGGCTGCTCACTGCGTTTTGGCTCAAAATCCAGAGAATACTGAACTGGCAAGATTTTACTGCCTCACCCAGAAGACCATCTCCAAACGACTGGTGCTCAGACAGTGAGTAGTGTCTCCTTATTAATAATGTGGATATCAAACAAACAGACATCAATGATGGAGTTTCATTTCCTTGCAGAGATCCATCAGTAAAGAGAACCATATGCAAAAAATGCTGCACTTTACTAATACCAGGTGTCACATCAACTGTACGACAAAAAAGTAAGTATATCTATCTATCTATCTATCTATCTATCTATCTATCTATCTATCTATCTATAATCAACAATGTATATTAAATCTTTATCTTGTAGGAGGACCGATGCGACAACGTAAGACTATTGTGCGATGTTTAAGTTGTGGACTAACCAAACCGTTCCCAAACAACCCAAAACACAAACTGTGGGTGGATCAACCCGAGGCTCAACTAGAAAACCTGACCTCACAAGGTAAAGATAAACATTGACTGTCTTTGCTCATTGATTTTACTTAAAAGGTCAAACATACCTGGAGAAAGGTGTACATTAGCATCCCAGTTCCTCAGATGGCTTGGTCATAATTGATGGAAGTATGAACCCTGTATGCTGCCATCTTTGCTTTATGGATGCTAACTTTTTTTAGCCAATCACCTGAGCTGTTTGTGACATGTGACTGTTGTGCTATCGAGGCCCTTGCAGCGGATGGGAAAATCATTTTTTTACTGTCTATTTTAAGCATTTATACATCCTCAAATATGCTCAATTTATTTGTTGTGTGTCCCAAATTTCTTCCCAATTTCCAGGATTGTGCTGGTTTCAACTCATTTAGATTTTTTTTTTTAAATTCAGTTTACTCTTTTGAAGAGAATAGATTTTTAACAGAGTTAAGCCAAATACAGTTTTGGAGTTTTTTCAAAAATTCATTATAAAAACATGATATAATTCAGTCATAACATTTCTCTCCATGAAAATAGCCACAGAAGCTGAAATGGCATTAAACACAAAATAACTTTCCAATTTCCAAGTGGCCTTTTTTAGCAGTGAAAGCTAAGCTAACAGGCTAATCTTCTAGTGATATGCTAATATCTAATGACAGAATAATAGTTAACAGAATGCAAAGCTAGCCTAATCGAACCAGTTACCTTGTGACCTAACTGTAAAACAACTACAACAACAATTGTTCCTGTTTGTAAAAGCTAAACTAACAGATTATCCGGCTAATGATATGCTAATCTCACAGGCTAATATATTACTAGTTAGAATAGCAGGTTAATCACGTAGCACTAAGCAAAGTTAAAGGGTCATACAACGTTGCTAAAAAGTACATCATTTTGTGTATTTGGTGTAATGCAATGTGTTTACACGGTTTAAGGTAAAAAAAAACATTATTTTCCACATACCGTACATTATTGTTGCTCCTTTCTGAAACGTGTTGATTCTTACAAAGCTCATCATTTTGAAAAGCAAGGTGTGTGCGCTGATTGGCCAGCTATCCAGTGCGTTTTGATTGCTTGAATACCTCAAGCGTGTGAAAGAACTTTTACGCCCCTTATACCATATTTGGAAACACAGTGTCTCCATGACATGATGGTGGCCACAACAATATACAGCGAGAATAAAAGTTACGCGGCCTTTCTTTGCGTAAACGCTTGGGTGGTGTTATGCAAATTTTCCAACACAGTGACGTAGATGTGTGGGGGCGTGTTTTATTTAGGAAGGCATGGATGAGTATCAACTTTTATAAAGAATATCTCTTTGGTTTGAGACTTTAATTGTTGCGACTCTACGGATCATATATGCGCAGACAGCTTGTAACACTCCAAAGACAAAGACATCTAATATTGTAAAATATGCTTTTATTCTACTGTCTACAGATGCTGGTCCTTCGTCTAAGTCCACAACCCAAGAGAAGAAATCTGATATTGGCTTAGCGTCCACGACAGCGAAGACTTCGTCTACAGCTCAAATAAATGTGACTAAACCTTCATGACACTGTACGTACATTAATATAAGTTCACAAAGTGAACTTTTGGGGTGGTGTTTTGTATTTTATTTTTTGTTTACATTTTTCAGCCTTTAGATGCATTTTTTTATTTTTCTGACATTACGTGCAATATCATTTTTCTTCCGCATTAAATTATGTTTTGAATTGCAATAAAGGGATTCTACTGTAAGTGGCTGATTTACATTGCTAATGACTTTTATTCTGTACTTTTATGCATGCTTTAATATCATTGAACTCCACATGGCTTCCTGCAACAGAAGTGTTTTCTTTTATCACCCGGAGCATATGGAAACCTGGTGGGAATGCAGCTGCCTGCATAAAAATTGATTGATCTACTGTTGCTAAATTACCTCTTTATCCAAACCATCATGTGGATATTTCACTTAGACATGCAGCTTACACTTATTAATGCGTTTCAGAACAATGTTTCGATTTTTTTCAACTTCTAAGGCCTTAGTGTTTTTTTTCTCCAGTCAGTTGATCTATGATAGTCTCTTGATCTTCGGGTCAGGCGTTACATCATGTATTGGGTGTAAAGATTTTGATATTTGTACTTTTTACATTTTTGATGAGAACAAAATGCTTCTTTTTGCGCAGCAATGCACTTTCATGAATTATTCAAATTTGCGTCCGCGACTTCTCCGAGTATCGTGCTTCCAATCTTGGATGCGCAACGGATGTTGCATATTCATGATATCCTGCACCCTGGCGATAATTTATAAGGGATATTAAGACATTTACACACGTATCAGTGTAATTCAGTGGCATCTAATATGTTAATTGGATGGGATATGGATCTGTGTGGTCCCGAGGATATCCATCTATGGGTTGTCAATATGGAAAGTAGCACCAAGAGGCTTCGTCGAAGTAAAATAACCCCCCCCATTTCCTCGAATTAGAGAACGGAATCAATTGCCCTAAAGGCCAGAATGAGATGCATGGGAATACAGGATTTAATTCAATTTGCACCGCATAATGTCAGTGGGAGTTCATTAGAAATTAAAATTGTGTGGTTGAAGAATTGTGCTAAATGATGACGTGGACTCAAACGGTATCGAGGAGCATCAGAGGTGAAAAAAGTTTGAAAAGATCTAGATCGTGTGTCTCTATCACATTCGTCTTAATATTCTGGACACAATATTAATCGCACCATTTTTAAACATAAAAATTATATTATGCGATATTGTGTGTGTGGTAAGTAACACTTTGTTTTAAGGTGTCCTTGTTACACAGGTTACATGTAGGCTCCTTACTATTATAATAACAATTAATTATGCATATTTACATGCAAGTAACCCGAATCCCAACCCTAACCATTTGGTAAGTACATGCAATTAATTAATATTACTCAGTACTTTAATGTATAATTACACTGTAACAAGGACACCTTAAAATAGTTTAACTGTGTGTGTGTGTGTGTGTGTGTATATAAAACAATTATATTTAATTGCGTACAATGGAATTAGTTATATTTACACACAATTTAATAGTTTATTAATAATAATGAATAATTTACACAATATAATATAAATATTACAATATAATAATTTACACAATTTATCATATAATTATTTGTGATTATTATATACAAAATTAAAACGACAATAATACATATTTTACTTGTATATTTACACACACACACACACACACACACACACACACACACACACACACACACAGTGTATTGTTTAAATACATTAATTTAAAGAGTGAAAAATATACAATATTTAATTATATTATTATTAATTAAACATTTTATAATATTTGTAAAAGTATTGTTTTTAATATTTTTAATATTATTATTAAAATATATGAATATCTAAAAACATATTACTTTAGCATTCTTATTCTTATTATTGTGTAGATTTTCACCTTACATTTTCACTTCTGTAATGTATACAAATATGCTATAAATATACATTTATATTAAAAAGTAAATACAACAATGACAATATTTTCAATATTTATTAGTAAATAAGGATATTAATTAAACATCTTATATTTGTAAAAGTATTGTTTTATTATTTGTAAAATGTAATAACTTAATATAATTATTTTTGAATTATAATTATCATCATCATCATCATCACCATTACATTTCAAAACGTGTGTGTGTGTGTGTTTTGTTAATTAAACAAAAATGTATATAAAAGAGAAATTAAGCCCTTTTGGGATTATAATTATATAAATTTGTATTCTTGTATTACTTCTGTAATGCACAAGAAATATATAATATTTGAGTATGATGATAAATTCTATATAAATATGAATTTGTAATATATACATACATACCCTTGAAAAAAAGGTCCTTATTTGGATTTTGGGTATAAATGTGACCTGCATATATTTCTCGCGAGACTAATGGTTTGTAGAAGCTTTGGAATATTAATATAAAATCCAATCGAGGTGCAGCCATGCATGCGCATCTCGATCATTTTATACAAATGCCTTTGAATTTGGCTCACCCAATGAGACTGGATTTGTTTATAAAGTCACTTTATTGACCCCCGAGGGGAAATTTAGAATGTCTGTTTGACTGATATTAATAAACAACATTTATACTTCCGCATGCTTCGAAATGTAAGCACACATGACTCTAGAGATGCTTAGTCATTGCTATCCTCTGCAGGGTGCATATTGCCAATATATTGTTGGAGCATGAATTTTTGATATGCTGTGAAAATGTGCTCCGTGAAATTACCTGACCCGTGCTTGTGGTTCCTCTGTGCCATATGACATTTCTGTGACTGATTTTAAGACTGCCATGTTCCATTGGAGGGAAAACAAAACCATTTATAGTCAGAAATATTATGCATGCCCAATAGCTGTTTTTCTTGATATAGTTTTTTTGGCAGCACTGGGAATTGGACAAAAACAGGAATATTAGAGCACAAAATATTGGGGCACAAATATCATACTGCATTTACATTTAAGTGTTATGTTATGATGTTTGTTTCTTATTGTGTTTTTCATAATATTAGTATTCTGTTGGATGTTTTCTTTTTTGAGTTTCAGATCGCCGCTGATTTGCTACGTGTTGCCGCCTATTAGCGGTAATCGGTTCTCTTTAAAATGCCTCTTCCGTTCTTCAGAAGGTGGTTGGTGTGACTTTGGGCCCGTCTTACTGCTCCAGGCTTCCTGCTGGCCAAAATGTGTTTTTGGTGCTTTTTGAGTGTTTCATTTGATCGTTGGTTTAGTTTGGACTGTGGTAGAAATGTACCTGCCTTTTTGATTAAACCTCATTTTCATGATGTTTATGTTAGTTATAGGTAAGGTTGATTTGTATTTATTTATTTTTCTTTCTTTGTGGTTGGTTATTTATATTTCCGTTTTATTTTATTTTGTTTTGTTTGTTATTTTGGCCTTAGGTCTCTGGTGAAAAATACCACTTGATTATTCTTGTTTTTCCCTTTATTTTTCTTTTCAGATTAATTGTATCGCTTTAATGTTATTTTTGGTTGGACCGTGGGTCCCTTAAGGAGATCTACTAATTGTTGGTGGTTTTCCCCTTTGTTATTTATAATAAATGTACCCTATATTTATTGTGATTTTTTTTGGGGTCCTTTTTGGTCTGACTGCCTGCCAGAGGTCTGTTTTCCCTTTTATTTTATTTATTGCGTCTTACCCCTTAGTGGGAGGTGTCATATTCCAAATGTATTACGGTCCTATAGAATCCAAACTTTTGATAATCTTGACAAAACACATATCATCGGAAAGGTCTGAGTCTCAATATTCCATATTTGGTGGTTATTTTGTGATCGGAGTAACACTGAGAGAGAGAAATTTATACATTTTTGATAGAAAAATGCATAATTTTCTTTAATGGGTTTGTATGGCACCCAGTGACTGTTTGCGGTATAACGCCTAAACAAAATTTCATAGTAACCTCAATTTTTTCAAACCTCAATCAACTTAAAATTTGGAACACAACTTATTTAGACATGGATTTAATTTTATGCCAAAATTAGATTGTTTTTATATAAAATAAAAATAGTACAGTACATTTTATTTACAGTAAATGTAAACTTTTTTATTTCATTAAAATAAAAATGACTCAACGACTCCCAAACAATTCATTTTTCCAAACCCCTCCTTTGCGTGACGCTAATCTGCGGTGATTGGTCGATTTTATTTAATGCAGTGTTTGTGAGCTCAGAGCTGCTTTGTTTACAGGCGTTACCAGGGAAAGAGATATTTTTTTCCGCTCCAAAAGCGGCACCTAGTGGCAAAGGATGAATTAGCATTTTCATTCAGACCAACGCAAAAATCTAGTTTTTCCAGGTCTGCGCACACGAGTGGGCGGGCTATATGCTTATGTTTCATGTTGAAGTCAACATAAAACGCTTGGGATTCATTTTAAAAACAACTTGTTTCAATGATTCAGAGTCGACTCGTTCTTTTGAGAGACAATATCTTTATACATGGTACACTTTCAGATTCAAAACTTTTTCATTCGCTTAGAGCTGTTACACACTGCATAAAAGGTCATTTAAAAAAATCCATAATAGGGGCACTTTAGGATTAATCCACTGCAGTTTATTCTGACAAAAGGACCATTCGGTTAGACAGGAAAGAGACCTGATTGACATAAAACAACCAACAGTTTGCGTTTTATGTCATATTTATACCTGTGTATTTATAGTAAATAACAATAATAAACAAATCATATTATTATTTGGCTCTTTTCAAGACACTCAAGGACATTTCATACAACATAAAATGAATGAAAGATAGCTAAATAAATACATTTTTCCAACATTAAAGGACACCTTACACAATACAAGTTTTTGTATATAAATATAAAATGACAAATAATTATTTTTTTCCAAACACAAAAGAACAAAAATAAATAATACGTTTTAATTATTAGTTTGGCTCTTTTTAAACACGCAGTGTCACCTTACACAATGTAAAATTACATTAATAATAACTAAATAATAATAATAATTATTATAGGCTATTTTTAAACAGTAAGGGTTATGCACAATAAATATAAATAAAACTAAAATCATAAATATTTGGTTCTCTTCAAACATCAAAGGACATGTTATACAATATAACATTAAATAGTAGTAGTAATATTAATAATTATTATTATTACTATTAGGATTTTTTCAAACATTTAAGGTCATCTACACAATATAAAATGACAAATAGCACGGTCATATGCTAAAAAAAATCAATGATCACTTCACAGACAGCAGGGACACACGGAGCTTGTGGCATAGTCAGACCATACCTGACTACAAGCCCCCGCCACAGGCCTGTGATGATGACACATCCCTTCCAGATGCACTCAACCACTTTTATTCACGGTTTGAAATGCAGAGTGACACACCTGCACAAAAACTGCCCACACCTCCCAACAACCAGGCGCTCTGTCTGTCTCCAGCCGACGTAAGGAAGACCCTATCTAGGATTAACCCACGCAAGGCTGCGGGTCCTGACAACATACCTGGCCGTGTACTGAAAGACTGTGCTGAACAGCTGACAGATGTCCTAACAGATATCTTCAACACCTTGCTGAGCCAGGCAGTCATCCCCACATGTCTCAAATCCACAACAATCATACCGGTACCAAAGAAATCACCTGTGTCCTGTCTAAATGACTACCGTCCCATAGCACTGACTCCAATCATAATGAAGTGCTTTAAGAGGCTAGTCATACATCAAAACCAGCCTCCCCCAACACACTTGATCCGCTCCAGTTTGCATACCGCCCAAACCGCTTAAAGGATGATGCAATTTCCTCCACCCTCCACCTGGCTCTTACCCACCCTGAAAATAAAGACTCTATGTTAGAATGTTGTTCATCGACTTCAGCTCAGCATTCAACACAATAATCCCACAACAGCTCATCAATAAATTAAACCTGCTGGGCCTCAACAATTCCCTCTGTAATTGGATCCTGGACTTTCTAACCGGAAGACCTCAGTCAGTCCGTGTCGGCCACAACACCTCGAGCACTACCACACTGAGCACAGGTGCCCCACAGGGCTGTGTGCTCAGCCCGCTGCTCTTCACGCTGCTGACCCACGACTGCACTGCCAAGTTCAGCTCCAACCACATCATCAAGTTTGCCGATGACACATCAGTGGTAGGTCTCCACAGCAACAACGATGAAACACACTACAGAGAGGAAGTGGCACAGCTGGCGGAATGGCAGAGTCAGCAGCACTAAATTCCTGGAGGTGCACATCACAGAGAATCTCACCTGGACCACCTCACCACCTTCTACAGGGGAACCATTGAGATATTTACCTTACACGATGCTCCAGCAAAGCAAATAGTATCGTGAAGGAGCCCACCCATCCTTCCCACAGTCTCTTCCAGCTCCTACCATCAGGAAGACGGTACCGGAGAATCAGAGCCTGCTCCGCCAGACAGCTCAACAGCTTTTATTCCCAGGCTGTGAGAACCCTGAACTCAACTCACACCACCACTCTCTGAAACCCCATACAAACCCCCTACCTCCGGAAACATGGACCACTCCCCACACACACACAACCTTACCACATCACAGAAAAAACTGTCAAACTTTTTTGTGCAATTCAAAGTGTGCTACACACAGGTGAGTGGGCCTGTACAAACCACCTGTAGTAACACACTCTCCTCTATTTACACTAGACACTTCACACACTACTGTGTGTACATAACCCCACAAAAGACTCCGTAATATATGTATGTTTATATGCTCATGCACTACAAATCACCTTACACTGTTCCCCAGCCAGCTGCTTAAATGTTTCTCTTTTTGCACATGTACAGTATTTGCGAGGCATTTGCACAGTTGTACAGTTTGTGTTTTTTTATTTTATGTATAGGTAACCACTTTTATATATAGCATATGTATAGTTAAATCTGACAGTAGGTTAGTTGTGTATAGGTTTATACTGTTTTACTTCATTGTTGTATGTCTGTATTCATGTAGCACCGTGGTCCTGTGAGGCACGACATTTCATTCCACTGTATGTCCACACATGTAGCGTAATGAAAATAAAGCTCATGAATGAAATACATTCATTAGTTTGGCCCTTTTAAACACAGGGACACCTTACAAAATATAAAATTACATAAATGAATAAATAAGAATTATTATTAATGTTACAAATGTAACAAACAAACAGCTCATAAACCTGAAACAAATCAAAACAGGCATGCATAACGTGATTCATAAAGTAGCCAGTTTTTCTAAGCAGATTATATTTGATAGATTATTAGAAGCAATATTTTCTTTGCACGATGCAGTATCTGCTCTGCACATCATCCCAATGATGCATCAGCAGGATGAATAAATACTTTCGTTAAAGCCTCGACAAAACATATTCTGTGCTTGGCAGCATTGTACTGATGTTACAGACTCGGGTGCGACGTACTGAATGTCAGTAAGCCATAAACACTTTAATAATTTACATTTATTGATAAAGGATAAAACCCACCCAAGCTTCCACAAGCCCTCACAAAACATCTCTGCAAATATTGGCCGGCTTGTTGGCTGGTTTGGATCCACAGCACTCCTACAAATTGAACAAGAACAAGAAAAGAGCTGAAAAGATTATCCACAACACAGCCGAGGCTGCCAACTGTGATTATCCATAAGCACTCGTAGGCAAGCTGTATTAGTCACAAGAAAAATTAGATAGTAAAATGTGGCGAGAATGTATTGGAGGATGCACAGATGCTAATCTCTTTGTTTAAAAACCCTTTAAATATAACAGTGTGCAAAATTGATTGTATTTTCTGAAGATGGGCACTGGACAATGAAAAAGGTCTTGTAGGAAAACTGACATTTTCATAAGCGCAATTAATGCCTTTTTTATGAGATCCACTACATGAGCCTTTTTTGTTTATGAGGCACAATTAAATGAGAGCAAGCTGTGAATGTTCTTCTTGATAAGTTTATGGAGCAATATTTTCTTTGTGCATTTAATATCGACCTCTGAGAAAAACAAAGCTATGGTTTGCTGCCATTTTACACAAAGCAGGGTCTGAAAGAGACATGATATATAAGTTATAATTTTATCGAATGCATTAAATGCAAAAAAAAAATATGTTTCTCATTATTTATGACTATATCTTATTTATATCCATATTTATATGTATTCACACACACACACACACACACACACACACAGAATTAAATACTGAATTAAAACTGAATTAAATACATTTGTATTTTTAAAATTAGAATAAACAAAATATTAATGAATTATATATATACAGTGGGTACGGAAAGTATTCAGACCCCCTTAAATGTTTCACTCTTTGTTATATTGCAGCCATTTGCTAAAATCATTTAAGTTCATTTTTGTCCTCATTAATGTACACACAGCACCCCATATTGACAGAAAAACACAGAATTGTTGACATTTTTGCAGATTTATTAAAAAAGAAAAACTGAAATATCACATGGTCCTAAGTATTCAGACCCTTTGCTCAGTATTTAGTAGAAGCACTCTTTTGATTTAATACAGCCATGAGTCTTTTTGGGAAAGATGCAACAAGTTTTTCACACCTGGATTTGGGGATCCTGGGAAACGTTGGTGGACAGTCATTTTTAGGTCTCTCCAGAGATGCTCAATTGAGTTTAAGTCAGGGCTCTGGCTGGGCCATTCAAGAACAGTCACAGAGTTGTTGTGAAGCCACTCCTTCGTTATTTTAGCTGTGTACTTAGGGTCATTGTCTTGTTGGAAGGTAAACCTTCGGCCCAGTCTGAGGTCCTGAGCACTCTGGAGAAGGTTTTCGTCCAGGATATCCCTGTACTTGGCCGCATTCATCTTTCCCTCGATTGCAACCAATCGTCCTGTCCCTGCAGCTGAAAAACACCCCCACAGCATGATGCTGCCACCACCATGCTTCACTGTTGGGACTGTATTGGACAGGTGATGAGCAGTGCCTGGTTTTCCACACATACCGCTTAGAATTAAGGCCAAAGTTCTATCTTGGTCTCATCAGACCAGAGAATCTTATTTGTCACCATCTTGGAGTCCTTCAGGTGTTTTAGCAAACTCCATGCGGGCTTTCATGTGTCTTGCACTGAGGAGATGCTTCCGTCGAGCCACTCTGCCATAAAGCCCCGACTGGTGGAGGGCTGCAGTGATGGTTGACTTTCTACAACTTTCTCCCATCTCCCGAATGCATCTCTGGAGCTCAGCCACAGTGATCTTTGGGTTCTTCTTTACCTCTCTCACCAAGGCTCTTCTCCCCCGATAGCTCAGTTTGGCTGGACGGCCAGCTCTAGGAAGGGTTCTGGTCGTCCCAAACATCTTCCATTTAAGGATTATGGAAGCCACTGTGCTCTTAGGAACCTTAAGTGCAGCAGACATTTTTTTGTAACCTTGGCCAGATCTGTGCCTTGCCACAATTCTGTCTCTGAGCTCTTCAGGCAGTTCCTTTGACCTCATGATTCTCATTTGCTCTGACATGCACTGTGAGCTGTAAGGTCTTATATAGACAGGTGTGTGGCTTTCCTAACCAAGTCCAATCAGTATAATCAAACACAGCTGGACTCAAATGAAGGTGTAGAACCATCTCAAGGATGATCAGAAGAAATGACAGCACCTGAGTTAAATATATGAGTGTCACAGCAAAGGGTCTGAATACCTAGGACCATGTGATATTTCAGTTTTTCTTTTTTAATAAATCTGCAAAAATTCTGTGTTTTTCTGTCAATATGGGGTGCTGTGTGTACATTAATGAGGGAAAAAAAAAGAACTTAAATGATTTTAGAAAATGGCTGCAATATAACAAAGAGTGAAAAATTTAAGGGGGTCTGAATACTTTCCGTACCCACTGTATATATACACACATACACTCACTGGCCTCTTTCTTAGGTACACCTTGCTAGTACCGGGTTGGACCCCATTTTGCCTTCAGAACTGCCTTAATTCTTCGTGACATAGATTCAACAAGGTGTTGGAAACATTCCTCAGAGATTTTGGTCCGTATTGACATGATAGCATCACGCAGTTGAGACAGAACCGTTGAGACAAGGCAGGATAGATCCATGCTTTCAGGTTCTTTACGCCATATTTTGACCCTACCATCTGAATGTCGCAGCAGAAATCGAGACTCATCAGACAGGCAACGTTTTTCCAATCTTCTACTGTCCAATTTTGGTGAGTCTGTGTGAATTGTTGTCTCCGTTTCTTGTTCTTAGCTGACAGGAGTGGCACACGGTGTGGTCTTCTGCTGCTGTAGCCCATCTGCTTCAGGGTTCGATGTGTTGTATAATACGTCAGGATAAGCATACTGACTGCAGAGGCGGCAAGATCGCGAGTAAGCTTAGTACAAATTTTCTGTATTTTAGAGTAAATATCTGCTAGTTGTGAGATGTGATTCGTTTACTGCTTCTTTTATTGAAAACGTTCGTGCTAATTGTGCTTGTTGTTTACTATTGGCTTTAATTAGAAAGTACAAATAGACTGTTTGCTACCTGTTAGACTGCGATTAAAGGGTGGCAAACTGAGCTGCACTTAGTATTGATTCGAGCCATTCGGGTGCTATAGACTTTGTTGTGATAATTAAAAAGGCGTGGACAGCTGTTTTCACTCAAGTGGATTAGCTTTGTATTTAAGTTGAGCTTAGTTAGCTGGCGCGGAAGCATTATTGGAAGCGTTCAGCCCTCGTGCTCAGTCACCTCATGTGAAGGCTGGTCAATTGGGCACCTTCCTAGAAGAGCTGGGTGGCCTGTTGTCCTCATTCCCTGAGGATGGTAGTCCACTTATAGTCTTTGGTGATTTCAATATTTATTCGAACAAGCCTCATGCTGTGCATTGTCTTTCACTCCTAGCATCTTTTGACTTAAAACGCCTTACCACCACAAGCACTCACAAATGTGGCAGCCAGTTGAACTTAATTTACACACGCAACTGTGTTGCAGACAACATATTGGTAAAACCCCTACACACCTCTGACCACTACTTCATTTCATTTTACCTACATCTTGCTACACTTCAAGCACCTCTACCAGTTACCTTAAGACGAAACCTTCGTTCCCTTTCACCCTCACATCTTTCCTCTGTAGTGTCCTCCTCTCTTCCCTCACCTACCCATTTCTCAGTTTTGGATGTGAACGCTGCAACTGACACTTTGTTCTCCACTTTAACTTCTTGTCTAGGCCAATATGTCCTCTCTCCTCCAGGCCAGCACGTGCTGCCCCTTCTAACTCCTGGTTATTTGATGTTCTTGGTGAACATTGCTCCAAACTCAGGGCAGCAGAGAGAAAATTGCACAAATCTAGATATCCCTCAGACCTAAGTATCTATCAGTATTTGCTTTCATCTTTCATTGCTGAAGTACATACTGCCAAGGCTTCATACTTTCACAACAATATCAACAGCACATCTGACAAACGCAATCTCTTCAAAAATTTAACTCTCTCCTCTGTTCCCCTCCACCACTTCCTTAACAGCCGATGACTTTGCCACATTCTTCACAAACAAAACTAGGTCAATCAGTAGCCAGTTCTCAGCTCCACACATGCAGGAACTCAAACCAACCACATCTGCTGCTAAAACTCCCCTCTTCGCCTTCTGTCCCTTCACTGAGGCAGAAGTATCCAAACTTCTCCTCTCCAGCCATCCTACAACATGTCCTAATCCCCTCACACCTTCTCCAAGCAATCTCTCCTTCACTCTTACCAGCACTCACACACATCATCAACACATCTCTCCTCACAGGCACCTTCCCAAATGCATTCAAGCAGGCTCAGGTTACCCCACTGCTCAAAGAAAACTACATTAAACACTTCTCTTATAGATAGCTACAGACCTGTCTCTCTCTCCTTCCATTCATAGTGAAAACACTTTCAACCAGTTATCTTCTTTTCTGTCAAAGCATAACCTACTGGATGTTAACCAATCAGGGTTCAGACGTGGACATTCAACTGAGACTGCACTACTCTCAGTCACTGAAGCCCTGCGGATTTCAAAAGCTGATACCAAATCATAAGTTCTCATTCTGCTGGATCTGTCTGCTGCTTTTGACACTGTTAACCATCAGATCCTCCTGACCACCCTCTCATCACTGGGCAATACAGGGATTCCACTTCGCTGGTTTTAATCCTATCTCAATGGTTGATCTTTCAAGGTGGCCTGGGGAGGGGAGGTATCCACAGAACATCAACTGCTCACTGGGGTTCCACAGGGCTCGGTTCTTGGACCTCTCCTCTTCTCCACATTAACTTCATCACTAGGTCCCATCATACAAGCACATGGTTTCTCATACCATTGCTATGCTGATGACACACAGCTCTAACTCTCATTTTGACCAGATGATCGAACGATATCTGCACGGATCTCAGGCTGCCTTGCAGACATCTCAGCATGGATGACAGAACATCACCTATAGTTCAACCTGGCAAAGACTGAGCTTCTTGTCTTCCCTGCCACTCCAAATCTACAGCATGATTTCCATCCAGCTAGGTTCTTTTACAATTACCCCATCAAGTTAAATCAGAAATCTTGGTGTACTTTTCGATGACCAGCTGATTTTCAAATACCAAATATCAAAAACTGCTCGATCTTGCAAGTTTGCATTGCACAACATCAGAAAGATCAGGCCCTTCCTTACACAGCATGCTGCACAACTTCTTGTCCAGGCCCTTGTCATTTCTAGACTGGACTACTGCAATGCTCTTCTAGCTGGACTTCCATCATGCAAAATCAAACCTTTACAAATGATTCAGAATGAAGCGGCACAACTGGTCTTCAGCAAACCCAAAAGGGCCCATGTCAAACCTCTCTTTATTTCCCTGCACTGGCTCCCGGTTGCAGCTCGCATCAAGATCAAGACACTGATGTGTGTCTGTATTGCTTATTGTATTCCTCAATTGTAAGTCGCTTTTGATAAAAGCGTCTGCTAAATGAATAAATGTAAATGTTGTGCCTTCAGAGATGGAATTCTGAATACTTTGGTTGTAACGAGTGGTTATTTGAGTAACTGTTGCCTTTCTATCATCTCTAACCAGTCTACATCAACAAGGCATTTTTGTCCGCACAACTGCTGCTCATTTGTAATTTTCTGGATACCCTAGAGATGGTTGTGCGTGAAAATCCCAGTAGATCAGCAGTTTCTGAAATACTCAGACATCCCCTTTCTTCCCCATTCTGATGCCCGGTTTGAACTTCAGCAAGTCGTCTTCACCACATCTAGATGCCTAAATGCATTGAGTTGCTGCCATGTGATTGGCTGATTAGCAATTTGTGTTACCAAGAAATTGAACAGGTGTACCTAGTTACGTGGCCGGTGAATGTATATTAGTGTGCAGTCAAACGATTGATCGCATCCAAAATAAAAACATGTGTTTGCATAATATATATGTATGTTTGGTGTATATTTATGTATAAATACGCACACATACAGACAGTACATATTTTGAGAATATTTACATCTCTATATTTATATTCATATAATTTATATTATAAATAAATACATTTAATATAAACATAATAATTTTTCTAAAATATATACATACATTTGGTGTGTATCTCTCTCTCTCTCATATATATAATTTATATACATATTTGCATAATTTATATATATATAGTAACTCTCGCTACAAAAATCTGCCTTATTTGTGAAGAGAGCCTGTTATGTACTTCTGCAAGCTGCCACTAAATCACATCTAAAAATGTGAATTTCCAACCAAAGTGGTCTCTTGTCCCTTGACAGGGGAACAGGCATTCATTAGTCTCCAGCAACAGGTATTGAAGTCCTCCCTCCTCTCCCTAATTTTACTCACTTACGCCAACAGCTGCCTCAAATTAACATGCTCCTTCAGGTATGCAAATATATGCAAATGCATGGGTAGTTGCCCCCTCTGAGCCTTGAAGTCGAAGTACAGAGGAAAGAAAAGGTTGAAGAGTTTGGAAAGCATGCTCTGGTAAACATCTGTTTGGGCCTCTGCGCTCACCATCCCTGGAGAGTTAATGAGCCAGATTCAGCTAGCGCAAATGTTATCGATGATTACATATGTGTGATTAATGGTATTCCCACACATGCAATTTTTGTTTTTCTTTATCATTGCATTTAATGAACAGCTAAAACAGCTTTAAACTCTAATGAGGAATATATATATATATATATATATATAATATGTAAACACATAAACACATACACCTGCACAAGCAAATCTCTTTTTGTTTTATTTTGAGATTAAGTCTAAAATAACAGTTACTGAGTCAAACGTTTGCAACTTAGCCTGCTAATCAAAACGTCAGAAGAAGATATATATTTTGATTAAAGATTTTCTTTGTTTTCTGATCTGCTAGGTAAACATGATCTAAAAATACGGCTTGAATACTGAAGCAACACTTGTGGCAGTTTTTTGGCACCACTTCAAAATACTGTGGCCCCAAAAAGTATTTGGACACAGAAGTCAGAGGTTTAGAGTAAAGTTAGTTAAAAATGTATGAGTGGCGTCTGTAAACAAATGCTGCAAGACCTTTCACAACTGACTTCACTTATCTGGGCCATTTTTGTAGCGGCTCTCTGATCTCAAGATGATTTTTTGTGTTTTCCCTCAGGCTTCACAAACATTTGACAACCAGAACATGTCGAAATGTCTTTGAACTCTGTTTCAAACCCTTTAAAATGTTCTACAGGGGCAACTCTGCACACATTTGATTTCAGTGGAGATTGCCGTTAGCATATTGCTAAGCTAATGACAAAATACTAAGCAAACAAATACATTAACCGGGCTTCCATCCAAAGTTGTAAATTTAACTTATGCAAAAAATTGAAATATTGCATGAAACATTGGCGAATAAGCACCGTTTCTTTCCAATGAGTCTAAGAGAACAAACTTCCTGGTAAACTGGCACTATAGGTCTATATATCAATAAGAAAAGTAGGTGAAACCACTGAATATAATAATTTTCATATATAATAAATTACTTGTGCCTCAGAGCGAGCAGATGAAACAAAATAACTGCGGTCATTGATTTTTGCCTGCTGTTTGGAAACGCAGTTGTGTAACAGTTCGGAGAGGCAATTATATAGAAATACTTTGATGGCAGACTTTGCTCGGGCATTTCAAAATGACCATAACAACATTTAAGATGTTGTGGAACAAGATCGGTCCGCTGGTTAGACATGTTTTGCCGTCCCATAGCGCAAAGTCACATTACTTTTTTGATGTGCATTGAGTAATTTACTCTGCAAATGCGTTTTCATCTCCCATTATTCGCATTAACCTTTTTTTCCATCAAGTCTAAAACCACCTGAAACGAGCGTAAAAACTTTTTTGCAAATTAAGGGATTTTTATTCAAAATGTGGTGTTTCCAAAACTCGTTTCTGATGCGATATTTCAAAATGTGCATAAACACAGGGTGATTGAAACAGCTATTGACTGTATAAATATTAAGTAAAATAATCAATTTTAAACTGTTTTCATTATTGAAAAGTTTCTATATACACTTGTCTGCCATCTTTCCTGCTCTGTGAAGGCTACAAGCAATGCTCCCTTATAGTCTGGCCAAAATAGATAGGCTATATTACACAGAACAGATCTATGCATATTTCTATCCTAATTCAGACGAGACGACTTTTCACTGCAGAAATCAATATTATGGATTCACAAGATGTTAATTGCTGGACTGGAGTCATGTGGATTACTTATGGATTATTGTGATTTTTTATCAGCTGTTTGGACTCTCATTCTGACGGCACCCGTTCACTGCAAAGGATCCCCTGGTGAGAAAGTGATGTGAAGCTAAATTAACACTGCAATTAACATGCAATAAAATGTCTGAAAACATGTTCAGTTTACACTAAAGTATATTGTTTTAAAGTACCTAATTAATCTTTTTAAAACTACTAAATTGTACTTCATTTTCACAAGGGTATCTACTGTTTTACAGTTTAAAACCTAACAAATATCTTTATGTGAAATGTTAACGTTGGCTTTAAAATAAATGCCACTTGTTTTGATATTGACTTATGCAATACAAAGACATTCATGCATTTTTAACTATAGCTTATGTGTCCAAACACTTTTAGGTGCCACTGCACGTCTTTTCACCTGCTGCTGAATCCCAGCGGTGGTTGCTGTGGTGGGCTACGATCAGGGTCTAGAGGAAGAGAGAACACAAGCAATACAGAATGCAGTGGTGCATGCTGGAACACATGCATGCTCCTGAACTTCCAGCATTAACTGGGCTAATTTGATGCGGCCAAATGCATTTTTAGCAAGTCTTCTCATGACTTTTTAATGCGAGCACCATAAAGCTTGGGAAAAGAGGGGGGCTGGAATTATTTTTGTGGGTCAGAGGCAGCCTTCCTAGAGACTTCTAGAATCTACTGCGATAAATCAAGTAGGCTCATTAAAAATAAACTGCCTGTGATGTGATGGTTCTCAACATCCACGTGATTGCTTTACATTTAATTGCAAAGCAATAATCATAGACTCGGATGCTATTTATGCTGACATTGTGCTGTGATACAAATTTGAGGTGTCATTTACACTGGGTGGGCAGGAATCTTGAAGTGCTTTTTTAAAAGTTTAATTAACTTAGTATTTTTAGAAGTGTTTAAACTGCACATTTACATAACATGGCCATATTAGCAGGCCATGTAGGCAGCAATGTGCAATGAATGATCAATTATCCAATGATGTGCTTGCTTTAATTTTAAACAACAATAAACAAACATACATTCACTGGCCACTTTATTAGGTACACCTGTTCAATTGCTTGGTAACACAAATTACTTATCAGCCTGCAATTACATGACAGCAACTAAATGCATTTAGGCATCTAGATGTGGTGAAGACGACTTGCTGAAGTTCAATGAATGGTCCGACAAAGAGGAAAAATCCAGTGAAAGGCAGTTGTGTGGACGAAAATGCCTTGTTGATGTCAGAGGAGAATGGGCAGATTGATTAGATAACTCAAATAACCACTCTTTACAACCAAGGAATGCCGAATACCATCTCTGAACACACCACACGTCGAACCCTGAAGCAGATGGGCTACAGCAGCAGAAGACCACACCAGGTGCCGCTCCTGTCAGCTAAGAACAGGAAACGGAGGCTACAATTCGCACAGACTCACCAAAATTTGACAATAGAAAATTGAAAACCGTTGCCTGGTCTGATGAGTCTCGATTTCTGGTGCAACATTCAGAAGGTAGGGTCAGAATTTGACGTAAAGAACACGAAAGCATGGATCCGGTTTGCCTTGTCTCAACTATTCAGGCTGGTGGTAGGGGTGTAATGGTCTGGGGGATATTGTCTTACCAATTGTAGTATCTGCGGTTTGTCTCATTTTATGAATCAAATTACATCACTGAGAAAATGGATGCTAAACGACTACAAAAGCACTGCACAAAACCGTGCAGCGCTATAAGTCACAATAATGGTAATCAATCGGTATTCAATTCACTTACATTTATGAGTGAAGTACCGTTTACTCTTTCATGAAACTATCATTGTTAATGAACCCCAAGTGCCACCTACAGACCTGTAATGTGAAGAGTAGGCTGGCGAAATGGTGATATGAAAGGACTTTATTATGTTACCAATTATGCAGCATTATGAAAGCGGCTTATGAAATGCTCATTGTGCTCATTATGAAATGCTCATCATGAAATGCACATCAAGCTTGCATTTATTGGATAAAAATACAGAAAAAACTGTATTATATAGTAATATAGTATAGTAATATAGTAATATAGTGAAATATTTTTTCAATTTAAAAGAATGTTTCTCTATTTTAATATACTTAAAAATATGATTTATTTATGTGATGCAAAGCTGAATTTTCAGCATCATTAATCCAGTCTTCATTGCATGATCCTTCAGAAATAATTCTAATATTTGTAATCTTTCTAAAATCTGATTTATAATCAAAATTGGAAACCGTTGTGCTGCTTATTTTATTTTTTTATTTATTTTTGGAACCCAATACTTTTGTGGGGATCACTGATAAATAAAAAAATAAAAAGAACAGCATTTATTCAAATTAGGTGTTTTCTAACAATATCGATGTTTACTATCACTGTTTCTAGCAATTTAGCAAATATTTGCTGAATGAAAACCAATTTCTTAATATATATATATATATATATATATATATATATTAATTGCATGATTGTCATGAGTTAACTTGCGATTAATTGCAATTTTTTATTTGTTCTAAATGTACCTTAAATTAATACTTTTTACGTTTTTAATACTATAATCAACATGGGCTTGGAAAAATATGGATGCTTTATGCAAATGTATGTTTATTATTATTGAAACCATAGTCAACATAGAGCATGAAGACCAGACATTTTTCAAAGGTAATTTATGTTTTCAAAGAACTTGTTCATGTCTATTAGACACATGAAGAAAGAAATACAAGGTTCCCATTACTTCTCTTTCTTTGCACTGAGCAATTTACTGACACAAACCTGTTTACATTTTTGCAGGACAGGCCAGATCACTTCTTCTGAACATGCTAAATGTACATAGCCTATATTGTTTATTATTACATTTGTTTGCCTCTCTGTGCCCACTACTGTATTTTGATGTAGCTAAATCCTCAATAAAACAGTTTTCATTGATATATTTTACTGTTTCAAGTCATTTATCTTTGGTGATACATTTTTGTCTCAAGGTCTGTATTTAAAGTCACACCAGAGGTGTTCAGCTGGGATTAGGACTTGTCTTTCTGCAGACCAGTCAAGTTCTTCCACACTGACTGAATCATCATTTCTCTTTGATACTTGCCTTATACACAGAGACACTGTCGTGTTAGAATAGAAAAGGGTTCTGTCCAAACTGTTGCTATAAAATTAGAAGCACACAATTCCCTAGAATATCATTATATGCTTAAACATTAAGATTTGTACTCATGGAAATTACTAAAATAGTATAACATTTCATTAAAAGGGGGTGACCCAATACTTTTGGAAATATAGTGTATATGTACAGTATATATATATATATATATATATATATATATATAAACATATACTGACCTCAAGCTTTTCAACATATATTGTTACAAAAGTTATATTAAAATAAAGGCTGTGCTTTTTAAACATTGTATTAATCAAAGAATCCTGAAAAAAGAATCACAGGTTTCCAGCATTGATAATAAATTATACTTGCATAAAATATATTTTAAAGTATATTAAAGAATTTAGCAAATAAATGCAGTCTTGATGACCATAATTGACTTGAAAATAAAAAGTAATGTATCCAAACTTTTGACCTCTCTCTCTCTCTCTGTGTCTATATATATATATATATATATATATATATATATATATATTTAGTGGTGGGTTGCTATCGGCGTTAACGTTGCGTTAACGTGAGACTCTTATCGATAAAAAATATCGCCGCTAATCTATTCTCAAAGTTGGGTTGGGAGCTGGGTCTATACTCACGCACTATGATGACTTTCACCCTGATATTTTAGCGGATGTATACCTAGCCGAATTGCACTGTAGGGGGCGAGAACGAGTCTTCGAACTAGAGGCTCGCAGTCCGTGACGGACAGATTGTTAACGGCTGGTCTATGTGGTAATACAATCGGGCAGGACATCCAAACGCTCACCTATCATTCATCAACCTCAAATATGGCTTTTCATCTGAAAGATGTATGTAGTAGCAACTTTACATGGCCGCTCAATATGATGTTAACCTAGAGAAATGTGCGCTATTGAAGTGTTTGTGTGGAAGCGTTTGCTGCAGGACAGGCTCCGTGCGCTCACTTGCTCTTAAAATCTCCGTCATTTTTG
Organism: Gymnocypris eckloni scoliostomus; assembly: GCA_027564155.1. Classification (NCBI taxonomy): domain Eukaryota; kingdom Metazoa; phylum Chordata; class Actinopteri; order Cypriniformes; family Cyprinidae; genus Gymnocypris; species Gymnocypris eckloni. The sequence continues at coordinate 16,221,522 of CM050418.1, read as the reverse complement.
GTCATACAGATAAAAGTAGCCTAATACATCTTTCGAATCTGTAAAGACTCTACGTTTATTTGTGTGCACTCAGAATAACAACGAAACGTTGCGCTTTTAAGCAAACAGGATGCGCTTTAGGTCTCATGTGAACTTGAGCGAGAAACTTAGAAACTATAGAACTTAGAAAAATATATCTTTAGAGAGTGAAATGTCAAAAAAATAAAAATAGAATACGTGTGTGTTAGCATGGATGATTTACATGAAATTTAATCTGTGCAACACTGTGCATAATAAGATGGCTTTCAGTTCAATATAATAACAAAAAACGACATTTTGGGTTTTTATTCAACTAATAAGGTGGGCACGCTGTGATCTGTACTATATTTTTACTGTAATTGACAGTTATCGGCAAAAAAAACACAACAACAACACGGGAGTGGGAGTCATTCTTCCGGGAGCGGAACGGGATTTTCCTCCAGTTTTTTCGTGGGATTGGGACGGGAAGAGATTAAAGTTTGTGATGCATTTTGGAAACAGGAGATGAGCCCCTGGTCTAATGCGCCACCTGGCTTGAGAAACCCGCTCAAAGACTTACTTTAGTCATTATTTGGGTAGCACACATATTCTGAATGCCTTCGCAGAATTCAAATGAGCCATTTTAATCTAGATTAATCTAGATTAAAAAAATGTATCTATGCCCACCTCTAATATATATATATGTATATGTGTGTGTATATGTATATATATATATACATATATATAAAAAAATGTCACCGTCTCTATTTTATTATTACAATCAAAAACACACTTCTTTAGAGACAAACTTCCCGAGCAGTTCCCGTGCAGCGCTGCCGAATGAAGCTCATTGATGGGGGCGCTCTTGCTCTCACTCTGGTCGATGTGTGCGCGGGAGAAATGCTCATTCAAGGAGTTCCACCCTTCATGACATCATGAAGAGCCATGATCTAAAAAAAACTTCCGAAACTTGTAAGAAATCCGTATTTGGCACAGAAATACTCTGTTATACATCCAAATAGTCTTTTTGAAACTTTGGCTATGTTTAGCATGAGAAAAGTGATGAAACCCTGTTTTTTGGCATATTGATTATCATTTGTATAACCAAAGTATTACCACAAATACCATGGTTAAATGAGCCTGATCTCATGAAAACGTACCTGTGGTAACTTTTTTGCAAGATGTTAAATACATAGTGCCATGTAGGTTTAGTGACGTATTCGATGTTAAATGTCCACTGAGTGGAGCTAAAATACTTTATCTATGTGCACAAAAGGCATATTTCTCTCAAATATTGTTCACAAATCTGTCTAAATCTGTGTTAGTGAGCACTTCTCCTTTGCCGAGATAATCCATCCACCTCACAGGTGTGGCATATCAAGATGCTGATTAAACAGCATGATTATTGCACAGGTGTGCCTTAGGCTGGCCACAATAAAAGTTTTAGATCTTTGAGTTCAGCTCATGAAATTGGGGCAAAAACTAAAATGTTGCATTTATAATTTAGTTTAGTGTATGTTTTATGTACGTTTTTGGTTTTGTATGTGTCACCGCAGTTCTGACTTGAAATGTCCGTTGAGTGGCTTTTATGACGTTTTAAAATAACGTACCATCTGCACTACACCTAAACCTACCGGATAGTATGAACTAAAGTGAATGTGACGTAAAAACATAATCACAAGCATGCCATTTTAACTTGTTTTTCTATTTTCTTTCATCGCGAGTCATGTTTTTGATGGGATTAGTAGGCCTACCAGAGAATTCCACATCCTAAGTCCAATTCCATGCTGGCTGAGCTACTGAGAAAGCTCATTATGTAGAGCTTTCTCGTTATGTAGCTAAAAATAGGGAGCTGCAATCATAACTGTGTACGAAAACAATTACAAATGCTCCCTGTTTTACCGCCTCTAGTATTAATTTATGTTGGAAACTGCAGTGATATGTAGCCTAATTATTGATACGCGTTTCATGTTTTGCGAAAAAGTTATGTTGCCTATGTTTTCGTCATGAGATCAAGTTGGAACAAAATATGGTTAGTGTAGCAAAACCATGGTTAATTTGTGATTACCATGTTTTTGGTTTGTTTTTATTTGTATTAAAACCTTGGTTAATTTTCCTAAGGGCGTGCTGCATATGTTTGTTTTTTACACTAACATACTCAACTGTCATTACTTTCTCTTTTTTTTTAACTAGGCCTATTCAGTTCCTGGAATCCTATTTATAGATTTTGGGATTTGGCTTCTGTTCTGTATTTACGATTGTAAACATGACTTACATGCTTGATTTGATGTTTTAAAAATGCTGCATTAGTGAAATTATTCATATGGGGAAAAAAGTAAGTCATGGAAAATATGCCCAAAGATGTATGCACATAGACCAACAGTTAAAAATCAAACAACTCCCTATGCAAACAACTAATGTCTTACGCTATTCTAATCAGATATTCAGTGTTCAGACATTCTTTTCGATGCTCATCAGCAAATGGAACTATTCACGTATGGACCTACAATGTCTCATAAACATGCTGGGAATTTATTAGATGAACCAATATGTTAACTTGCAGTTGATAGCCATAAATCCAACATAATGTGTTGACGAGTTATTATTGGAGAGAGAGGTACTGTACAGTAAGCTGCCACTGTGGGTGAACCATTTGAAATGAAAGTCGATTTGCCTGAGGGCGACATAGCCTGCAATCTCCCAAGTCTGCAGTTACCCAGGCAGAAACCAGAGACCTCGAACTCCCACTCAGCTCACACACACATACACACAATCAAGTTATGTTAAATAATGCAGAAATTTGTGATACTCAATCGCATGTGTATATAATGTATTTTCCTTAACTTGTGGAAGTATCTGTCTTTTGCACTTTAACTTTCTTATTGGTACTGTTTTTGGTGCCTGATTAGTGCCAGAAAAATTGCTTAACTAATAGTGTATTTATTCATGTCTTTTAAATATATCACATTATATTACTAAAGCTAGTTCCCTTGTCGAGTCGGTTTCTCAACATGACGTATGGGGGAAACCCTTTTTCTTCGAAATGTTGAAGCCTGATTGAATCGGATTGCCAAGCCTGTGAATAATTGCTAATCAAGATCCTTCTGGCGCAGCTGATCGGTGTTGTTGTGTTTGTCCAAAAAACACAAATAAAAGTCGGGACAATGGTGGGCAGTTCTTCTTTCTTTTATTCTTTACTGTGCAATGACTGAATCACGAACTCCGTTAACATAGTTGTCTCTTTTCTTTTTAACAATAAGCTGGCCAACTAAAATCTAACCCAGGGTGGCCAACAGTGCTTATTCTTGAGTTTAGTCTATTCAACACAATACACTACAGTTGTTCGCAGCGGTGGCCGGCAGAATTCAGGTTACTCCTTCAGGAGGCTCTAACGAGGGGCTGACGTCGGTCCAACGCCCACGTCGCCCTCGCACGCTGGAGCATCTGCTGATCTATCCCCGGAAATTGTCTACTTCGGCTGTGAAGGGGACGATGCCATGTCCACGAATGGCTCCGACCCGGATGCCTGGTCGCTGGCACATAAATTGCTTGGAGATGAAAGCTGTTCGTCTGGCGCTGCAGAACTTTCTTCCGTTTGTGAAAGACCACCATCTTCTAATCCGAACGAACAACACGGCAGTGGTGGCATACATCAATCGTCAGGGAGGAAGGCGCTCGTGTGCTCTGCAGGGATTGGCAAGACACCTGCTCTTGTGGGCAGATCGGGTACTTCTCTAGATTCGAGCAGTTCATGCACCGGGCAGTCTCTTTGGCGAAGCGGAGATCAACCTTTTTGCATAGGAAGAGAACGCCCACTACCCACTGTACTTCTCGCTGACGACTGCTACCCTGAAAGGGGATGCGCTGTCAAGCCGCTGGCCCAACGGTCGGAAACCACCGTCTAAACGTTAGATAGACGGATCTTTCCTCGGCGAGAGCCGCCAAGCGGACGTGCCACAGAGACCTGCCCCTTTCTTCCCTGAGCTCCACGAAGAGCTCACTCGTTCATGGCGCTCCCCTCACTCAGCCCGAGCCCATGTACAGGGAATTCAGCTTCTCACGACAGTAGAGGGGGCAGAAAAAAAGCGTATGCGCGATCGCCTCGGGTTGAGGACACCGTCACGGCCCACCATTCTAAGCCATGTTGAGCCACAGCTTACATCGCTGAAAATGCATATATTTCTGCAGGACACACAGTATCTGCCCTCCATACGATGGCAGTCCTGCAGGCATTCCAGACGTGACTGGTGAGGTCCCTGGACAAAGAAGGCCTGGACCCAGAGTCGTTCTGCAAGTTGCAGACGGCAGTTGACCTAGCCCAGGGAATCGGCCGCAGCATGGGCTGGGTGGTTCTGCATCGGGTGGTTCTGCATCGCCACCTATGGCTGACGGTAGGGAAATGCAGGATGCAGAGAAGAAGCAGCTCCTCGTCACCCCACATTTCAGCCCGAGAATCATTTCATAGCTGTGAATCTGAAAGATTATTGCATTTCTTATTTTCATATCCAGGTGGCCCCTCATCACAGGCATTTTCTGCAATTTGCATTTGAGGGTGTTGCATACCAATGCAAAGTGTTACCGTTCGGGCTGGCTTTGGCCGGTACGTTTACGATGTGCATGAATGCAGCGCTCTCGCCCCTGAGACTCAGTGGAATGCGCGTGCTGAACTATCTCAATGACTGGCTATCTCGCCCAATCGAGGAGTGTGCTCGAGGAACATAAGCTCAGACTCCTCGCCCATTTAGCGGATCTAGGTTTGTCCGTGAACATGCAGAAGAGCACGCTACAGCCCTGCCAGGCGATTCATTTTCGGGGTATGGTTCTGGACTCGCGCACGATGATTGCATTCATGTCTTGAGTCTTACTACTGCCTCAGCGCCTTGCCTTCTGCATCAGCTATGTTCGAGTTGACCGGTACAGTTTTTTCACATGGCGGGATTTTATACGTTCCCCATACGTAATGTCGAGAGACCGACTCGATAAGGGAACGTCTCCGGTTGCTCATGTAACCTGGGTTCCCTGAGAGGAGGGAACGAGACATTATGTAGAGGGCCATGTAGAAAAAACTCCTTACAGCCTCAATAGCTCTCGCTCAGTCCAAAGATTCTGAGGTATTTTGGCGCCCGACATCGCTTATATAGCGGCTAAGCCAGCCAATCAGGTGAATGCTTGGATGCCATTGGCTATTGCAAAGCAATAGAGGGATTCAACCAGGCTTCAGAATTTCGAGGAAAAATTATTTTCCCCATACGTAATGTCTCGTTCCCTCCTCTCAGGGAACCCAGCTTACATGAGTAACTGGAGAAGTTTTCAGTTGGCCTTCAGTACACATTTTAAAAATATATATATTTTTTGAAGTTGTAAATATACAGAATATCTTTAATATCAGAATAACAGAGTACATATTACAAGAAAATACTTAAGTCTTTCTAATCTGTTACTTGCCATTTCTTTGTAATTTATAGAAGCAATTTTGAGTGAAAATTGTTCCAAAGTAATTTATATCCTAAATTGAATACAGTTTCACGAGTTCACCCTTACATTTAATCTGATAGCAGTAGTAGGCATATTTGGCTTGCTGTCCTGGGGGGAGGGCTCCGAGCCCGGAACATGGCCCGAACCCAGAGAACTCCCCCGTCCCTGATGAGGGATGAAATAGATTAGGGGTGAGGAGTTGGGGTGGAGGAGGGATGCCGGAAAACTGTCACTGGACAGAGGTAGGCAGGCTGTATCTATTTATACATGTACGCGTTGTGCTCATTAGGATGGTTAGCTAAACGAGTTGCACCTGTGCCAAATCGGTTGATTATCTGATCGTGCTCCTCCCGAACCTTGTTAATAAAACATCATTTCACGAGTTCACCCTTACATTTAATCTGATAGCAGTAGTAGGCATATTTGGCTTGCTGTCCTGGGGAGGGCTCGAGCCCGGAACATGGCCCGAACCCAGAGAACTCCCCAAAAGAAGCTTGAGGCATGGGACAGCGGCCAGAGAGCCAGGGTTAGTTGCCCCCCAAAATATGCCTGCTGTGGAGAGATATGGATTGAGGTCGGCAAATGAAAAAGGAGGCAGGGCGACTGGTGAGCTTGCGGTGCACGACGGAGCTGCGGCTTGCGCGTGGGCTGGCGAGCCCTGCATGCTGCTGGAAGAGGAGCACGATGGCAGATGTCAAATGAGGGACTCTAGCTGCGTCCGAAGGAGCTGGGCTTTGCTGCACCGGACGGGTGGGTCCCTCTTGCAGCTGGAGGCGCGGTTTGACGTGTCGGATGGGGGGCTCTCGCTGAGCCTGGAGGGAGCCTGCAGCTCTGCTGCACCGGGAGGGAGAGCCTCGTCCGTCGCTGAGTATGCAGTATAACTCCAACGACGGACGGGGGGCTCACCCGGCGACCGAAGGGAGCCGTGGGTCTGCTGCACCAGGAGGGAGAGCCCCGTCCGACACTGAATAGGCAAGGAGATTCGAGGCGCGGTTGACGCATCGGATGGAGGGCTCCCAGCAACCGAAGGGAGCCAGCGGCTCTGCTGCACCGGAAGGGGAGCCCAGTCCGATGCTGAGAAAGCAAAGAGACGTGACTGATGGAGGGACTCTTACTGCGTCCGAAGGGAGCTGCGGCTCTGCTGCACCGGAGGGGAGAGTCCCCCTTTTCAGTTTAATGCAAGGCGCGGTTTTGGCGCGTCGGAAGAAGGGCTCCCGTTACAACCGAAGGGAGCCAGCGGCTCTGCTGCACCGGGAGTGGGAGCCCCATCCGCCGCTGAGCGCGCAGCGCAACTCGAAATGACGGACGGAGGCGTCACACTGCGACCGAAGGGAGCCGTGGGTCTGCTGCACCGGAAGGGGAGCCCCGTCCGATGCTGAGAAAGCAAAAGAGACGTGACTGGTGGAGGGACTCTCACTGCGTCCGAAGGGAGCTGCGGCTCTGCTGCACCGGAGGGGAGAGTCCCCCTTTCCAGTTTGATGCGAGGCGCGGTTTGGCGCGTCGGAAGAAGGGCTCCCGTTACAACCGAAGGGAGCCAGCGGCTCTGCTGCGCCGGGAGTGGGAGCCCCGTCCGCCACCAAGCGCGCAGCGCAACCCGGAATGACGGACGGAGGCGTAACACTGCGACCGGAGGGAGCCGTGGGTCTGCTGCACCGGAAGGGGAGCCCCGTCCGATGCTGAAGAAGCAAAGAGGCGCGACTGATGGAGGGACTCTCACTGCGTCCGAAGGGAGCTGCGGCTCTGCTGCACCGGAGGGGAGAGTCCCCCTTGCGACTTGATGCAAGGCGCGGTTTGACGCGTCGGAAGAAGGGCTCCCATTACAACCGAAGGGAGCCAGCAGCTCTGCTGCACCGGGAGTGGGAGCCCCGTCCGCCACCAAGCGCGCAGCGCAACCCGGAATGACGGACGGAGGCGTAACACTGCGACCGGAGGGAGCCGTGGGTCTGCTGCACCGGAAGGGGAGCCCCGTCCGATGCTGAAGAAGCAAAGAGACGCGACTGATGGAGGGACTCTCACTGCGTCCGAAGGGAGCTGCGGCTCTGCTGCACCGGAGGGGAGAGTCCCCCTTGCGACTTGATGCAAGGCGCGGTTTGACGCGTCGGAAGAAGGGCTCCCATTACAACCGAAGGGAGCCAGCGGCTCTGCTGCACCGGGAGTGGGAGCCCCGTCCGCCACCAAGCGCGCAGCGCAACCCGGAATGACGGACGGAGGCGTAACACTGCGACCGGAGGGAGCCGTGGGTCTGCTGCACCGGAAGGGGAGCCCCGTCCGACGCTGGGATAGCAAGGAGACGCGACTGATGGAGGGAGCTAACTGATCAGGGCTAAATGTGCTTCCCTTATGTGGAGTTGGTTGTACCTAATGTAGCTTTTGAAGGCGTCTGATGACCATCGACCGAGGGTCTGGATCTGATTTTGAGAGAGGCCTTTTTGAGCTGCTGTAGTTGCTGCTCCGATACGAAATGAATGGCAGGAAAAGTTTCCTGCGGGTAAGCCTGCTTGAGTGATGATTCGTTTTAGGTGTTTTTGGAACCAGAATCGTGTCACGGGGTGGTTAGAATCGTCGACGAAGAGGGGGTCCAGTGTGGATGTAGCTTGGGCGTTCCTGATTTGAAAATAAGAAAAGAGAGCCTGATAGGGTTGGATTGGAGATGGGAGGTTGAAAATGTATATGAAGTGGCCTTTCCTTTCTTGGTCGGTCTTACTTTGTTTGATAAAGTAGGCGATAGTTTCGCTGTCGATTATGGACAAAGCAGAGATGGTCGGATGGAGTTCGGGGTTGAATTTGGAGGTGATAGCGATTTCTGAGCACCTCAGGAAACCGAAGAAAGCCAATAGAAACATGGCATCGAGGGTACGGGCGGTGTGGATAGACTGGTATCCTGTGCGGAGAATTCGGATGCATTTTGTGAGGATGTCCAGAGTTATGGGCTGTCTGGAATCTGGGCTAGACGGTTGAGAGCGCTGAATTCCTCTGATTAATAGGGAAGTTTGGGAATTATTTATTTCGGAGGAGGAAACCGTAAATTAGTTTGTGGAAAAATTGAACGCCTTAAGTAACCTTTGATGGATCCGGCTTGGAGATTCTTGATGGAATTGAGGTAGGAGATAAATGACGTGATTGCCAGTAGAGAAAAATCGGGAAATGGCAGGTTGTAGGAGAGGTGAAATGCTTTGAAACATCGCCAAGCTGTTAGATATGACTGGATTGTTCTGGGTGAAACTGCTTTGAGGATGGAATCGAGAGACGAATCGAGGAGAGGTTTTAGGGGATGGGTTAGGGGAATATGAGTTGCGAATAGGGAGGTACTGGGGTTGGCGATGGGTCCGCCTCCGGAGCCAGCGCTCTGAATTTCTGAAACATAAATCGAGAGAGAGAATCAGCGATTAGATTTTTGGATCCGGGAATGTGTTTAGCCGTTATAATGAATTGATCGCATGCTGAAATCCATATTAGACGCGTCTTAGCAGTGGCATGAGAGCGAGGGAATGGGAACGGCCTTTATTAATGCAGTGGACAGTCGTCGTTATCGCAGTGCACCAGGATGCTGCGTGATGTCCAATTTTTTCCCCATAACGAGGCGGCGATAACTAGCGGGTAGAGTTCGAACAGTGCTGAGGACTGGGGAGAGTCGCGCATCTGGGGGGGCCATGAAGACGCGAACCAACGCCCTTGGTAGTATCCCCCGAAACCGACGGATGGGGCTGCGTCGGTAAACAGTTGGATGTCGTCGGGGAGGAGGACCAGATCGCTGTAAAAAAAAGTTAGACCGTTCCATTGTTTAAGGAAGGTGATCCATAAACTGATCTCATTGTGAGAAGCCTGATTTATGATAATTTGGTCGTCTAGGGCGTGTGCGGAGGATGCGAGTGCGAGCATGTGAGAGATGAAGGGGCGGCCTTGGGGAATTATGCGCATTGCGAAGTTAAAGTGACCGAGCAGGGACAGGAGATCGCGTTTGGAGCAATTGTGGCCCTCTGTGAAGGAGGAAGCCACTAGGATTATTCTGTCGATTTTTTCCTTGGGCAACGAAGCTTGGAATTTGACTGAGTCCAGGTTGATGCCCAGAAATTCGATGAGCTGTGTAGGACCTAAAGATTTTTCCTGCGCGATAGGGATTCCGAGCTCCGCGAAAATTCATTGGACTGTCGTGATGTTTTCGGCTGGGATGGCATCGGGGGGAGATACGATGAGGAAGTCGTCGAGCAGGTGGATTAGGTGAGGCACTGAATAGTTGTTAATCAGGATCCAGCAGATTGCCTCTGATAACATATCGAAAATTTTTGGGCTACTTCTACATCCGAAGGTTAGGCGTACTGAGAAATAAAACCTCTCACGCCAGCGGATCCCGAATAAGTGCCAAAAGTCTGGGTGGATAGGCATCACTTTGAAAGCAGAAGTGATGTCTACTTTTGCCAGCCACGCGCCGCGACCTACATTTTTGATCATGGTGATCGCTTGGTCTATATCGTGGTAGTGTAGAGAATATTCCTCGAGAGGTATGAGGCTGTTTATGCTAGAGAACGGGGAATTGTGTGGAGCTGATAGATCGATTATTAAGCGTTTTTTCCCCGAAAATTTCCTGGTAGCCACTCCGATAGGACTGATGCGAAAAGTCTCAAACGGTGGAGTATTGAAGGGTCCGATCATGAAACCTGACTCGACTTCTTTTTTGATTAGATTATCTACTGTGTCTGGCTCTGCGAGTGCGGATTGGAGATTATTGCTAATGATGTTGTGTGAGAGCGGGCATGTAGTGCCGGGATTAAAGCCCTGTTTGAGGCCAGACAACAGATAGCTGGTGAAGTTAGTGTCTGGGTGATGTGAAAGTTCAGAGGAAAGACGAGAAATATTGACTGGAGTCGATAAGTAGTTTCTGGATTTTTTATTTGTGGCTTTTGAGACAGGACAGACTATGCGGGCATGGGCCCCGCCGCAATAGCTGCAGACGTGGAGATATTTGCACAGCTGTCTCGTGCATCTGCCTCTGTTAAAGTTGCCGCATACCTGCTGGTTACCGGAGAATGGGATGGATTCTCTCTTGGGATCCAGAGGAGGATTTGTGGTTGTAGAGCGGGGTACGTAGCTGGTGGATTTAGCTTGCGTCGGTTCTGGGCAGGGTATTATGGCAGGATTAACTTGGGGGCATGAGATGGTCGAGTGAGCTACTGACCTGCAGACGGCGCACGAAATATTGGGACAACTGAAAAATACTCTATTGTGGAGATCAGAGTCTAGTGCGCCCCAATAGGGGCACTGATTCCACTGAGAAACACGCACCGCACATTTGGCTGAGAATAATTTATGGTACGTGTAAAAATGGGCTCCGCCATAAGATAGCGCGAGCTCCGCAACTATTGCTAGATAGTCATTGAGTTCGCGCCGTCTATGGGGAAAAACCGAGCAAACTGTTTCCGTGTAGCGGCCGAAAGCTATGGTGAATTCGGAAAATGTGAGGGGGCGGGATGAATTGGGAGTTGGATTTTTCAGGGTGACCGAAAAATCTCCGCAATCGATTTGACGGTGGGTTTCGGCGGGCGGTAGCAGAGAGAGGAGAGATGAGAGATCGATGTCCATACCTGCGAGGATCTGGGTTTTGATGGTGTTGGGTACGGGAGGTGGTTCCAGAGCAGCAGCGTTTGACGGGGTAGGTAGGGGGACTGCTGTGAATAAAGTGAACTGTGGTTTAGATGGGATAGAAGGGTTGGAAGGAAGATAGAGGGGGGCAGTAACCGTTTGCGGAGGCAGCCTCACGCACGGATCGGCCCCTGATGCTTCGGGGAGCCCATAGAGAGAAGTGGGAAGAAAAGAGGGAGGGAGCCAGTGAGACTGTGTTGCTGGCTGGTGATTCCCACATGGACGTCTGCCGCGGGGGCTGCTGGCCATTGGTGGGAAAAAGGAGAAGCGGGAGGGTGATAGTAAGGGGGCTGGGCTTGAGCAGCTAGCGGAGGCAGCCTCACGCTAGCGTCTGCGGCCGAGGGAAGAAGGAAGGGAGTGGGAAGAATAGGAGATTGGAAAGTTATACCCGTGTGCGGAGCTGCGCGTGACGCAGTGGCTGGGGGTGCCGCGGTGGATGGTTGAGAAGAAAAGGGGGGCGGCGCTGTGCGAGGAACGGCCGAGTCTGGGGCGTGGCCCAGGCTTGCTGACGGCCTGCTGCGTCTTGGCGCTCGCGGGGAGCCGGAACTTGATCTGGAAGACGAAGTTGGAGAGACATGATAGTTTATTGGCTTATGGGCTTTGGATACCTTTTGAGGTGGATGTGTTGGTTTTCCCAGAGAGACGAATAGATCAAGAGCTGAGCTTTGCTCGTCTTCCGGGAGAACTTAACGTCGGAGTTTGACAATGCTTGTCTCAATCCCGCGACGGTCCATTTCCCGATAGGAGGGATGGATGGTGAAGCTGAAGCGTATGAAGATGATGGGGATTGTAATGGCTGTCTTGATGGTGGAGGTGGACGAAGACTTCGTGGTTTAGGAGAGGGAGTAGCTGGCCTTGTGGGCCTCCGCCCGCGCGCTGAAGCCTGGGGCTCGGCGGTGGAGCCTGGCCGAGGAGGAAGCGCTTTGGAGCCTGCCGGAGGAGGTGCCTTGGAGCCGGAGGCTTGACCAAGCCGTGCCTTGAGCGGGTGGCTTGAGATGGAGTGTCGGGTTCGTTGTCGGATGAAAACGACTCGAGATCGGACATTTTCTGGCAGACGAGAGAAAGCTGGAATGCCAGAAAACTGTCACTGGACAGAGGTAGGCAGGCTGTATCTATTTATACATGTACGCGTTGTGCTCATTAGGATGGTTAGCTAAACGAGTTGCACCTGTGCCAAATCGGTTGATTATCTGATCGTGCTCCTCCCGAACCTTGTTAATAAAACATCATGTAGTAATACTTGGTTTGAAACTTCACAACTGTTAAAAAAATTCTATATAGTATTAATATTGGTAGGCTTCTATAAAAATGCAGACGTAATACATCCACTATGTTGTTACTAGCATCAGTTGCATTGCTTTTACAAAGCCTCTTCTGTGGCTTCGTAGAATAGTAAATTATCCATCAAATGTGCACTTCAGAATTCCAGCAGAAGTAGTTGGTTTTCCGGATACTTTCTGGGTTCTGTTTTTGGAATACCATGATTTTGGACATATTGCTCTTTTGACATACTGTTTTTCACCTACGAGTTTGGAAATAGGCATACTCTGACAAAGTGTTCAAATATTGGGAAAAAGTCTGACATATTTTATTATATTTTGTTGAATTTTTGTCAACTGTCATGTCAACAAAATTATTAATGAATCAGTTATTTAAAAATACCTTTGCTCTGCAGAAATATATCAACATACAGTTCTGGGGGTGAGTAAATAATAACAGACTCCTGATTTTTGGATGAGCAATTCCTTTAACGAACCTCTACTGAATTGCTCTGTGGATTTGGGTGAAAACTTGGAAGGAAGAAAAGGGGTTGAGGGAGAGAGAGAGAGGGGGAAAGAAGGAATGAGAGAGGTACGAGGAACAGGTCTTATGCCCGGGGACAATTCTTTATGGTGACAAAGAAGTAGGCCACTGCCAAAAATGAACACTTGGAGCTCGAGCTCTCTTACTCACAGATAGACGAAAACACATTCAAGAAAATAAGTGCTTCTTCTGTGCACACAAGCAAAAAAAGAAAAATCATTTTCTGCAGACCCAATCATTCCTTTCATTGATAGATGGGTAATGTCTGTACTTTTTGAACTCTGTGAGAGAAGGGGGGGGGGGGGATAGCTGACAAAACCTTCAGGAAGTGACATCATTTTGGAGGGAAACAACTATACAAAACATCAGAAAGTATTACCAATGCATTTGATAAATTGTGTCATGTTTTAAAATCAATTACAATTCAAATTGCTGACACTTTTATGTAAGATCAATAAAACAATAATTAAAACAATCCTTATTTTAGTTCTCTATTTCATCCTGTTTTTTTATGTAATTTGAACAAAAAATGTAATTTTTGCTGAAATACTTTATGCAAAAGTTAACGTATTATTGAGCTTTGACTTACATAAAAGTGTCAACAATCTGACTAATTGTATTATTTTTTCTTCAGATATGTTATTTCATTTTTTTTCAAAGGCAAACCAATTACCACAAAAATTACACAATTTATCATTGCATTGCTAATACTTTTGTGTAGTTGTTTCCCCTCAAAAATGATGTCAGTTCCTTCAGGTTTTGTCAAATATTCTACAAAAGTCTAACATTGGATAGATACCTGAAGGAAATATAAATTGCCATTTTCATGTTAGTTCCAACGAAACAACTTGAGATATTTAAAATTCATTCCATGTTAACTTAATCAAGATGGTTTCAGTCTTTAAAATTTGTGAGTTTAATATTTTATCCAGAAACATAAAAATGCACTACACAGCAGGAATTATCCAGGCATTGTATGTGTGTGTTACTGCAGTACCACCTCTTTAAAGACTTCAAGTGCAAGATTTATTTAATAGCGGCTCGCTGTAAGCAAACTCCTTGAAAGATTTACACAGCTTACATTAACACATCAGCAGAAGGCAGAAAACTTCTGTATTTCATCTTAGAGCATCCTGGTCCCATGTATAATACATGTTGCTTAGGTCCGAGGCCTTGTTATATTGCTTCTCTGAACGAATACGATTACAGATGCTCCCAGTTTGCATTTGCATCTCCCGGTATGCAGTAATGGAATTATACCCCTCTCAACACTACATAGAACATGCTCAGTTGGGAATGGCATACTACTTTTTGAACTAATATATATATAAAATCTTTTTTACAGTATGCAGTGTGCAAATTATGCAAATTTTGGCAAATAATACCGGAAAGACTTACTAGTTTTGCTAAAGTGTGCAGTACACTTTACACAGTAGACAGCCAATAGTTAAGCATACTATAATTGCATACTATTTTTTGGTAGGCATTAAATTACCAAATAATATACTATATAAACCACAATGCCCACTGCACTGGGTACTGTATCCCACAATGCAATGCACACATTCTCACAAATGCCCCATACATAACAGCAACCACAATTTAAATGTTTCTTTAATTTTAAAAATACCACAATAAAATCATTACCACAATTGCTTTATAAACTACCAAAATTAAAACGCTGCCAAAATTGCTTTAATAACTACCAAAATTAGAACTTTAAAACACAACCACAAAATGTACTTAAAATTACATACAAAATGCAAAATAACTATTTTTTTTAATTATAACTGCATGCCACATGCTCATATTTGCATGCATTACTACATACAGATGTTTAAATTCCTATCAGTGCATGCTGTTACTGTTCTACATACTACTTAGATTTTTTCAAAATAAAACAGCAGTGTGCAGTACATTAGTATGCCACTCTGAACAGATTCTTCTTAAGTTCATCTCACTCTGTTGAATCATTTATTAATGGTCATTTATGGCCATGTACTCATCCGAGTCTCTGTCTCATGGTGCTTGTGGATGGATGCACATTTTGACATATCGATGGTAGAAACTCCCATCTATCAGAAGATTCGGCTTACTATAATAGCTCTCAGTGGCACATTTAGATTAATGTCTGGTGCTTTTCTGAAGGGGGAAGGGAAAGTGATCAAACACATCCAATTAACAAAGGCGAGAGATTTGCCTCTCATTGTTGGAACTAATGGTCTGGATTCTTGTCAAATATTCATGACTGTCTAACGCTCTGGTAATCTAAGTTGGAAGGACATTTATAAGTAATATGCTTAATAATTAACAACAAAGGCTCTGTGCGTTTTTAATTCATTGTCTATCATTATGGTGATTTGATTTGAAGGTTTATGACAAATCGCTGATATATTCAGTCAAACCCAACATGAGGTTTGAGTAAGAATGTATAGTTTATTTTGTCAACATTTAGGACTGCATTAGCTTATACACTATATTGCCAAAAGTATTGGGTCACCCCATTTTAATGAAATGTTATACTACTTTAGTCATTTCCATGAGTACAAATCTTAATGTTTAAGCATATAATGATATTCTAGGGAATTGTGTGCTTCTAATTTTATAGCAACAGTTTGGACAGAACCCTTTTCTATTGTAACATGACAGTGCCTCTGTGTATAAGTCAAGTATCAAAGAGAAATGATGATTCAGTCAGTGTGGAAGAACTTGACTGGTCTGCAGAAAGACAAGTCCTAATCCCAGCTGAACACCTCTGGTGTGACTTTAAATGCAGACCTTGAGCCAAAAATTCATCACCAAACACCAATGCCTTATACATATGGGTACAGTCATTTCATACACTTCAAAACTTTTGCAATGTTTCGATCTTTGTTGCCACAGTGTGGAAGTTCCTTTTCTCTTCCAAAGAGGGGGGTGTCCCAGTACTTTTGTCCATATAATTAATGTACAAGTCAGAAAAAAAAGTAAGTAGCACAACTGTTTTCAACATTGAGAAAAATAATAAAACATTTCTTGAGCAGCAAATCAGCATATTAGAATGATTTCAGAAGGCTTTTTTGATACTGAAGACTGGAGTAATGATGCTGAAAATTTTGCTTTCCCTTCACAGGAATAAATTAAACCTCTGTTTTTTTCGTTTCATTTTTTTTTTTACTGTTTTTACCTTTTTTATATAAAAAATTAATTATTTAATCTTGTAAGTCTTTCCACAAATGAGCACTACCATCTACAACCATCTTTGTCCTGATGCTCTCAGTGGTTGCTTCTGCATTGTGAAAACCTTTACCCACTCTAGTTTCAGTCACAGTTTCTCTGAGATTTCCTATGTCAGATCAAAGACCCCTGGACCACTGCACAGCTCACAATTTGAAGCAGAACTTCTGAAGGTCTGATAAAGGGAATCCCAAAGAGAGGTATTGTATGTAGACCCTTGGTCTAGTTGTGACAGCGCAGCTCTGATCAAATGAAAGCTTCATGCAGCCTTTATCTGTAGCTGTAGCTGAGTGTCCCTCTTTGACACCCAACGCCTGAGTGCGCATAAGTGGAGGGGAGCAGAGAGAGGGAGGAGAGAAGAGAAAAACAGCAGGAGGAGGGTGAAATCTAACCAGACTATATTGAGGAGCCACAGGCTGCGCATAGCACATTGCTCTGGAGTTTGAAAGGATGAAAGGGGAAAGATTGAGATTATTGCTGCAGAGATTTCGGAGGTGAGGGCAAGTGGAAACGTATTGACTTCTTTGGCATCAATACTGGGGAGAAGATGAGAATAAAGTCATTTTAATCTACAGGAGGCGCAGGATTGTTACTGTGGAGGAGAGCTGTGCTTTTAATCCCTCAGAAAAGAGGTCATTTTCTTATAGATAAACTTACTTTGCAATACTTTACCTTTCAAAACCTGCATCGATTTTTGTGGGAGGGAGAGATCTGAGGATCAGATCGGATTTGAGACTTCAGGGCTCCAAAGACATCTTCTGCTGCAATTTTTCTGAGAAAAACATGCATATGTAAAGCACATGCAGACTTACTATTCAGTGCAATCTGGAAACACGAACCTCATAGAAGAAGCATGTCAGCTGTAGTCTCATATGCAGCGCTCCGAGGGATAGTGCTGGGAACGAATTCACTTCTGGCATAAAATGAGAAATTTATCACAGCCGATCACTCCTGACCCACTCTTTCAGAGAGCATGTGGCTTATTTCACCTTCTCCTCTCTTGAAACCGTGAGACTCTTCTTTGGAAAACAGACCAGGAGAACTTAAATATTTAAGAATCTGGCTGTGAACGATGCAATTAATAATTGTTGAAAACCGAAGCAGCTGTGATCAGTATGCATGGGTTGCCTACGTTCACTTGGAGAACTGTGGGAGTGAGTTAAGGTAAGAGGACTAATGACTAACAGTGGAAACAGGTTTGCTGTGAGGTACTACGGAGTACATCCTGTGCAATAGCTTGTTTGCTTCTGGCTGAATTTAGAAACAGCAAGTGTGGCTCATTCTTGATCTTTTTCTCTTGCTTCCTCGTTATTTCTTCCTCCCATCACACCTCAGTTCGAGGAACAGGTTGCTGTGCTATTAAGCAGATTTAGATTAACTACTGTTTCCAGGACTGCTGTGCCTTTGGGATGAACAGTTAAGGCAACTAATATGGGTCTGCAAAACTAGTTTTGATTGAACATTCAGCCACCCATCAATTTTATCTTGTTTCTCATAATCAACATGGTCCCACCGCCCCCTTCCAACAAGCCACACGTTTGCCTTTCGTGTGTGCTTATCATGAGTAGCATGGCGCTGCTGGATGCCTACCTTGTGGAGCAGAATCAAGGTCCACGGAAGGTGGGCGTCTGCATCATGGTGATGGTAGGGGATGTGTGTTTCCTCATCGTGTTGCGGTACATTGCAGTATGGGTCGGCGCCGAAGTACGAACTGCTAAACGCGGCTACGCCATGATCCTCTGGTTCTTCTACGTCTTTGTGCTGGAGATAAAGGTATACTTTGTATACCAGAACTACAAGGCAGAAGGCGAAAGAGTGGACACTCTTACCTGCAAGGCTTTGACGGTGCTTCTTTCCGTGTTTGTGCCGGGACTTTATGTTACATTGGCAGCCATTGACCACATGGAATATGTTCGTCCGCTCAAGAAGAGGGAGGAGTTGAGAAGTCGGCTGTTCTGGGTTGTGGTGGATCTTCTCGACATCTTGGACATTCAGGCCAGCCTATGGGAGCCTCAGAGAAAAGGGTTCCCTCTATGGGTGGAGGGCCTTACGTTTTTCTACTGCTACATACTACTTCTGATACTCCCGTGTGTGTCGCTAAGTGAAATTAGCATGCAAGGTGTGAACATTGTGCCACACAAGATGTTGTTGTATCCCATTTTCAGTTTGGTCACCATCAACTTTATTACGATTTTTATAAGGGGAGGAAATATGGTGTTTTATAGGGACATGCGAGTGTCTGGAATACTCATGGGTAAAAACGTCCTCGCCATTGTCCTGAAAACATGCAGCTTCGTGCAGTACCGGAGACACCTGCAGGAGGCGCCGACACCCGCTCTCGCTCCGGAACTACAGAGAGACACAGTGCCACAAAGTTCTCGAGGGCAGTTGCCAGTCGTAATGACCATGCCCATCACCATGACAACTCCACGGGTAGTCATACAAGATCTCAGCACACTTCCAGAAGAGCCCGAACTTGAGGAAACATGACAAAAGGGGGAACGAGAAGAGTTTGCACTGAGGATACTTGGATGCACAACATGAACTGCTTTGATATTTGTTTGTCCTAATGTTAATCTGGGTGTACACTGTATGATTTACTACTTTAAGAATGTTTCTTATCAGATTGTATGATTGGATACATGCCATAATGTTCTGCACAGACCAGGCCAGACATTTTGACTGCATTGACCGGGCATTTTAAAGCACCACTTATTTATTATTTTAAATCAGTATTTACATTCCCCCACCCCCACAAAATATCTAAACATCCTTAAAACAAGAAAAAATTGCATATTTAGAATATTAATCTTTCCACACTGGCAAATTACTTGTTCTTGTTTGAAATGTAAAGCTGTCTACATTTCGTAAGATATATGCTTTAAAACAGACAATATTTGTAGACGGGTTAATGTCAAATAAATGTAAATAATAAGACAAAATACTGATAAAAATATTTTTTTGCAGTGCAATCCATATACCATTCTCACTTTCAGCGCTAATCACGCATTTTGCCTTGAAGATGAAAAAATTCATAGAGTGTGCATAGAGTGTCCTGATTTTAGTGAAAAAAATTGTGATTAAAATCGTTGATGAGATTGTTTGTGAAATGAAGACACAAGGCAGCTGTGGATCTGGGGTCCATTCATTTCCATAAAAAGTCTTTAATTCTGGAATGTAGTAGTTTCTGAACATCATTAATTAGCAAGAGGAATTTCAAGCAAATTACACTTGAAAGAACTCTCAGTGACCCAATGATTGTACAATCACAGACAGCTGCGAATATATCATCTATTTTCATTTTTCCTGGTGGGTGTAAATGTGGTGAAGTAAAATCATATTTTTGCAGTCCTTTAATAACTATGGTGAAAAGTTGTGTTTTGGAACCGCTCATACTATAATTCATTTCTGTTATCTTATTACAAAGTGAATGATTTATATTTGATGGAATTATTCTTCATATATTCTTTGTTTTGATGTTTTATGAGAACCAAATGAATGATATTTTGTTATTAAAACAATGTTTTGTTGATATCTGACATTGTTTTTTCTCATTTTTACTGATGCTATGCAACCTAGCAATACACCCAGCGACCTGTTTAGAACTTCATCATTCTTTGTTCTTTTTGGGCAACAGTCTGCTAAAAGCGAAAAAATCCCCAAAGTGGAGTGCAAATCCCAATCATGTTATTCTGTATGATTATTCTGTTCATAAGGCTCTGAACTCTTATCTTGTCAGTTCAACATGACGATAAAAGGCAGCCTGTCTTTTTCTTCTAGAATCGGAGGCAGCTCATTTAAATAAAGTTGTCATAATCAAATGCACATTTTGCAAAGTTTCATCTTCCATTCTTAAATGATTAGCCATTGTAAACCCACTCCAAATCTCTGAGGGCTTTCTATTTAAATCAAGAAATCTAAGCTCAGCCATACGCAGTATTTCAATAACAATTATTAAAACATTGTATGCCTTGAGTGAATTAAAAGAAATGTTTTATGACAACGTATGCCCAGAGCTACAATTTTAGCATGTTGCTATAGCTACTGTTAGATTAGCACAGTCGACAAATATAGCACAAAGACATGTCTAAAAAAAAATCTCAGTAAATACAACAGACAGCTTCGTATTGCTTCAGTGACACCATAGCTGCTTCTGTGCCAGATAGAAACACAAACATATAATCTGTAAAAAAAATTTACCTGTCAAGAGTAAAGTAAATCATTACTAGTTCATCAAAGCAGTCTCTTTCAGTCAGTAATCTGATGGGTGTTTATTTAATTTGCTATTTAATTTGTAAGGTGCGCTGAATCTAAATACAAAAATCCTCACACTTGATGAATACACATTTGATGTAACCGCTCGAAATAAAAACACATTTCACTTCACCTTGTTCACTTGAGTGAATGGGACTAGATCTTTCAAGCTGCAAAAATCACAAAAAAGCACCATAAAAGTAGGTCAAATTGTGCGCTATATTTCAAGTCTTCTGAAGCCATATGATAGCTTTGTGTCATGAAATCTGTTTTGAATCTCACACTACAGAGTCTGTTTTGATTTTCAGCATACTGCACAATGCCAACTAAAATGACTTGTTTATTGAATGCCAGAGTAAAATAAACAATAATAATAGAAGATTTTTAAATTGCATTTTTTATTAAAACGCAATGATTGAAATCGAAAAAGTAACACTGTTTAAGACTATGTTTTCTATATTTGTGACTCCCTTATTTTGAAAAAAGAAAAACTGTCACCTTTTGGTTCTTATGTGTATCATCAGTACATTTTCGAGATCTAACAACTAGGTAAGCCTTTCACATGACCTCTAGAGGGTGCACAGGACATTATGAGAACCACCGGGTCAGGAAAGTTTCTTTGATATGAATTTTTGTTAATAAAATTCAAACCTTTAACTACACTTATAGTTTAAGCTAGTTGAAGCTTATTATTTATATCCATATTATTTGCCTCCAAGGGCCCAAATGTGCATTACAGACTACAATATATGAAGGCTGCATGACTTTTCAAACTGATCATGATTCACTGGATATGGATTTAAAAATATATTTGTACATTTTCTATTTTTTGTTAGCTTATTTGAATTCTTGTTTTGTCTGATCTTGAATAATTTGAAGTTATCTTGAGGTCCCATTTGGAAGTTGGCAGAGGATTGGAACCACTAAGCTAAAGCATTGAAAACTAAAACACTTCACCAGTTAGGTCTAAATATAAATGTTACAAATAGACTTTAAGAACCAATTGATAGCTGACCACTAAAAAACCTTTTAAGTAATGACATGGTGGGGCTGCTTGAGAATACAGCCCTCATGCCACGACGATAATAGCCCAATTACTGAAGCAAAATTGTGTGAGTTGTTATTTTGGACAGAGGGTGATATTAAACTCGCTGCTATTTGCCAAGAAAATGGAGGCCACTGCTGCACCAAGGGATTATATGTCAGTCAGTCCTAATGTGGGTAAAAATGAAAAAATGGACTGTAAAGACATGGGGCAGCTGCCGGCAGTGCTCTAGCTCAGCTAACTACTAACCCGCAGCTGATAAATGCATCCGGAGGGAGCCATGAAAGTCAAATCAGAAATAGAGGACAGCATAAAAAAAGAAAGAAATATTCTCTTTGGGTATTCTGGATATGCACATATTAGTGTGATTCTGTGTGGATATAAGAAGTCTCAAGACAGTGGAATTCAGGATGAGAAAAGTTATCGGAATAGATCGCTTGTAGGAAATTCCACTCTTGTGTGATATTACTTAACTATCATATCCTACAAATATAAAAAACAAAAGCACATAAAGGGATATTTTTTGCTTTTATAACTTGAATTATAGGTATGTTTTAACGGCATTCTAATAAGATTCATCACGCAGTGAATGCTTTTGGGCTCTCAAGACATGAGAAAATTAAAGTATTGAGAAAAATAAGTATTGAAAGAAGAAAATACGTTTTGCGAACAAAATAAAGAATTATAAATAAAAATGAAGTTGCAATTCTTTATTTTTGTTTACTGAAAGCATATTTATTTTTCTCAATACTTTCATTTTCATTCGCAAAACTTTATTATCTTTTGCATTACTTTAATTATCTTGCAAATATATACGGTTTTGACTCCATAGTTAAAACTAAAATTACAATATTTGCATACTCCTAGACAACTAGGTAGATTAAAAAATGCTCTGAAATTACTTTACTTTTTAATGACATTACCAAGCCCTCATATGTTTAGCCCCTTCCCTTATATCACTTCATAATTTGATTAATTCCCAATTGATAGCATTTGTTTGAATCTCGTCTGTGTGCACGGCTGATGAGAATTCACTCACAATCCATGATGGAAACATAGAAAAGCTTTAACACACTTCCCCCACTATGATTCAGACCCCTTGGCACCTGTTGACAGAAGCAGTGGGTGGCAATTAAGCTGCATTTGGAAGAACATGGCATTTCAACACATTGCGGCTGCAGTCATATATTGGAACAGCTTCAGCGGCATTTAATTGGACACATCATTATCTGTCGACACCGCATTTGGATTCTTGAATTATACAATTGTATGGTTTTGTTCCCGCCACTGAACCTACAAGGGGTCTCAGTCCTCTTGTTTTTACTTCAATTAGTCAAACAATGCATTCAGCTGACCGCTGTGCCCCGCCAGAGCCCAGACCGCCACACAAGACCAAAACAAACTGCGTCATCCAGACACTCTGCTTGTTTACTCAAAGATACCATCAATCTGTTACTCTGCTTAATTTACCATGACAATATTGTAATTCAATAATTTTCCTCTATTAAAGTTTCTTCTTAGCTGAGATGGTTTACTTCCTCCGGAATCGGT
Source organism: Gymnocypris eckloni scoliostomus (assembly GCA_027564155.1). Classification (NCBI taxonomy): domain Eukaryota; kingdom Metazoa; phylum Chordata; class Actinopteri; order Cypriniformes; family Cyprinidae; genus Gymnocypris; species Gymnocypris eckloni. The sequence goes on along the minus strand of CM050418.1, from coordinate 16,198,544 downwards.
CTTTGTCAGTCCCGTGCGTTTATTTTATGTGATGCCACCGAGGCACCATTTTGAAGGCACTGTTGCATTGAGCAGTGAACTAAAAGTGTACAGAGCCGTACAATAAAGACAGATTAAATTTTCATACTGGAGAAACAGATGCAAACCAATTAGATACGGTACCGAGATAATCTCAGCAATTTTGTAATTTTGTCGTTGATGATTAACAATTAACTGATCCATACTACCTGACGTAAACAGCTGACTGCCGCCGGAATGTCTGCCTCCAACTTCTTTGTTTATGTGATTATCTTGTTTACAGTATAAAAACTTGCATATACACTTACATGTTCTGTTTTTGTCTACCATTGATTTGCACACATAATTTCCACAATTGTAAGTAATTACATCATGTGAGTCTCTACCATTAAACCTTACCCTGTTTGTTCAAAATCCATACTTTATTTGGCTGATAACAAGTAATGATCAGTGTTAAACTGATGTTAAAATCCATTTCAAAATGCATAACAGAAGATGTGGCAACCATGATGAATCATCAGCACACTGTTTTCTTAAGTGGACACAATGTAAGTACTACAAAGAAAGATGAATACATTACAATTATGATGTGATGCTTCTGCCAAACATTTCTGATGACCCTTTCTGAATGGATTCTTAGAAGTACTAGATGATCTGTCAAACATATAGTGCTTGTAGGTAGAAGACATTCTGACACACTTTCACACTGAATGGTTTCTCTCTGGAAATCTCAAAATCGCTATACTGTGTCCAATGTTTTGCCCATCACAGTTGTCTAAAACAGTGTTTGTGCAGGCAGATCCAGTATCATGAGGTGCATGAGGTTAACATACGTATTTAAAATGAAGTGAGAATTGCCCTTATGTCTGGCATGAAAAGCAGCATAAGGCAATACAACCTTTATGCCCAATTCCTATAGAATTTAGCTCCAACCTCAATCAAACTTTATGAAAATGTCGAGGGTAAACGAACATACAGAGATATGTTGGCAAATATGTTGATTTTGCCTATCACCACTGAAACCCAGGCCATCCGATGCGGCGACGCCTCTTGTTGTTTTGTCTTTTTTTTTTCCAAGATCTTTTTTTCAAGCTTTTCTCGAGTTCTTTTTTTCACCTAACATGTCCTTCTTCATGGTGAGGTTTTGACCTTTTCAATCATGCAATTAACCATTGCAGATGTTAACACAACAAGAACGTACCAGTTTGAAGCAAATGAAAACGTCTCAGGTTACGTATGTAACCATAGTTCCCAGTGGGAGCGAGACACTGCGTCCTAGGGGCCACTATGGGGAACGCCTCCAGCGTGACTCGTGCCTGAAGAAACATATGAAAAACACACCATCCGTTGGCGGCGACAGCCCATGACGTCACTACCGGTAGCGACCACAATATAAGGGCGGCCGGGCGAATACATCATCCGCTTCTTCGTCTGAAGCTTGCGTCAAGCATGGCCCCAAAGCCTGGGGGCGCGGTGTCTAGATTCCCCACTGGGAACCATGGTTACACGTAACCTGAGGCGTTCCCCTTCATGGGAACTTCGAACTGCGTCCCCTAGGGGCCACTATGGGGAACATTATACCCACGCCGCCATGCTGAGGGAATGCAAGCCAAATTCCGCGGAGGCGAGCACAAGTTAACTCTACCATTTGGCTCAGGAGTTGCCCCTGTTTGGACGGTTGATGCTGTCAGTGACATTATCCTCCTTTGGCCAAAAACCGAGCTGCATACCTGAAGTACTTACCTGCTAGGTGCCGGCATTACGGACCCAAGGTAGAGCTCACAGGTTTGGAATCATTCTTATACAGAAAGATTCCTTTAAGGGGATAGGGCCAAGTACCGTGGTAGCCACTAGGTCCTGGCCGGTCACTAGGGGCTACCGCTTGCTCTACATGAGCTTGCTGGGGAGCTGTCTCAACAGACCTCTTGGTAGCATTACCCTTTTAAACCAAAATATTTGGTTACATGGAGTGGGGCCCAAGGCACAAACCGGGGCTTGACCAACTCAAATAAGGGCACTGAAGCTGCGCGTAACCCCTACCCTAAGGGTTTTAGAAAGAAAGCAGAACATTCGATGTGCTAACTTACCACTGGGTGGATTTTAGAAAATGCCCAAAGTCTAGCGTGTGCATTTACCATAGCATGGATTTTAGAAAGAGCATGAGAACATTGATGTGCGATCTTACCACTAAGTGGATTTTAGAAAGTGCCCATTGCTTTAGCGTGTGCACTTATATATTTTATTTTACGTTCTATATGTCGGGGAACTAGATGCTCAGAAGGGAGCTGTATGCTCATAGATGACCCTCTAAGATGAGGGAGCAATGCTAGCTCGACCCACCAGGCGGCGATCTACAATTCTGGAAGTGGAGAAACTTCCGATTCTCAACAGGAGCGGCATGCTCATGGGTGACCCTCTATAGCGAGGGAGCAATGCTAGCTCGACCAGCAAGGCGGCGAACTACCACAGAGCTTTGAGGAGCGGAAAACTCATTCCTCAGAATGAGCTCAGGCGCTCGAAGGGAGGCGGCATGCTCATAGGTGACCCTCTAAGTGAGGGGAGCAACGCCAGCCAGCTCTACCAATAGCGAGCTCTGGAGGCGGAGAACTCATTTTGAGAGGGAACTCAAACACTCAGGAGTGGAGCCCAAGGCACAAGCCGGGGCCTGACCAACTCAAATAAGGGCGCGGCTGCGGCGTAACCCTATCCTCACGGGATTTTTAGAAAGAAAGCAGAACATTCGATGTGCTAACTTACCACTGGGTGGATTTTAGAAAAGTGCCCAAAGTCTAGCGTGTGCACTTACCATAGCATGGATTTTAGAAAGAGCATGAACACTTGATGTGCGATCTTACCACTAAGTGGATTTTAGAAAAGTGCCCAGAGTTTAGCGTGTGCACTTATATATTGGTATTACGTTCCACTTGGAGGAGAAGTACTCATCCCTTGGAGTGAGAGTCTCAGGCGCTCAGAAGGAGCGGCATGCTCATAGATGACCCTCTACAGTGAGGGGAGCAGTGCTAGCTCTACCGATGAGGAGCTCTGGAGAGCAGAGAACTCAGTCTTCCGAGTACGGGAGCTTGGATGCCCAGAAAGGGCGGCATGCTCATAGGTGACCCTCTATGGTGAGGGAGCTATGCTAGCTCAACCAACCAGGAGAGCAACCTCTCACAGAGCTCTAATGGAGCGGAGAACTCATTCCTTAGAAGGGAGGAATTTTAGGCGCTCAGAAGGGAGCGGCATGCTCATAGGTGACCCTCTAAGTGAGGGGAGCAGTGCTAGCTCGACCAACCGGCCTATCACAGAGCTCTGGGGAGGCGGAGTACTCATTGTACAGAGTGAGAGGAACTCAGACTTTCAGCAGGGAGCGGCTTGCTCATAGATGACCCTCTATAGCGAGGGGAGCAATGCTAGCTCGACCATCAAGGCGGCGAACTACCACAGAGCTTTGAGGAGCGGAAAACTCATTCCTCAGAATGAGCTCAGGCGCTCCGAAGGGCGGCATGCTCATAGGTGACCCTCTAAGTGAGGGGAGCAACACCAGCTCTACCAATAGCGAGCTCTGGAGGCGGAGAACTCATTTGAGAGGGAACTCAAACTCAGGAGTGGTGCCCAAGGCACAAGCCGGGCCTGACCAACTCAAATAAGGACGCGAAGCTGTGGCGTAACCCCTACCCTACAGGATTTTTAGAAAGAAAGCAGAACATTCGATGTGCTAACTTACCACTGGGTGGATTTTAGAAAAGTGCCCAAAGTCTGCGTGTGCACTTACCATAGCATGGATTTTAGAAAGAGCATAAACACTTGATGTGCGATCTTACCACTAAGTGGATTTTAGAAAGTGCCCAGAGTTTAACGTGTGCACTTATATATATTGGTATACGTTCTACTGAAGCGGTCACAGAGCTCTGGGAGGCGGAGAACTCATTCTACAGAATGAGAGGAAACTCAGGCAGCTCAGCAGGGAGCGGTTTTGCTCATAGATGACCCTCTGTAGTGAGGGAGCAATGCAATGCTAGCTCGACCGGCAAGGCGGCGACCTATCACAGAGCCTTGAGGGTGGAAAACTCATTCCTCAGAATGAGCTCAGGCGCTCGAAGGGAGCGGCATGCTCATAGGTGACCCTCTGGGTGAGGGGAGCAATGCTAGCTCTACCCCTGGCAACGCTCAGAAGGGAGCGGCATGCTCATAGGTGACCCTCTGGGTGGGGGGAGCAATGCTAGCTCTACCAACAACGAGCTCTGGCCAACAAGGAGGCGACCGATCACAGAGCTCTGGGGAGGCGGATAAACTCAGACACTCAGAATGAGAGGGAACTCAGGCGCTCAGAAGGGAGCAGCATGCTCATAAATGACCCTCTAGGAGAGGGGAGCAACGCTAGCTCTTACCGACAGCGAGCTCTGGAGGCGGAGGACTCCTTCCTCAGATGAGAGGAAACTTAGATGTTCTGAAGGGAGCGGCATGCTCATAATAACCCCTCTAGGTGAGGGAGCAAGGCTAGCTCGACCAATCAAGGAGAGCCATCTATCACAGAGCTCTGGGGAGCGGAGAACTCATTCCTCAGAAATGAGGAGGAAATCAGGCAGCTCTGAAGGGAGTGGCATGCTCATAATAACCCTCTAGGTGAGGGAGCAATGCTAGCTCTACCAACAACGAGCTCTGGAGGGTGGAGAACTCATTCCTCAGAATGAGAAGAAATTTAGGCAGCTCAGAAGGGGCGGCATGCTCATAGGTGACCCTCTAAGGTGAGGGAGCAAGGCTAGCTCGACCAACAGGAGGCGACCAATCGCAGAGCTCTGGGAGGCGGAGAACACATTCTTCAGAATAAGAGGAGAACTCAAGCGCTCAGAAGGAGCGGCACGCTCATAGGTGACCCTCTGGTTGAGGGGAGCAATGCTAGCTCGACCAACAACGAGCTCTGGCGAGTGGAGATTTAGGCGCTCAGAAGGGACGGCATGCTCATAGGTGACCCTCTATGGTGAGGGGAGCGATGCTAGCTCAACCCACAGGGAGCGCTACTAGCCTGGATCTAGTATCGGCGAGTGATGTAATCACTGCGATAGCCGATAGCCTTTAGAAATGGATCATACTCATCCATTGGTTACAGGGGAATTAGGCGGATCAAGAGGGCAGATGCCCCCTAAGGGAAAGGAGTAGATGTCTTACTCTGGTCCGGACGAAAGTGTCATATGGGGACGCTTCATCCGAACACTTCCCTCAGGTTTTGCCTCTCTCTGACCCATGCCTCTCTTTAGCCCTACCACCAGGTGGGGAGGGGCATGAGTCGCAGACTAGCCTTCTGAGCCCATCTCTGATCCCAGACCGAGATGGGCTAGGACCCTGGTTGTTCGGGCTCATACCTGGACTTTACAGAAAGCCTTATCCAGGTCTTTCAGCAGATCAGTCTGATGCGCCTGAAGCACCGCCATAGTGTGCAGTGAGCGGCGATCTGACCTGCTGCTGCATATGCCCTGCCATTTAAGATTCAGGGGCTTAGATGGCAAGGAGGAGCCTTGAGAGAGGACGATGTCTCGCCCACAGCGAGATAAGCTGGCTATCATCTCTTGCACAGGGGCATCCTCATAGCCATTTTCACGCACCTCAATGTCAGCATAACTAGTATGCTGAAACCTATGAATCTGAGAAAAATAGCTTTTCCCACTCCTTCTCAACCTCCACATCGAGATTTATGAAGAAAGGAAGGCTCGCTCGAGCTGGGGATTTATGGCCAGAAAGATTTATTTTATGATCCATAACCTCCAAAACTCATTCATATGCAGTGCAGGAGGATTGAGAGGGTTCAGTCTCAACTTCCTCACCCTCAAACATCTCCTGCTCTTCCTGGGCATAACCCAGCAGAGCACTAACCGCTGAATCTGATGATGTCAGAAAGATCGCATCATCACAATCCAGCAGCTCACTCGTTCTACGGCCCTTACGCGAAAAGGCGGTCCTTCTCTAACTCATCGGCCATATCCAACTGCGAACCCCGCGATTTCAATCGCCTCCGTGCCTCGGCAGCGGTGGGTACCGAATCGCGGGAAGCAGGCGGCTGCCCTCTTTCCTCGAAAAGAGGGACAGGCGAAGCGAACTTTCTCATAGAAAGCTCACAGTGCACGCAGACTGCCCCTCAAAGACATCGGCGTGCGTGCTCTTCGCCCAAACAAAGACGCAACAATCGTGTGTGTCATCGGGTGTCAAATAACGCCTTGCTAGTGCTCGCCATGATAAATAAAGGAAAACTGTATTCCTACCAGAATGCACGTTTCTTCAAACAGACCAGTCAGTGAAGGCGAAAAAGCTGGATGATGTATTCGCCGGCCGTCCTTATATTGTGGTCGCGCCGGTAGTGGCGTCATGGGCTGTCGCCGCCAACGGATGGTGTTTTTCATATGTTTCTTCAGGCACGAGTCACGCTGGAGGCGTTCCCCATAGTGGCCCCTAGGGGACGCAGTTCGAAGTTCCCATGAAGGGGAAAGACAATTCTCCAAATACAGAACACCTTGGCTTTGATACCTCACAAATGGCGGCAATACCCAAGATGCACTTCGATTCTCATGAGTATAATGTCACCTGACAAAGACCGATAATGTGGTTAGATAAATGCACCCAAGTGGGTTAATAGTACATAACTGAAAGAAACATTTTCAATATTTCAAAGTAAATTTTGAACAATTCCATATATTTTCATTTTAATAAATAATCCCAGAATGTGTATATATGCATGTCTGTGATTGTGTAGCTCTGCTGTTATACTGGTGTTGATAATTTCAACAATACATAGTAGCCTACAATTCACAGTAAGAGAAAGTCCGAATCATTTTCGCGAATTGACTCTTTTGAACAAACCAGCAATTATGTGAAGGACAATTACCCTACACATTTAATCATGTCGTAACACATGCGCTAATTGTACAGTAGGCCAACATTAAACAGACACAAAGGGACAAAGTACTTCATCAAACTAATATATTTCATTTTAATTAAAGTCCTTGTTTCAACCTTGTTTAGTTGCTTGCGGCGTCACGACAACTACTCCGCCCTGTCATATAGCATACTAATCATCATATTTGGATAAGCAGTTTGTGAAAGTATCAAATATTATATTTGAACACGTTACACAGGCAACCTGGTTGAATATCCCCACATACATCCAGGGGCGCGGGAACAGGGGCAACTGTAAACTGTTGTGAATTAAAAAAAAATATAGGCTATATATATATATATATATATATATATATATAATATACTGTATATTTCTACTTGAATATTTGGGATTTTACTATGAAAATATATTTGATTATGTTTGAGTTTTGAGTTAGTTTCAAGGACGAGCGTGAATGATTTGACTACCACCAACTCCGTGTCCAGTTCCACCACTGGCGGCCCTGTCAACGTTGGTTCTGCTGTCCATTCTGCTAACGTCATCCCTTCTGCAGCTAAACCGAGAAATTTGTTATAATAAAGATTTAAACATTTCCATGGTTGCTCCGATGTTTATAACATTTAGTTTACATTGGCTATTTTGCTATCTATTTCTATGTGATCTTCGACATATTTACCATTTGCCCATTAATTTAACAGTTGTAAGAATTAAAGTTATCAAAGTTATTAAACTGATGCAGGGCTATTGTTGCGCACATCCTGCCAAATCACGCACGCAGCACTGCCAATGCTTGCTTTTATGTTTGTGAATGTTATGTTTGTGTTGTGGGATCTGTAGGTTGTGGCTTAAAAGCGGAACATGGAAATATCATGGATGTGGATGAAAAAAAATATATATATTTTTTTGTTCTCAGTGATATGAGTCTTTCCCTTCTCCCAAAACAGCTTATTGCTACCTATTAAAATAGTTCAGTTTTGTATGTAATGGAAAAGTGATTACTGTGTTTCGTTTTTTTTTCTTCATAAAGTTAATTTAGAAAAACCTTGGGAGCATTTTTTGTTCATTAAATGTTTTTCTTTTTTTTTTTTAAGCAACGACCAAGCGGCCAGCATTAGAGTTGATCGCCTTTATGTTTGATTAATTTAGCCTTATCAAATCATCACGACTTGACTAAAATAAAATCGATAGATAGGCCTATAAACAGTTCAAGCACATCACAGTGTTAGTTTAAATGTTTAACCTATATAAATGTGCAATATACAACAGTTTGTGTGGAGAGTGGAAGCTGAAGCGAGCTTTACAGGACATGGAGGCTCCAGCGTGGTCACTTGGATTTTTTTCTTACAGTAAAAACAACTTAAAATACGCCGTGTGATTTTTTTCTCATAATGGTAAGAGTAATATATATTTGGAACTGTAAAGGGTCTACTTTTATTTGTGTGCATTCACAATATCAACATTGTGCTTTTATAAAATAGGAAAACAGAGAATGCACTTTCTGCCGGTTTTGAACAAGAGCGCTTCAATGATGAACCGAAACTCGGCAACTCGAAACTGGCTCAGAGATATGATAATTATATCTATAGAAAGCTTTAAAATACTACTTTAAAACGAAACAATTCAAAGCAAAGCAAAAACTCTTCATTAGCCTATGTAATCCCTTAAGATGCGTATATTTCTCTCTGCTCGTCCAATGAGGAGATGGTGAGTCATTTTTCCCCGTCACCTCACCATCTAAAATATAAAAATAAGGGAAAGCCTAAAACAGGCCCGATTATAATTTGCGTATTCAATAATAAAAAAAAAAGTATGTAAATCCTTGTCCTTGAAATTTAAAGGATTTGCTGCAATGCAATTTTGTCTGCCTGATAGGGGTATGTGAATTATTTACTGGCCTATCTTTTTAATCCATGCAGCAAATGCTTTAAAAACAGCTTTAAAATTACTTTATTGCATTCCAGATGCTTTTAAAATAACTTTTCACTATACATTTTAAGGGTTTTTAAGCTTGAATGTAGCTTGAATGTAAAACATTGTTATGAATTCATTGTAGACTATTCCCATTTGTAAAATAGCTAATTGTTGTCTAACACGATCTCATGAAAGTCGTGAGGCTATAGCACGATTTTCTGTTTCTATCTGGCGTAATATTTATGCGCAGAAATTGACTACCCCACAGCACCCCTACATAAAACACCTCCCGCCCCTGCATACATCTAGCTACGAAATAGCATATAGCTAGAAAAAAAATATCTTACATATAGGCCTACACATCAGGAAAGTGATAAAACCATCAGACAATGTATAAAGAATTACATAAAATAGCTGGTATCTTAAAATGTGAACTGATTAGCCAATGCTACTTTTCCTTGAGAAACATCACCATGGCAACACTCAGATGCAGTTGTCATTGCTGCCTCACACCTGAGAGAGTTCCTATGGCAACATGAGCCTCAGGTGATACCGTTGCTGTTCTTATGCTCAAAAAAGAAATGTGCAAAGACTTTAAGAAGAGTCAAAAATTAATCATGCTCTATGAGTACTGTCAAGGCTGCTTCTGTACCTCTATGAATATGGCCGATGGTGTGATAATGAACCAGTTTTAGTCTGGTTATGCTGCCACCATGCAGGTTGTAAAAGCAATGTCTGTTTAAAATAAACATTAAGCTACATTTATAACCTCTTTTACTTCTATAAAGTGATGTGGGTGGCACATATGGCTGACTTCAATTAAGATGGATTGCAGGCTAATGTATGTCATAATACCATGCGCCTTTGTTTGACCATAATTTTTTGCTATATTATCACTGTTGTCAGTGATTGCATTGTTTCATGGGTTGAAAGGCAATTTATTGCACCATTATCAGTTATTATTTGATTAAAGTGCAATGAAGACACTTGAAGGCATATGTTCAGTTAATCAGTCTTTGGCTTTGTTCATTCATTTTTAAAATTCATTTTGAATAGAATTATAATTAAGCATCTTAATATTCCACACACATTTATCCCATTGTTAACAACTCCATATGGGGCATGTTTTATGCGGGGTATGAAATGAATATATCAGTGTCAAGACAGAAAGCGGTCTGCCTTTGAATGTTAAACACACACACATACAAATATTTCACACTTTTGATAGTGTATATTCAAAGCCAAAGAAATAATTAATTTCCACAAGATGTAAAAGTCTAGATACAAATTCAATAAGAGTGATAGTTTCAGTTAAAACTGATTTGTTCAGTCCAGTGAGTGAAAGATGAATCAGTCACTCCGTTTGTGCTTAAGAAGATGTGAGAAAGCCAGAGCTGCTGTGGAAAATAAAATAAAAAATGTCACAGACTTGTTTACATTGTCAGAAGTACTTCTCTTGAGGAGTCTTTCAAACTCCTTTGTCTTTCTGCATAAGATGTTTTGTACACATATCTGTCATATTAAGCCTTGACAAGTCGCTGCCTGATATGAAAAAACAAAACAAAAACGAGGCTGAGGCGTTGTGGGACAGCTTAGTTTGTTTTATGTAACCAAGCACCATTATATGCAGTTCAAGAGTTTAAATGCTCCACGCAGAATCTGTAAGATGTTTTGTTAAAAGATAGATAGATAGATAGATAGATAGATAGATACGCCAGCCTTTCCTTACTTTTTATGGATTTTTCCTGATGGCCAAGGACTGTTGAGGTGACTGAATCAGCTTTGCGGTAAATATGTCTGTTTGAAGTAGTAGAGGATCTATCTTTTATTCAAAATAAAAGGAGAATTAAATCAGACACTTTAAATGGCAAGAGTGCAAACAGAAAGAAAATTTATAATGGATCTGTCAAACGTACTGTAATTACATTTGCCAATATTCACATAATATGCTGCCGCTGCTGTGACTTTTCCTGCGGTTTGATTGATGCAGGAAATCAAATACTAAAGAACTCCAAGGAAACACGTCTTTGTTTAAACCTTGTAACTATACAATTTAATTTCACACTATTTCTTTATTCATTGTAATATCCAGACAATTATATAAAACAATAACAATAAAGCACATTTTCTAAGTTAACCTTTATTTTTCCCATGTTTAATGCAGAGAAAATTATAAGACTTTTGCAGGTTGACTACACAAAATAATTGAACAACAACAAAATAATAATAATCATAATAATAATTCTTAAGCCTGTAAAATACACTATGTGATTTTTGCCCTGATTTTCGAGATCGTCCTTATTACAGAACACAAGATCCAGTGGGAGAGGTTGGATCCAGATCCAACTACTCCCACATTGCATATCCCTAAACCTACCAGTTTCTACCTCTTGATCCCTAAACCCACCCATCTCCACCCCTAAACCTACCAATCTCCACCTCCTAGTTGTGGATCCAACCTCGCCTCCTGGATCTTGCGTTCTGCAGTGAGGGGTTAGCCTAGTGTGATTTTCCACCGTTGTAGTTTGGAGAAGTTGGCGCTAGTTGCTAAAGTCAAAGCTTGTAGATTAGAGATGAGAGATTCCAAAATCACATAGTGTAAGATGGTCTCAGAATTCTATTTTTTTGCTTCAGATGATTCCATCCCGTTGGAGGATATCAAACATGTTTGATATGTTCTGCCGATTTTAGAACACACATTGTCATTTGTCACGCATCTTCTACATTTCTGCTCGAGTTTGTTGTGATCGGAATTACTTGGAATTCTGGTAGTACATAATCCTCAGCCGTGTATTGTATGCTGTAAGCAGCCACTCATAATAAACTCAAAACATATAGCAATGTCTAAGAAACCACCCGCAATACATCAGTTATCACCTAGAAACCACCCAGAACATGCTAAAAACTACATGGAAACCACCTCAAGTACTAGCAAACACCCAGAACATTCGAGAAGCTGTACAAAATGCCTCAGCAGCCACTATATTTTCTCCAAATCTAAGTTTATCAAGTCTGTTTTATGCTGCTAGTGATGCAGAAATTACACAGACCTTAACCTTTAAATAAATTAGTTGTTTAGTTGTTCTTTGGCCCTTTTGGAAATCTAAACTTAAAGGAGAAATGTCATGAACCTACAAAAGGTCTGTCTCTGAATAAGGAAATATTTGCAGTATTTATATTTATGTCCCCATATTGAATGCAAAGTCTAAATATTTCATTTATTTTGTCTTGTGTTTCACACTCTAAGCTTAGTTGCTATGCAAATACAGACCTTTGTAAGTCCGCTGCCAATGGTATTGGGCTAATAAAACCAAATGCAATTTAACCTTCAAGTGTTTCAGCCTGAAATAACCATTTTATATTCAAGCAATATGGCTTTGCTTGGAACGATGTTAAAAGTTCGCCTGCTTTTGCGATGTCTTTTTGTCACACGTCCAAGCTCAAATCCTTGCTTACCGATGCAGTTAACGCTAAACTGACACAACATCAATCGCATCCACACCATGTTGCATCCCTAAACATGTCCTTGATTCCCCTCTACCACCTCATTTGTAAAATCAAAATATCCATGGTCATAAACAAATCTTCAGTCTTAGAAAGCAGACATGTGAGACTTAGGCAGCATCTCGAAAATACACTTTCCCTCCGACGGTCATCAAATGGATAATCTGACGGGCGAGAGAAACTGTGGGGTCTGGTAATTCAATCCAGACGGCAGTTTGCTTCTCAGCACTCAGTCGGCTAATGTCATTACGGACACAGGACTGTCGTAATGTGTCAGGGGACGAGGCGGAGGTGTCGCGGAGTCATCTGTAAGCCACACAGCTCCTTCCTCATTTAGCAGGAGATTTCCCAGCAGGCCGCCCCTGAAATGGATAGTTAGCTCTTGGCAAGGCAAACCACTCTATCTTAGAAATCCTTCAGGGGAGAACTAAGAAAATGAGAAGACGCTCTCTTTTGATTGTTAAGGTGTTAAAATGATCGTCTACTTGATGAAGAAGTTTGAAGTCAGAATGATCCTACTTGAGAGTTGAGTGTGCATAAATGCCACTTTAAAGTTGTAATTACCAGATGGAAACTTTGGCCTTTATGAGTTTAAGTCATTAATTAAACACTTGTGGTGGAAATAAATTGGTATTGATCATTAGAAGTTGTAATGCAAATTTAGGCACAATCCCATTTCTACCCCTTAGACCTTGCCCATAGGGGTGTCTCGATTTTCATTTGGTTGGAGGCGTAGGGGTAGGGGAAGGGCCAGATAGCCCTTCAAAAGATGATTATTCGGGACCACACTTCAAACGAAGATTATTCGGGACCACACTTCAAACGAAGGTTTATAAGTTATCTCAGCGTAAACCGGCTACAGCAGCAACAAAGCTGCACAAGCGAACAAAAAGACACATAAATGTAAGCTTTATTGGCATTAATACAGAATTTAATGAAAAGTAACCATTTGTTGTATGTTACATTCACTCGTGTGTTCATATTTACGGTCCTGTTAATCAAAGAAATGTTTGCAAAAAATTGCTAAAGTTCGCTAACGTCATATCATTACAGACTGAACGATAATGCCACAACATATTTTCATGTCTGATCAGGGCGATAACTACCATAGAGGGGGGCTAGTCCTCCCAATAATTAGAATTTGCTAAACTTTTTTCTCAAATATTGCCAATTCGAGAAAGAGAGAGAGCTTCTTTGCGTATGTTTTACAACCGGCCTGCGGTCCCCACGAGGGGGAAAAAAATAGTAAATGACCTTTGGTGAGGTTGGAGTCTGGTCTGTTTCATTTTCCAATCCCACTCCACTCATTCCACTGTTGTATCCATAAATATGAAGACATCAGCGAAGTGACAAGTTGGTAATAAAATGCAAATCTGTCCTCTGTGCCTATTGCAAAAGAGTCTCGGGTTGCCTTGGGTTACTTTCCTGTGCACGAAGGAGTAGCAATATCCTAACTCGTGGATTAATAATGATGGATCTCTGTTTAGCATTCTCCGATCCCTGCTTGTGTTCCAGCAATCACTCCTTTGGGTGGCCCAGTGGCCATAGAGCGTATGACAAATGCTACAATCTTCTGTTTAGCTGAAGCGTCAGATTCTTTCTCATTAAAACCAGAAATACGACCTCATCTTTAACAAGACAGATTTAGGATGAAAGGGAAGGATTGTGTTCCTTAGATTACGGAGACAAGATTTCTAAAGGCCTCCGGTGACCCAAATAAAGGATTTAACCGCAGAGGAATGACTCCGACATAAAACCAAAGGTTAAGGAAGGCCACTAATCCACCATTCTGTATTCAAGCAAGGATGGTTTCAAACACGAAAGTCTTAGCTGGAGTGTGCTGCTTTAAAATCGAGTCCTTCTTTAAATTTGCGGACTGCATTAAATCCACCCCCTTTAAGGGATGTGATGGACTCTAGTTGCACATGGTCCAGCAGGTTAGGAAGATATATAGCCATGAAAGTCCAATTCATTACTCAAGGATGCAAATTAAATGATTAAGTGAGGTCTTTACCCTTGTGCGGCTTGAACCAAGGGGTATTTGCTCCAGGATTGCAAGTCTCGCTACAAAGTAGGTTAATCCAGAAGAACACAGAAGAAACTGAAAACCAAAGGTATAAACTACGATACTGTTGAAAATTGTTATTTCTCGAGTAGGGTACTTTGCTGCTCGTGTCTTAATCAAAGCAATTTCAAGATATGCCCATCTTCGAAACCCTGTGGATTCACCAAACAACCTCGGTCTTAAGAGGCCGTGTTTAAATGGGTCATGGGATCTAGACGAAAGGGAAATATTTTTGGATATTGAGAGGGCAGATACGTATGCGAGCTGACTCATCCTGTTGACGGATGTCTGTATAAAGGGTTTATGTCTAGTGCCCTTGAGGTCAAAAAACTGGATTAACGTCATGTGGTGGCAGTTCAGATAGTTGATTTTTCTGCATATAAACATCTGCTGGTTTGGAACTGAAGTTTGCGGAGGCAAAAATTAGGTTTATGCAGATTCTTTAAAGAATCAACAGCTCCATCTAGTGGTACAGTATGATAATTTTATTAAAAGAAAATGTTCAAAACAATTAAACAATAAAAGATAATGGATATTTAAGATAAAAATCTTAAATGTCAAACCTGTTAACAAAACACTTCTTAATCTATATCTGTGTTCCTGTTCACTGTGTTCCTGTGGCTCAGTAGTAGAGCATTGTGTTAGCAGTGCAAAGGTTGTGGGTTCAATTCCCAGGGAACACATACTGACAAAAAATATATAACCTGAATTTACTGTAAGTCGCTTTGGATAAAAGCGTCTGTTAAATGCATAAATGTCAAATATCTGTGCAAATGTATATATATCTGTCAAATCATACCAAGCCCGTTTTTAACATCATAGTCCAGCAGGATTTACATTTTCAGCATAAGTCCTTCTGCATTATGACACACTCAGACAAATAATCAACTCAAGGTGCCACATATGAGCCATGATTGGTCCACATTTGAAGTTTCTTGGCAACTTTTTGCGATCTTTGGTGGCGTTACGCTTCCTCTTCTTACTCAAGAAGTTCTCCAGTTTCCCGCTCTTTTTCAGCTCGCTGTACTTCTCAGCCAATTCCAGCTTCTTCTTGTCAGCTGTAGAAGGGTTTTAAATATGTTATAAACTAAAATAGAACCATAAATATTACATAATACTTACTAGGGCTGGGCGATATATTGAACGCGATTGTCATGCGCATCTCATCAGTAAAGCCGGTTCCACGATTAGCAGTAAATCTCCATCACCTGCTTTCAGATGGAGCTGCATTTAATACACAGAGCCATAGATCACTGACAAGCTACACAATATCGTGTTCATTATCGAAGGCGACTCATCTGCGATTATGAACGCAGGTGATGGAGATTTACAGCTAATCGTGGAACCGGCTTTACTGATGAGATGTGCATGACAATCGCGTTCAATATATCGCCCAGCCCTACATAATTCCGTATATTATTTGATGTTTCTTTTCTAAATAACACAGCTATGAACACTGGAGCTCAAAAAACAGACTAGTATGACATTCACCAACAAATGTTTTTCAAAATAACTTCAAATATATGTGAACAAGGTAAAAAGTCACGGAACAGCTGGTTTTCCTGTTGCACACACACACACAGAGATTAGACATAAAGCACCTCATAATCAGCAATATTAAGGTTATCACAACTGTAATTATGTTTTATATAGCTTTCTTTGAGTTAATTACGTTTAAATTGTCAAGATATATTAAACGCACCATTCTCTTAAGCAAGGCTTTCAGTTCGTCCTTTTTAGAGTCTGATTTGGCTTTCATGAGTTTCTTCTTCACTATCTGAAACAAACAGCAATGGACATAGAAATAATGGATAGAATGAAAATAAACAGAATCAGTAAGGCATTTTAGAATTTGACAGACTTTTGTTTCCTTTTCTCGGATGTCATTGATGAATGTGTACGTCTGACAAAAAAATTCCCCTGAGAGGTCATCAAAGCGAGGGTCTCTTGAAATCTGAAAAAGTAATGTTTAAAAAGTGAAAAACTAGGTCTTCACAGTTTGTTCAAACACCTAAACCTAAACATGAGCAATCATTAATTAAACAAACTCCTGAAACACACCCTTTTCTTGACGGGAACCACTTCTCGGAGGAAAGGCACATGTTTCTTTGCAGAAATCTCTTGAGGTCTAAGAAACATAGGTTTTAGACAAAACATACACATAAGCCAAAAACAGCTAGACAAAACAACTTTAACTCACATAAATGAGTATTGTTTAGTTCAATGCATAACTAAAAACAGTGATCAAAGGTGGTTAAAAATTTTAAAAGCCTAGCCTTTTCAAATCTAACTATTCAAAATAATTTTAATTTACTGAAATAAAATCTAATAGAGTATCACTATTAAGAATATGAAAACTTAAAAAAATGCTCATGCTGCTTTGACATCTAACTGAAACAATTTGAAGTAAAATTATACAAACTAAAACTGAAATAAAGCTACACATAAAAAAAATTACAAGAATGAAAAAAAGCACATGCAAATGACTAAACCTTTAAAATGAAAATAAAAATATACAATAAAAATGTGATAAAATAAAGATAGTTTTCATTAATTGAAGTGGAGCAGAAATTAAATAAAATATAAATACTAGATTAAACAGCCTTCCAAAAATAAAAATTTCAATAAATGCAAATATTAATAATAAAGACACATGACATGACAAAAATACTAAAACGGTTTAATTATATTGGTTTATTTGACAGTAATTTAGTGACTTTAATTAAACAAAAATTAAAATGGAAAATAAGTATATAAAAGCGAAATCAAAATATGAGTAAATACTATAATAATTAATATATAGAAATAGTACTAAACACTGCAGGTACCTGTGTTTACTTAATCGTTTCATGGGATCGTTTTTCTTCTGAGGCTTTGTGGAACCATAAGCGATTTTATTATACGCTTTTGTTCCAACTTTATTCTGTAGCTTCATGATTTCCTCAAAGGACATGGTTGACAATTCTACACAAAAACAGAAGACATGAAAGTAATTGTAAAATTGCTCTTTTAAACAGCCTCAGCAATGAAATATTCCTAAATAATAACTTAACTGATAAAACTGTTGCCAGGGTTACATAAACATCTGATCGTACCTTTTTTAAGATGTCCCTCTTTGTGTGATGGGTCATTGCTGACTCCATCTTCAGGGTTACTATCTGCTTCATCTTCATCACTCCCTGACTCATCTTCATCATCCACACCATTGTCTTCATACTCTTCAGGTTCAGCTTCGTCTTCCTCTTCAGATGCATCTTCATCTTTAATTTCCTCTTCATCCTCTGCTGAAGTTTGCACTATGCTTCTTTTACTAAGTAAAGCAAAGTTTCTCTCCATCTCTAAAACGTCCTCTTCATCATCTGAACTCTGATGTTCTATTTTAGTCAGACTCTTTGCTGATTTAGGCATTATGCTTTGGTTTTTGTACTTTTTAATCTTACTTTTATTTAGCTTGTTTATGAGCTGTAAACGTGGAAGTGGGAGAGGAGCGCATGCGCGTCACAACATGCCTATCAAAATAAAAGTATACATTATATTTATAATTTTTGTCAAAATAATTATGACTGACACACTGTGATATTAGTGTTAGTGGTGGCTCTGCATTTTGGATTATTTTATTTGACAAATTATAAGAAAGCAGTTTTTATGGTCTCACACATTTATTCATGTGGGTTTGTGTACATTGTCGATGTGTCAGTGTCACCAATTTATTTTTGTGGTGGATTTGCATTTGTATTATTTTATTTGAAGAGACCCCGCATAGAAAATGGACAAAATTCATCCTCAAAATCAGACACAACGTAGAACACACATGGACAGAAATGAAGTGGCACACTTCCAACAATGCAGAAAACATCCACAACGCACAACGCCCCCCCCCCCCCCCACACACTTAAAATTATATGAAAAACAGATGATACACAGTAAAATCGGCAGTGTCAATTTAACACTTAAAGTGTTATTTTTACCACTACTTAAGATCATATATGGTCCCAATCTGTACAGAGTTAAAGTTACACTGTTCATAGTGTTGAATTTACGGTGTTAAAATGGCACCTTATAGTGCTGAAAAATGACACTGTGTGTGTATATTTTTACACTTAGTATTGTTATCAAAGTTTTACACTGGGGTCATTTAACACCTTAAAAGTTTTACACTGGGGTCATTTAACACCTTAAAAGTTTTACACTAGGGGTCATTTAACACCTTAAAAGTTTTACACTAGGGGTCATTAAACACCTTTGGTGTTGTTGTTATTCCTAAGGATCTATAAGTGTTATCGAGAATGTATTCCTTTCAGTACAACATTTATTTTTACATTGTTCTGTGGTGTCAATGTACATTATCAAATCTAAAATCAAGAGTCTTCAGACAGATATAATAATTTATAACAATTCATTTTTATTTAAAAACTGGGCAAAGTGGCTACTTTAAAACAACAGTCAACAGTTCATTAAAATTCACAAGGGGTTGCACAGAAATATAAAACGTATAAAACCAACTCATTAACTTCACAGAGACATGAACAAGTGACAGCTAAATCTGAATAAGATTACAGTACAATAAAACAAAAGAAATTATCAGACCCATAGGACATCTGCACATCAAAAGGTTTGTAATAAGTGAGTTCATTGACAGTAAACACTTTCAGAGAAGTGCTGGGTCTGTGATCAATTCTGTAGGCAAAAAGATGTTCATCAAAACAAACAGTTTTGAGCTGCGATGTAACCAGTAACACACATTCATTTCTGACAATAATATCCTGGATTTTATAAAACACTGGCAAATCAAGGTCTACCTGACCACAAACAATTAAGTTAGAATGATATTCAGTTCCATTATACTTCACCCATTTCACTGAGAGAACATTTGTTTCTGGAGGAATGTTCAACTTACATGCAATCTCAACACTTTCGTTCAAGTCACTGACACAGACGGTCTTTCCTGGTCCAAGTACAATTCGGTCACGGTTAAAGGCTCCCCAGTTATATGCCATGAAATTCTGATGTTTTTTGGCAAGCATCTGAGTTAAGTTCTTGAAACATTTTGGTTGAGTCTTGAAGAAATTGTGCTTGGACTCGTATCGCATTGACCACATGTGAACGATAGGCCCAATATTTCGTATACACCGAGGGTAGTGACACATTAGATGATGTTTAGGAAGCAGGTTCTTTCCTGGAAATAAGCACTTGAACAGCCTGTGATGCTCCGTAATTAAGTGCTTCAAATAAACAGTAAGTCCTTCAGTTAAAATGGAAGAAAATACAATGTTCACTATTTGTAGTAAAAGTAGAATTAATTGCCAGTATTTATCTTCTTGGGGCACAATGTCACCAAATATTAGTGGAAAATTTCGGAGTAGACACCAACACTGGATTGCATTTATGCCCAAATCATTGCTCTCATCATCCAGTTTAACAGAAGGGGGGCGATTTCTCCTCTCCATGTACCCATAGTTAAATGAACTTAATCTGCCATCCAACTCTTTCGCTGTCAAAAAATTAGCTTGAACATATTTTAAAACAAGTTTTAATTCGAACTGAGCAACCCCTTCTAATATATCATGCATTAAGTCTACAGAAAAGTTCTCTGATAAATTAAAGTACTGCAGAGTGTTTAACAAACATGTACGTTTTACACCACAAACTTGATGTAGTGTTGGGTCTGATTGCAGAGCTTCACAGTGTCGTAAGTGTGTTTCTTTGGTGCGGAAAGTTATATTTGGCTCATCTTCACAGAACACAGTTTGATAATCCTCCCTTTCAGCAAGACAAAACCTACAGTTATAACGAGCTCTAAAAGATTCAACGAATCCGAAAAGGCTATGCAAACCAAGATTATCTCCTGTTACTTGGACAATGCTTCCACGCACAAAACCGTCAGGTCCTTGTATTCCCTTGTTCTCAAGGACTTTTATGTCATTGACAATAGGCTCCAATATTGCATCAAATCCATATGTTTTGATGTCTTGGGCATGGAAAAGCGCACATAAATGTATGTTTGTATAGAGAGTAAAATATATACCTAATTTGTGAATTTTTAAAGGATTGGCAGTCTCGAAATCGTCATAAAACAATTGAATTTGAAGCGCATTTTTTTCTGTCGAAAACAGGGGATGACTTTTTATGTACAGTCCATCTTCAATATCAGAGTAAATACCGTTTTTATTAGGTAAACCTGACTTGAACCTGCATGTGGTGTTTGGGTGCTTTAAAGTGTTCTGTAAGGTTTGGAGTATTGGAACATAAGCAAACTTGTCAGTCACTGCAACTTGCTCATAAGTTCCAGTAGTCCTGTTTCTTCTGTTGTCAAATCTGACCCCAATTACTTTCTCCACAGGCTGGACAATTTCCCATTTTTTGGTAAAATATGATTTTCGTTTAGATATGGAATTTAAGCATGGTGAAAGGATTTTCAATTTCATGAAATGACTGCTCAATTGAACTTTTAATATCTGTGTTTTCTGAAAATAAGCAATTCATAGCCGTCTCTTTTACTTGATCCTGGATGTCTTGAACTACTTCCTCCATAGACATCACAAAAGTATCAATTGTAGTCTGACTAACACCTGAAGCTTGCAATTGTGCTATTGCTGATGCACACAAATCAGTAGTGTTTTTGCCGGGAACTGGCAAAGAACTGTCTTTTGAACATGTAGCCACATCAGAATTACTTGGTTGCCCAACTGCATTATGAACAACAGCAGCATCTTCAACACATAAAACTTTACTTCCTTCATGAACTCTTTTTAAGTGTTTTCGAAAACCTGAAAACGTTGCAAATTCTAAACAGCAACCTGCTTCACCACATCTTAGTCTAAGTGATTTGCCAGGCAAGAGCCCATGAATTAACTTTAGATGTCGAACAAGAACATTTGTGTTTTCCAGACAACAAAAACAAATAAAACAAATCATTGTTGCCAGCAATCAAATCTAATGCAGGAATCTAGCTCGTTCAGCAACTCTTGGGAACTCTTTGACCTTGCCAATGTCAATCTGAAAAACTGTTGTTTGTACAAAGGTGTACATGCTGTGCAGGACTTTGCTGTAAGATGCACCAAACACAAAGTGCGCTTTGAAAAGTTCATCAAAGGCACTGAGACCACTCACTGATTTGCACGGTATGGCTCTCTTGTCGAGAATGATGTAGTATGCATGAATGCTGTTCTTCTTTGGACCCATGGCAAGCAGATATGGCTGTGCGCTTTCTTCAATGGAGTCCAGGTGCTCTTGTATGTTAGTCCCGGCCTAAAAAGAAATAAGAAAAAACAAAATTACAAACAGTTCTCCAATTGACTCTCTCTCTCTACATTAGTTTTTCACAACACAATTAGCCCAACATAAACTGATTTTAGGCAGACTACAGGTAATGACAGTAAAGAACAAATTTACCTTTTTGAAGATGATGAGATGTTTTTCTGCTTGAGATGCAGACATCTTTCCAGGTAAATGCGAAACTCTAAAGACTCCAGTTTTTCTCTTTGTAACATCTTGTTCAGGTTGGATTCTAATCATAATGTAACATCATTGAAATAAATATTTTTTTAGCTCTAAAAATGCTAAACTTTGACAAAAAGTAATTTTTATTGTTATAATTGTGATATCATCATATGTAGATATGAATCCAAGTGAAAAAAAACTTGTGAAAAGATATCTTTCAGTTGGTTAAATAGCAAATAGCAAATAATGGAGCTCAGCAGCCATCTACTGGTAAAAAAAATAATTAAAATGGCAATTTCCAAAAGATGGGCAAAAATTTTACACCG
The DNA here is from genome assembly GCA_027564155.1 of Gymnocypris eckloni scoliostomus. Lineage (NCBI taxonomy): Eukaryota > Metazoa > Chordata > Actinopteri > Cypriniformes > Cyprinidae > Gymnocypris > Gymnocypris eckloni. The sequence continues at coordinate 16,176,394 of CM050418.1, read as the reverse complement.
AACCATGTCAAATGAGCCATGTTATCCCATGAATTAAAGTTAGTAATGTGGGTCGTTTATAAAGTGATTTTTACATAAAAAGCTGTTTTTGTATAAAAACCTATTATTATTTTTTTTTAATTTATATATATAAATTTAAACTATATAAAAAAATATCTTAAAACGACACAAATGTTGAGTTAAAAACATTAATAAACAGAGTAAAATTACATTGGTTGAGAAAAACTATTATTTTGTTACAATATTACATTTTGTTGCCTGGGGTCTCTAAAGACCCCAAAGACCATGAGTGCACAACCCAAAATGAAGACCACACAAGGGTTAAACCAACAAACAACATTGAGTTAAGTGAGTGTTGGGTTTTGACACTTATAGTGATATTTGGTGTTGTGCTGTGATTGAGTGTATATTATTTTTCACAGAGGAATTTTCATTTCATATTATTGTGGAACCCTATGGTCTGTGGTGGGTTTAACATCATTTGTTTTGTTCCTTCTGTTTTTTTGGCCCTTCTAATTACCTTTTGTGCACAATACATTTTGTTGTATTTGCAATGAAAAACACTGTGGTTGTTGCCCTTCTTTCACATCTTCCCCACCACTTGTAATGTCTGGGGAGGGTTACATAACATTTAACCACTGCCACTGATTTGCCACACATCACATTAAATAATAAACTTTTAAATAATGAACTATTTCAAAAGTTTTCTGTGACTCCTAGAATAAATATTGCATTAATCAGAATCAGAATCAGAATGACCTTTATTGCCAGGTATGTTTACACATAAGAGACATAAGAGAGCAAGTGACAGAAAGAGAGACACACAGAGAGAGAGAGAGAGAGACATATAATGAATAACAAAGTGTCTGATGTGCAAAACATTTTGCATGTTGGTCTTGGCTCTTACTGCATCATGTGATTTTTTTTTCCAACATCCAATCAAAGCTCTTAGAGGAATGCTTGTGTTTCAAGTTGTTGGAAAAATTTAATATGGCACCATGTCTTTAGGGTTTCTCATCATGACATAGATGACCTGACAGCAAAGAAAGATATCAGAAAAACATGGCATGACATCAAACCAGTTTGTTAACTGATTGATGAACACATACAAACTTTTCCTTTTTTTTGGCAGCATTTTGGGCATCAGCAGCTGGAGTAAATGGAAACAGAAGATGGATGTGTGTTGTAATATTTCTCCATTGCTCGTTACTCTAGCCAGGGCATCTAATCGGGTGTGATTTGGTTAGCTTTGTCTGGGAAATCTTCCACGTAATATTAAGGTCATGGTCCATTGGGTCCACACTGTATCTGAGAGAGTGACATTTACATGGTAATGCAAAGTTCACTGTTCCGCTACACAGGCAAAGTCAAAGTGTTTTAAAGTGGTAATTTTAAATACACAACTCATTAACATAGCCTAACATCTCACTTGCCAGATTTGGGGAACACTCTTAAAAATAAAGGTGCTTCCCACAGTCATCCTTCTAAGGGGTCCTGTCTTCTGTCACGGGTTCGTGGAGCCAGTTTCTCAAAGGAGCACGAAAGAGGCCGAGTCAATCCAAATATGTCTTTAATAAATCCACATAGGAAAGGCTACCACGTAAAACGACATATGACAGGACAAAGAAACTCTAGAAACTGAAGGCTTCTAAAAACATACAATCTAATGAGCAAACAAAATTATTAATAAACACAGGTGAACTGAAAGATAATTAGACAAATGAACTAATGAGAACAGGAAGAGAACCAAATAAGGAAAAACGGGAAACTTAACAGGAACATACATGTGACACAAAGGGCCATATATAAAAAAACCCTCATTAGAATATTTGAAGAGTTCCAATGCAAAAGCCTCTAAAAGTCATCTTGAGCAAAAAAGAGAAAATGATACTGAGTGAATTCTCTCCATGCATAGTATATGCTCATAAAGTAGCCTACTTTCACTTCAAATGTGCTAAAAATCAGCTTTATCCTACTCAGAAATACCAGTACTTACATAGAAACCTATACAAAGTAGCCAGAAAAAAATGCTAATTTTTAAGAAAAACGCTTTAGGCTTTTGCATCTGAACTCTTCATTTGGACTTTTAAAATTAATTTTCACACCACATAAAGTTGATATGGTCGTGTAGCCAACACATCTATTCAAATTATGCCTTCCTTTTTTATCATGATAGTGTTTTATCTTTATTAGTTTGCAAAATGGATGCCACGTCTTGAGTTTTCAGCCATGCAATTCTGAGATGTCCCAGACCATGTCAAGAGGTAGGTCCTTCATTCTTCCCTTGTAGATGCGGTCAAAACATTCACTCTGAGCCACAGTTAAAGAACTCTTCCAGTCCCCAACTGTTCCTGTAAAACAGCAGGTTGGAAATAGTAAAGGGATAGTTATGTTATGAATTACCCTCATGTGGTTCAAAACCCATTAGACCTTCATTCATTTTGAGAACAAAAACATATTTTTTATGAAATCTGAGAGCTTTCAGACCCTCTACAGACATCCACAGACAGCAACACTCAAATTCAAGACACAGAAAGTTAGTAAGGACATTGATAAAATAGTCCATGTGACATCAGTGGTTGGTTCAACCATGTTATGAAGCTATGAGAATACTTTTTGTGTGCAAAGACAACAAAAATAACCACTTTATTAAACAATTTCCTCTCTTCCAGGTCATTGTCTGCTGCCGTTCATGAGAGAACCACAATTTGTGTTCTGAAGATGAACAAAGGTCTTACGGGTTAGGAACAACATAATTACAATTTTTGGGTGAACCCTTTAATATAAAATTTTCCCATTGCTGCTGATATTAGACTTTTTTAACAATAAACATTTAATTAATGTTTAAATAATACATGCAACATTTGGTGATACATTTATATATTTGTATTTATATATTTGTATATATTTATAAATCTTAATGCTTTATTTGACACTGTAGGCCTATGTCTTACCTTTGCGCAAAAAAATTCCTTTGGAATCTTCTGTGACCGTCAGAGAAAGGGACTCATAGTTGGCCAAGGGGTCATTCTTCATGTGCTTGAATGTGGCTGTTTCCACCACTTTATCGATCGCAGCGTCTGACAGATTCTTTCCCACAAACTCACAGCAAAATAACTAAAACCCACAACGACACTGACCAAGCAAATAAACATAGTAAACAATAAGATAAAAATGACAAATTATTTCCAAAATTTTGCCACAATATTATGCTTTATTATTTATGTAAAGCAAATAGGCTACTATATTTCTCTCGCTCATAACAAAGGCACACACATACAGCACAGACACGTACTCACACAGAAACGTGTTGTCAGCACTACTCCGATGTTTTTATCAGTGGTTTCGCAACTTGGGCTGAATTGGGTTGCGTTTCCTGATAACGCTGTCTCTTAGCGCACTACAAAGACTCTAAACTAAGGTAGGCTATGCCTTAGGTTGTAGCCTTTCTAGGCGAGTTCCCCGAAATAGAACTTGGAGGTTGCTTCAGATATACCTTCTTACGTGCGACGTTACCAGGTGCTGTCCATTATGGTGGTGAATTGGTTGAGATCGATGGCTCGGGAATGGGTTATTCACTCTATTCATTGTCTGTTTCAGATTGTTATGTGAGAAAGCGGAGTTATTTATAAAATAAGTGTTGATTTTAAATAAAGAAATGGAACTCTTTCCTGTTAGAACGCAACAAACCTGCCTGAAACATTTACTTTCACTTTGCAACATGAAAGTGAAAGTGATGTGTAAAACACATCGGTGAACACACACACACACACACTGTGAACACACACCCGGAGCAGTGGGCAGCCATTTATGCTGCGGCGCCCGGGGAGCAGTTGGGGGTTCGGTGCCTTGCTCAAGGGCACCTCAGTCGTGGTATTCAGGATGGAGAGAGCGCTGTACATTCACTCCCCCCAACTACAATTCCTGCCGGCCCGAGACTCGAACTCGAAAACTTTGGATTACGAATCTGACTCTCTAACCATCAGGTCAAGACTTCCCCATGACATACCTCATGAAGAATAAAAAAAAGAAAGAAACTATATGCCCGGAGCACCTCACAGCGGTGGAAAGGGGAAAGAGAAAAACTACATAAGACACTGTTTAATAATTTAAAAGCTTAAAAAAATTAGTGTCTATTTAACTAAGTGCAAATAGACCACCTTATTTAAAAAAAAAAAACGTATAGGTCTACACAAGTCCAATAGAAAAACATTCATATCCATATACACTACATGGCTCTGCGGACGGCACCGTCTTTGATTTTCCACAACTATTATATTTGTATAGAATTTTAATAGATTTAAAGAACTGTGAACTGTCAAATGTGATAAGGTATAGCTAAGAATGGTTCAGACCAACCTTACGAAAGTACAACTTCCAGAAGGCATACTTAACTAAGAATGTTTCGGGAAACACGTATTAACGATAAGGTACAGGTTCAGTTACAACGTAAGAACGATGTAGCATGTTTTGAGAAACGCAGCCCAGAGCAATATAGCCTACAACTCATCTAAGACAGATGACACTGGACAACTAGACTGTATAATGATCATGAGACACACACACCTAACCATAATGACCAACTAACTAAGGAAAGACAGTGCAAGATAAAAACAAACAGGAAACTGTAGTATATGCAGCCCATGTAGTTATTAGAATTTAATTATTATAAAATATGCACACCTGAGGTGTAATCACCACCATTCAACAGCCCGTCGTCAATTGTTCCACACACACACACACACACACACACACACACACACACACACACACACACAAAGTGAAGTACAATAACTCCAAAGAAAGTTTAATGGAAAGGTCAAAGATTCATAGGCAAAACCAGTCTCACCTTGATCATTTCTTCATAAGTAAGGATCAGGATGTTGTATTTGTCTTTATTTGAGATCCATCCTTTAACATGGTCAAACCAACAGCCACCAATCACTACAAAACAGACACAACATTAGTCTTTTTCAAACTTCCCAACAGGTTCAAGACCCTTTATTTTTGTACTAAGTTAATAATTATAGTTATATAAAAGTTATAGCACATTGTACGATTTCCAACTCACATTAATCTTAACAGCTTCGTTCATATATATATATATATTCGTATTAATGAGGGATGGAATTGAAAACACTTTATATTAAATGTGCATAGTTATTAAACAGGTTTTGTTTTACAGGTAAGATTGTCCAAAAAAGATATTTAGATTATAGAAATTGCTCAGTGATGCAACAGGGTCACAAGTTGAGAAGAAAAGGTATCAACTGCAAAAGACTTGAATTAGATGTTAAACCAAGAATTAAATAACCAGGAAAACAGTCATGTGCTCCTCTTTTTCAGAACTGCATACTACTTGGAGACTTCAGATGTATCTTCAGAAGGTTCTCAGAGACTTTTATAAGGTAAAGAATCCTGAAACACGATCCCCATCCAACAAGAACCACAAGTGTTGTGAAATACATTAAGACTCATTTTCAAAGGCTTACTAGACAGATTGAGGTTGAGAGCGACCCCTGAGGGCCCAGCACCACTTCTTCTTCCTCTGAAAGGTCCATCTTGCTCATTGTTAGTAGCAGTTCATACCACGACTTAGGTGCTGGAACCTCAAGAGTCACTTTCAATTATACTGTCCACATGTCAACAATCTGTCCATAAAAAACAAGCAAACAAAAAAAACTGTCTTCGTGTATTTCATCTGTTTTGCAAATAAATGATATATTTAGGCTATAATGTTTTGACTCTTACTGCATCCGGTGAAGAATTTTTCCAGCATCTCATCAAAGCTCTCAGAAGAATCTAGATGTTTCATGTTGTTGGAAAAATGGAAATATGACACCATGACGTCTTTAGGGTTTCTCATGACATAGATGACCTGACAGCGAAGACAGACATATAAACACATGTTCATGACATCAAGCCATCATCTGATGAATGCATACACACTTTTCCTTTTCTTTGCAGCATTTTGGGCATCAGCGGCTGGAGTAAATGGGAACAGAAGAGTCTTGGAGATGGACGTGTGTTGTAATCTCTCCCCGTTATCCGATACTCCAGCCAAGGCATCTGATCGTATGTGAGTTGGCTGGCTTTGTCCGGGAAATCTTCAGCATATATTAACGTCATGATCCGTTGGGTCCACACCGTACCTGAGAGAACAGTGTAGAGTCGAGCATAAAATACTTATGTTGGGCTTGATTGAATAATGTCAAATATTTATGTTATTATCTTGAACATTCATGTGTTAATGATAAGTTCACATTTTTCAGTTATAGCTTAAATGAGCGAAGTCAAAGTATGCAGAAAGTTTGACTACAGAGGTAATACATCTCACTTACCAGATTTGGGAAAGGTAACAACAAAGACATCATCATCCTTTGTTTCTAAATCCACTAAACTGCCAATATATTCAGGAGTAAGATCATGATTTTCTGTCAAAGTTAGGACAGTTCCTTTGTAGGTGAACATTTTGTCACTAAGCATTTTGTATTCCTGCTGAGCCATGCTGGAGATCTTACTGAGCCAAACCAACAACACTATTAAAAAGTGTAATAGTGGAGAAGACCTTGATATATCCAAGACCGGACTTCTCTGAGAAAATAGCTTATCTTTGCTGTTACACAACAGTCAGTTAAAGCATTATTTAAATTTGCGTAGTTCATGGCCAACCTTCGGACTTGTTGCTTTAACCTAATCAGCCCTGTGTACATAAATGTAACGGAGTGTCTATTTACACTCAGGGCAAATAGCCGCTGCCTAAATGTAATAGTAAAGTTCAGAAGGCCAACAAGATCACAAATATAAATGCAAAGACTGCTGTAATGGACAGATTTTCATTGCATTTGTTCCATATTTATACTTTCAGTAATATTCCAGATCAGTGGTTCTCAACCTTTTTGATATAAAAGGTCCCTGTTGTCCAAAACAATATTTAGAGACTCCCCATATGCAGCATGCTATGGTATTTCTGCTGTAATTATCACAAAGCTTCTTGTTTTAACATTTTATTTACAGAAACTGCTAGTGCTGGTTTATTGAACTAAATATCAGTGATTCACAGAAGTTTCAAGAACTGTATGTTCTGTTAAATATTTTTGTCAGTTTATGACACTTCCAGAGAGTTCACTTCTAGGGCTTTGTCTTAGGTTAACCTCATCATAAAAACACTTGTTTAATAGTCTTAGAAAGATAAGACTATTATGCAATTATGGAGATTGATGCACAAACTACATTACCTTCATTAAAAAGCAAACAGACAAGAGCATGAGCAGCTTGTTGACTTAGTTTTAGGTTTCAAATGATTTATTGCAATAGTAATATAAGAGATGAGGGCAGTTTAAGAAAGTTTACACTCTATGGCTTTATCTTCCGTTACCCCATCATAAAAACACTTGTTTGCCGTTTAGAATGTAGATAAGACTATGAAGCAGTTATATAGATTGATGCACACTGCCATACCGACATTAAAACTACTACACAACTACACCGCATTAATTAAAACGCAAACAAACAGGAGTTATAAGGTTTGAAATTATCTGTCACTATTATGTTTATGGACTTGAACTTGACGGTGTTTGTTGACATCTACTGGTCATTTCGGGGAACTGGATGGGCTTAGAAATATGAGAAGGGTCTATAACCAGTTTTATTTAAATAAATGAATAAATACAAATATTATAAAATTCATTGTCATTTAAAGCCCTCAACTTACTGCATAGGTTTTTGTTTACTTACATTTTTTTATTTTATATGAAACCTACATTCAAGTGTTGATCATTTTTTAATGTTAACGGATTGTTTTTGTTTAAAAGTAGAGGCGCTGTTCTTTATGTGAGGGATGATTGATGATGGGCCATTTAATTATTAGAAATATAATGCACATGTCGGGCCAGATATCAATGAATAAAAGGCTGTTACGCAATAGCAAGTTAAAGTGTTATTTATTTTTTGCATAGTTCATGGCCGACCTTTGGACCCCATGTGCCAGCCTAATATTATAATTTCAATAAAATCACAAATATGAAAGCAAAGACATGGTGTAAAGAACAAATTGTGATTGCACTTGGACCTGTTGCCCAACACAACATTCAAAGGCCCACCATATACTGTAGGTGAAAATATGCCTATTTTCTGCATTTCTGCTGTAAATGTGATTTCAGTTTACATCTTGACATTATTATTATTATTAGTTTGATTATCTTAATATGATAATAATTATGTATTAATTTAAATATGTTAAAGTCTTTCTGTGCACACTTAAAAATAAAGGTGCTTAAAAGATTCTTCACAGCGATACCATAGAAGAACCATTTTTGGTTCCACAAAGATCAAAGATTCTTTAAAGAACCATCTCTTTCTTACATTTTCATAATATGAAGAACTGTCTTTCGCCACAAAGAACCATTTGTGAAACAGAATGGTTCTTCAGATGTTAAAGGTCCTTTATGGAACAATTTAGACAAAAAGGTTCTTCTGTGGGATCGTGAAGCACCTTTATTTTTAAGAGTGTGGCCCTTCTTGGTTTGCTGAGGGCCCCTTTTGGGTCCCGGTACCCTGATTGAGAACTGCTGCTATAGATATATTAAGAGAATAAAACATTAAAGTGTACTCTAGGGCAGCCATCCTCAAATCTGTCCCACTCGAGCAGAGTTTAGCTCTAACCCTAATCAAACACACCTGAGCATGCTAATCAGAGTCTTCAAGATCATTAGAAAATCACAGTTAGGTGAGTTTGATCAGGGTTGGAGCTAAACTCTGCAGCAGATTGTCCCTCCAGGGAAAGATTTGAGGAACCCTGCTCTATGGCTTTGTCTTAGGTTACCCCATCATAAAAACACTTGTTTGCATTTTTGAATGTAGATAAGACTATGATGAAGCAATTATAGAGATTGATGCACACTGCCACACCTTCATTAAAACTACTACACAACTACACCGCATTCATTAAAACACAAACAAACAGAAGTTGTATGGTTTGAAATGATCTGTCATTGAAATTATTACATTTATGGACTTGGCCTTGACTGTGTTTGCTGGCATCTACTATTCATTTTGGGGAGCTGAAGCATCTTAGAAATATCAGAAGGGTCTACAACAAATTATTATTAAATAAATCAATAAAAAATACACAATTCATTGTAAGTTACAGCCTTTTTACTTAAAGACTTGCAAGACCATTTGAAGTGAATTAAACATTTTTTTAAGAAGGTGATTAAAATGGTGAAAACTATTTAAAAAATGCTGACTAACCAATGCTATCCTCATTCTAGTATGGGTTCTTCTTTGGTTCTTTTTACATTATATACATGTTTGTCATCGCTAACGTATTTTCCTTCAAGACCTTTTTAATTGACTTTTTCTGTATTTATAGTACGTATCTGACATGCATAAATAAATAAATACATTAATAGGATATATATTTTTTGGGGATCTTACTGAATCCGGTGAAGAATTTTTCCAGCATCTCATCAAAGCTCTCAGAAGAATCTAGATGTTTCATGTTGTTGGGAAAATGGAAATATGACACCATGACGTCTTTAGGGTTTCTCATGACATAGATGACCTGACAGCAAAGACAGACATATAAACACATGTTCATGACATCAAGCCATCATCTGATGAATGCATACACACTTTTCCTTTTCTTTGCAGCATTTTGGGCATCAGCGGCTGGAGTAAATGGGAACAGAAGAGTCTTGGAGATGGACGTGTGTTGTAATCTCTCCCCGTTATCCGATACTCCAGCCAAGGCATCTGATCGTATGTGAGCTGGCTGGCTTTGTCCGGGAAATCTTCAGCATATATTAACGTCATGATCCGTTGGGTCCACACCGTACCTGAGAGAACAGTGTAGAGTTGAGCATAAAATACTTATGTTGGGCTTGATTGAATAATGTAAAATATTTATGTTATTATCTTGAACATTCACATGAAACGTTCACACTGTTCTATTATAGCTTAAATGGGCGAAGTCAAAGTATGCAGAAAGTTTGACTACAGAGGTAATACATCTCACTTACCAGATTTGGAGGAGGTTAAAAACAAAAACATCATCATCCTTTGTTTCAAAATCCATTAAACTGTCAATATATTCAGGAGTAAGATCATGATTGTCTGCCAAAGTTATGACAGTTCCTTTGTAGGTGAACATTTTGTCACCGAGCATGTTGTATTCTTCATTATCTGCCTTTGTAGATCAATGTACTAGTGATGTTCAGAAGGCCAACAATATCACAAATATAAATGCAAAGTCTAGTATAATTCACAAATTCTGCTTGCATTTGATTCATTTTTATAGCTATACTTTCAATAATATTCTAGATCAGTGGTTCTCAACCTTTTTGACCTTAAAGGTCCCCCATTTTATTAACAATAACTGGGACTGCTGGCATATTGAATTAACTGTAATTAATTTTTGTGATTCCAGAAGTTTCAAGAACCACTGTTCTAGATATGCTAATAGAATAAGCTAAAAGTTACACGATAGTTAAATAATAGATGAAGGCAGTTTAAGAAAGTTTGCCTCTTTGTCTTTGTCCCAGGTTAACCCCATCATAAGAACACTTTGTAGTGTTGAACTTAAGACTATGAAGCAATCGTATAGAGATTAATGCACAAACATGAACTTCATTAAAAAACAATCAGGAACATAAGCAAATCATTGACTTTTAGGTTGAAATAGTTTGACACTGACATTATTCTAGGCCTATTTATATAGTTATGACTTGAACTTAATGGTGTTCGCTGACATCCACTGGTCATTATGGGGAACTAAAGCATCTTCAAAATATCATAACGGTTCTATAGTGTTGGAGAAAAAAAAATATGATGAAAATCAATGGCTACCAGCAACTGTCTGGTTGACAAAATTATCCAAAATATCTTCTTTTATGACACAAAACACAAACACAAGAAAGAAACTCATACAGGTTTGGAACAACTTGAGAGATCAGTAAGATGGTAGTAAATAATGACAGAATTTTCTTCAAAACATATTTCACACTGCTTATATCACACACAGGTCTACAACCGAATTACGGAAATGCTGGGACATTTTTTTTTAAATTTGAATAAAATTAAAACTAAAAGACTTTCAACTCACATGAGCCAATATTTTATTCACAATAGAACACAGATAACAACAAAAGTTTAAATTGAGAAATGTTAAAAATGTTCTGCACAAAATGAGCTCATTTCAAATGTGATGCCTGCTACAGGTCTCAAAATATTTGGGACGGGGGCATGTTTACCTTGGTGTAGCATCTCCTCTGTTTTTCAAAACAGTTTGAAGAATTATGTGCATCGAGGTTATGAGTTTCTGGAGTTTTGGTGTTGGAATTTGGTCCCATTCTTGCCTGATATAGGTTTCCAGCTGCTGAAGAGTTCGTGGTCCTCTTTGACACATTTTTCGTTTAATGATGAACCAAATGTTCTCTATAGGTGAAAGTTCTGTACTGCAGGCAGGCTAATTCAGGACCCGGACTCTTCTACTACGAAGCTATGCTGTTGTAATAGCTGACTCTCATTCTGATGGCACCCATCCACTGTAGAGGATCCATTGGTGAGCAAGTGATGTAATGCTAAAATTCTGCAAATCTGTTTTGATAAAGAAACAAAACCATATTCTTCTTGGATGGCCTGAGAATGAGTCTAGTCTCAGGAAACTATTCCTTTCATTTATTACTTGCATGCTCGTATTCAAATATCGATTGGAAAATTTGTGCTTTGAAAAAATATATTTAATAAAAAATATATATCTAAAAAAAAATTCAACGCATGCCCATTAAGTAACAAAATCCAAATGTAAGATTATGTAAAGACTTTCCCTTATAGATGCCCCTTATTTAAAAAGTAGTTTAAAATATTAGAATGAAAGTTAATGCTATTCATCATCTACTCCTTTTCTCACATAAAAACTAAACCATTTTGTTCTTTAAACAAAATTAAGGGTAAACTTAAAAAGTGTATTTATTTATTTGTTGTTTTTTATAAATCTGTTTTCAGGTGGAGTATATAATGTTTCAGTCTTTTTGACTGTTGATGTGTCTCATAAACAACCAGATTATAAAAGAGGCCTCACATAAACAGAATAGCTAACTCGGTTCTACAATCAGAAACTTGATTGGTTTCTTCAGATTGTTGATGGTCCCCCGCACACCTGGCCTCTGCAGACACTGATATTTGTTTGTAAACTTGAGTTTGAAGGATCCAAGGCTTTTGTGCTGTTTTGAAGGATCTGAGACATTTATACAGCCTGTTTTGTCTGCTCTGTCTACAACACTGTTGTCTACACAAAATACTGTATATCTACAATGAATCTCACATTCAGAACAGCAAGTCAAGAGGCACGTAAAGGGCTTTTTGATGCATAAAGAGTCTGAAAAGCTCTGCCATTGTTCAAAGTAGGGAGCAATGTACTTGCCGTTTTAAAAGGATCTTTTCAGGTAGGCCGTAAACCGATCCTGGGCCTTTCCTGGCCAGGGTGTGCCTGGGCATCTCTGATTTACCTAAGGGACCAGACACCCGTCCATGGGGCCGCCGAGGGAGGGGGGATGGAGAAAAGAAGGCAGCTGGTTACTGGTTGCAATGGATGAATGGATGAAAGAGGAGAAGGCTGAGAAATTACAAACAAAGGTGCTGATGAAGGTTACTGCGAGGTTTGTGTTGATCATGTCATCTTAAACCCTCTTGACCTGAGGAAAAGTTTAAGCCACAATATAACAAAAAAGTGTTAAAACACAATAAACGTTTAAACTACATGTACACTTGACTACTTGACAATAGGTGCTTGGGATAACAGTAAGGATAATGCAGTTCTCTGGCACAACGTAAAAGTGAAACGATAAAGTAGTTCAGGACAGATGCCAGAACGCCTGAAGTGTCATACAGCGAACCAGCAGAAATAAAACAGGACATAAAGAGCTGGGAACCTCCCTCAGAGTTAGTCCTCTAAAAACATTGGCTAAACAAATATATATTCTCATGTGTTGTCATCATTCATTGACTACAAATAACATGCTATGTTTTTACTATGACATACTATTTTACATGAGTAACTTGTCTTGCAAATGCTAATTTCATAGCTAACACACACACACACACACACACATATATATATATATATATATGAGAGAGAGAGAGAGAGAGAGAGAGAGAGAGAGAGAGAGAGAGAGAGAGAGAATAATATTATTTTATTTTCTAATCAGTGTTTTTCCTTTGGAACATTGTTGGACACAAATATGTGACAATGAATATTGGAATAGTTTGTTTATTCACTCTTTGCTTAGATTAAGGATACTTATTAAAGGGACACGTATATATTTATATACATTATGTATATCATGCAATTATTGTTTTATTATTAATTATATCATTTTATTTTGTTTTATAATATTTTAATTTGACAAAATTACAACTTGATTGAAAATATGAAAAATCATAATTTGTTCAATTTATTTTACCTTGATTCATTGGAAAAATGTTAGTCGTGATAGAAATTATGTGACAACTGATATCACAAATGTATCACAAACTGTAAAATAGGCTAGTTTCGCTCTTTATTTATAGGTGACATTTTATATTTTTATGTAGACTAAAACATTTTATTTATTTTTAAGATATATTAAGGGTATATACAATAATACATTTATGTAATGTATTTGTTTATATACAATTTATTTACTCTTTGATTATAGTTTAAAACAATTGTATAGAACAGTTTATAATAATAGCCTAAATATCTATATTTAATAAAAACATGATGAAAACCATACAATGTTGATCAGATTTTATCAAATCAGTTTTAATATAATAAAATATATATTTACTTTCTTGGTACTTTCCTGCTATTTGTAATTTAAAGTCAAGTCAGATGTATTTTATGTAACGTTCTTTACACGTTGTTGTCTTTTTACAAAGCAGCTTTACTGAAAATCGTGAAATGAACGGTTATAATATTTTAGTTCCTTCACGATTAATAGGCTAATCGCATTAGCAGATTAGAGCTAGGTGGTAATTTATAGCTTACATTTTGCGACGTTATTACATTTGTTTTTGTCTCATACATGAAAGAACGAGTTTGCCTTCAAACATAAGTTTTCAACAGGTAATTTGTGTTATTTGCACATTTGCAGCCATACTCTTTATCTTTTCATTCACAATCGGAGCGTCACAGCGGAAAGTGGGTGGGGCGTAAAAAGTTTGCGAAGCCTGAAAGTGAATGACAGTTCATCCATCCTCCGCTTTAACGGAACACATGAGGGGCATCAAGCAGGATCCGAGCGCAATTACAGGATGAAAACTTTTACGGAATCACAATGAATTTGAACGACATATTCCAACCCACCCAGGGACTTACTGGTTGTTGTATTTCGTTATAATGTTTTAAACAATCACGCCTTTTTGCGAGCGAGTATGAGCCCAAATGTCGCCAGTTATACTTGAACTAGTTTTAAATGCGGTCAAAAGCGAATTAAGGAATTTAGAAGATGATCATAAGGAGGCTGTTTCATGTACTGCCTGTCTTCGCTCTGACACTTTTCATCCTGGTTTTGCTGGATTTGCAACTGCGCACCCGGAGTGACCAAAACCCCACCGTGCCTTTTGCGCACGAAAAGACTCCATCTATATCAAGAACTACGGCTGTGAACCAACACAGAGATGTTGTCAATGACAAACAAAGGCCAAAACGTCAGAAATCGAGGGAGATGAAGCCACAGCCACCGTTAGGACTCACTGACATCTTCATTGCAGTGAAAACCACTGGCCGGTTCCACAAGACCCGCCTTGCTCTTCTTCTGGAGACCTGGATCTCCACGACTAAACACCACGTGAGTGTTCTTGATTTTTAAATACTCAAACTTAAAGAGTATTTAATGTTAAAATGTAAGAAAACCCTTACTGATCAACCACCAGTCAATGTTTAAGATGGTTCCTTGATCATTGTATGTGTCATAATCTTTATATGAGATGCAGTCTCATCTGACAAACGCTGCTGATGTCTCGGGACATCTGGCAGACATGTACACATCCTGTGGCATCAGCTACAAGTTGTGTGCAAACGCATTTGTGAAAGCACAGGTGCAAAACCTCATATGTGTGTGATACCAAAACCAAGCAGATTTGTTATGACTGTCTCACAAGTGGCACCTATGAAATTCTGTAAAGTTATTGGTTGTATTTCATTGCTCATTTTTCACAAGTACGGATGAGCAAATTGTATTAATGTTGGCACCATGCCACAAAGATTGGCCCACGAATGGGTGCATCTCTATTAAAATGCAGCAATCTGCCCCATTTCCTGTTTCATCCGTACCATGTTCGTTTATAGACTGAGCACTTCCTGTCTGTGTTCTCTAATTTAGCAGAAGCCTTGTCACGAAAGCTTGAGATGGACTTTTAGGTCCTCTTTTTGTCACAAGAAGCAGAACTCACAGCTGTGACCTTTGAAAGATAAACTAATGAAGATGACTGACTGAAATTCCATTTTAATGAAGTCAAGTTTAGTTCCTTCCACTGTTTTTCTTATATTAGAAAGGTTTTGGTGGGGCAGTGAACTAAAGACGTTTTTAAACTCAAATATGTTCAGGGGTTTTACCAAAGAATTCGGGGTTAAGACTTGTAGATACTGAAACCATGTCTGATTCGACAGATCTAAACGACCAGACCAAGTCTGTGGTTACAACATAGCGGCTCGGTGAATCTCATGCCAAAGACCTGTGACATGTCATGGTCACATTTCACCGCTATCCCAAAAAAGGCAAAAAGAAAGTTTTATGACCATTAAAATATTTTGCACTTTGAAATAATGACATACTTTTTTTAAACAATTATGCACTTAAGTGTTTCCAGGTAACAAAACTAATATTGATATAAATAAATAAAATGTGTTTTGTTACCTGGAAGTGATTCATTGTTTTAAAAATAATTTCAAAGTGCAAAATATTTTAATGGACATAAAACTTTCTTTTTGCTCTCTTTTTTTTGTGTTTTTGGATATTGTGGTGAAATGTGACAATAATGTTTATAATATACATATAGTATTTACATATAATAATAATGATAATAATTAGTTTTTATAGTAGTAATAATAAAATAATTATTATAAATATTATTATATGTAAATACTATATTTTTATTATAAAACATATTTTCATATTTTGTTATTATGTGAATTAATTCAAATATTAATCATATATTTTTAAACAATAACACAATGTTAGAATTAACATAAATATTTATTTTACTTTAAAAATAACAATAATAACATTTATAACAATAATTATTATTATTAATATAAATAATACAGATTTTATGTTAAATTAAATAACAATTTAGTTATTTTTTAAAGATTATTATTATTATTACGTGATTAATTATAAACAACACAAAAACTGTTAATGGTCATACAAATGGCTTCAATTTATTTAAGTAAAATACAATTGCAATATAACATTTGTTTATTTATTTACTGAAATATGGCCCAAGTAAATTTTTCCCACTATTTGTCAAAAATCTCATTATATTTTTAATTTATGCCATTAAATTCATGCTCATATTGATTTATGCCTTGGGATTTAGTGGTTTGTCAGCTTGTATCTATCTAATATGATTTCTCACCCACTTCTGGTGTAACTTGGACCTGGTTGTTGCTTAAATCTGTGTTGCATGAGACAAAATGTTTATGAATGAACCCTGGCCCCTCTCATTAATTCAGAGTAAGACATAATTAGTGGCTATTATTGACATTTGCCAAAAAGCAAAAGTTGACAGAGATTGATAAAAACAATTCTTGAACCTTGGACCTCCATTTAAAATCTAAATGATTGGATTTGACTGTGGCCTGCTGTAACATGACATTAAGCAGCAGAACAAAGCCGGACTGACGTACTAACACATGCTTACACACATACACACTTGCGGTTTGGCAGGTGCTAACAACACAAGGAGGACTTTGGGAAGATGTTAGTGATTGGACTTGCTGAGTGTTATCTCTGAGGGGCTTGTCAAAACAAATTCCCAATGTGCAACTCAGGATGTAACACTTTCAAAGCAGCAGCCATCACTCTAAATATAAGACGACAAGTGCGAAATAGTGTTGCTGCTGATCTAAATACTTGTACGATCAAAGAGAATGCATGTGAAACGCTTGGGGCTAAAATTACTCTCGTATGGTATACTAATATGCTTATTTGTTTTTTCTCTGTGTGTGTGTGTGTGTGGAAGAAATGACTCTCAAACGTTCATCAGTTTGCCACTCTGAAAGTCTGAAACTGGAAGGGTTTGATGTTGAGGTCTTGCATAAGATTTTGGCTCTCAAACATAAGAAAAAAAATCCCTGCTTCTGCTTTATTGCTCCTGTTTTGAATATGAGCAAATGGTGAGTGTGAGGAGGAAGTGTGTTCACAAGTTTGAAGATTCAGCTTTTCCTTTTCCTCTATGTAGAGAAAATGACTAATTTTAAATATGATTACTCAACATTTAAATGTTCTGATGAGTTGTGCTTGAAAACACCCCTGCCATGCAATTGCTTGCCTATTGCCATATGATCGCTAGGGTGTTTTAGGGTATGCTTTCACAACAACAATTGTACTAAAAACATATTTAAACATTTTGCGATACCCGTTCAAAATGATACACATTCACATAGATTTGCCAGTAGTTAGCGATGTCATTTCTATAGACTGAACATTTAATATTTGTGTGTGTGCCATCACCATTTATACAAATTCACGTTTCGTAGTTTGCATGAAGGTGATATCATTATCGTTTTCAAAAATAGACATTTTGAAACGCATTTTTAAATCGTTACATTTTCAGGCCCCTAAAACACTGTTGTTGTATAAATGAACGGCTAAAACGCATAAAAGGTTTTCCGAGTTTTTTTTTATGGTGTTGTGTAAACACCCCATTAGATTGTTTATGGGATATTCTGGCACTGTAATAAATTACTTGTTAATTAACAGTAAATTATTGCAGTACAGACAACAGTACATTAAATTAACGCCGTGTCTACACTAAGTGCAAATAGCCCGCCTTGTTGGCAAAGGCTATTTACACTAACTCCACCCACAACACTGAAAAAAGACGCTTGTTTCAAATTGGTTTCAGTGGGCTTTTTGACGCGATCAACTGACTTTTGCTGAATTTTTTTTCTCCCATTTCAAATTTCACATCGCATCGGAAAGGCCTTTATTTTCAATAAATATGAAGTAAATAAAAAAAAGTTTAAAATAAAGTATGGGGTAGGTTGTTGGGAGGGCTTTATTGTCCCAATAAGGTGGCATCCATTGAATAATTTTATAAAACTATACTATCTTAGAAATGTAAATAGAATCCATTGCTATATATATATATATATACAGATATATATATGGGTGTTTCTTAGTGTCATGTTAGAATAATTTTATATCATCGCTTTTGTTGTTTAATATTTTGAAATGTTTTTAGCTTTATTTACTATTTATGTACTAAAAACAGTCTTGTGATAATTCAAAATGATACACTTCATGGATCTACAAAATGACTAAAAAGCCTGTATTATGCATGCCACCAGTAGTGCAGCGTTCTCCACCTTCAATATCACGACTGATGCCCTTGAGCAAGACACTGAATCAACTGCTCCTCGGTGCATAAATGGCTGTCCACTGCTCCTGTGTGTTCACGATGCACTTTGATGGGTTAATTGCAGAGCATGAATTCGGTATGAAACAAAGTCATAGTTTTTCATAGAAATTCATAGAATTTCATAGAAATTCAAACAATAATACAATTTTGTGGCTCTTTAATGTGTCGTGACATATCACTGCCTCAGTTCAAGCGCCACATAAACCAATCATCTTTTCATATTTACTTAAAGCGCGAACTAAACATGAATGAACATCAATCAGAAGGTATCTGGTTTCAAACATGAAAAGACGCCAATACACACCCTTTCTCAAATTTATGTCCACCAAAGTTAATCTACTCACCTGACTGATTTGTTTGTCGGATAAAATGACAGATTCAGCGTTGTGATTGGCCAGATGGCCTGTCAATCAAGCTCCCCGTGAAGGGTCAATTAACAGCAAATTATCACAAAAGCGTGCGTTCAGAATTGCTCGATACTGCATAAACTCGCAATTCAAAGAAAAAAGTCAGAATTGTAAAATATAACACAATATTTACATTTTGCAGTTTTTTTGTTGTTGTTCTTTTTATCACAATGACGTTTTTTTATCTTAAAATTTTGACTTTTCAATTCTTTTTGAGAATTGAATTGAAATTGTGAGATAAAACTCAGAATTGTAGTTTCTAAACACATATAAACTCAGATGTCTGAGGAAAAAAGTAATATTCAAGTTTATAAATGTATAATTCTTATTTTTTAGGGAATTCTTAGCATAGGTGGTTGCTAGGACATTGTTTAGTGGTTGCTAGGGGGTGTTTCTTTGATATTCTAGTATGATGATATGGCTTCAAGGGTTAGTTCACCCAAAAATTTGAATTCTGTCATCATTTACTCTTCCCCAAGTAGGAAGATATTTTGAAGAAAGTTTGTAACTAGGCTGTTTTGGGGCACCATTGACTTCCATATAATAACAATTATATGGAAGTCAATGGTGCCCAGAACTGCTCTGTTTCCCACATTCTTCAAAATATATTCCTTTGTGTTCAGCAGAACATAGAAATTCATACAGGTTTGGAACTACTTGAGGGTGAGTAAATGATGACAGAATTAAAACTTTAGGGTGAACTACCCCTTTAAGTCTCTTGTTCTGTGTAAGTCTTTGAGTTTTTTTCCACCATATTATTTAGTCTGCCAGGCAGAATTCATGAATTAGATTTCTTTGGAAAGTACGACAAACCATAAGAGTTATTTGACAGTGTTTAATGCTTATGATTAGGGGTTTGTTCAAATTACATTTCAAGCTCTTACAGCAGGTTTTTAAGCACATGATGTTGTTTGTGCTTGTCAGTTTTGGTGCTTCTGTTTGTGTACCCTTTGCCTCTGTGCCAATAAGAGGAAGCGACAGCCGCAGACTGCGTTTTGCAAAAATGACAAAACGGAAGTCTATCTTAACAGAGGAAGTCTTAAGCTGGGCAAACAGGAACAAATTGTGAAACAACAAGTTCGGCACTTTTAACAAATGTTAGAAAAAAGAAAAAAAAAAAACATATCTGAGCAAAGACTTTTTTTCATTTTTAGATTTTGTTATTTATCATGGTTACAGACTAATATTGTTTTGTGTTTGTTTTCATGATGTATGTCTATTTGAGGCTTTGGTAGCATATTATAATCAGAAAATGTTTTGGATGCATCTGCTTTTCCATCTCATTATTAGCATTTTTCCGAGATGTTTGCCTTTTTCCTATCCCATTCATCCCATTTGTGCTTATTTTAATTCGCTCTCATGTTGAGAATACAAAAAAAGTTTCACTTCATTATGCCGCTAATGGGCGGTTGTGCTGCTGTTTCACTCTTTGTGTAGTCAACTCCAGACTGTGGTTTACAAGCCGCTGTCATCAGCCCCTTCACTTTATCCAAAATGAGCGCTAAAGATCCACCCTTATGATTTATGAAGGAGCTCGGGTTTGAGCGGGCCGTTTCCACTCGCTCTGGTCCATTGGCTTTGATGGCTATTGATCAGCACACTTCGATTATTCCGCTTGTACTCAAGGGCCGCGGCGGGAGCGGCACGTAGACTTACGATATGAGCTGTCAGGAGCACCTACACGCCGTAATGAAGCTAAACTTTCAGAGTGCCATCTCCACTGCATCATGGGAAACATTAAAGGCTAAGCAGGGGTGAGGTGTGTGTGTGTGTGTGTGTGTGTATTTGTGAGAAAACGGATGAGTAGAGGAATATGTTCGCGGCTGACCACAGATAGGATCCGTCGCTATCTAGCAGGAAATGGCTCCTAAATCTGCTCATCTCAGTTGGTTGAGGGACCTTTTTTTTAGGCTAAATTCGGTTTTGTGGTTACAAATAACACTGAAGACCATCATTTATTATATTGTATATAATCTACATTCTAGCATTGCGTATATTATTGGCTCATGACGAATTGCTTTTGCTTCTCTTTCAGTCAAATAAAATAAGTCAATTTCAGTCAAAAATAAATACCTCTGCTAAATGTGTGGATGTAAATATCTACTTATTAAAAGTCATGTTTTAAATAGCCTATGTTTAATAATACAAATTTTAATAATTATAGGCCTATGGTTTTAAATGCTAGGGTCTATAATCATTTTGTAATTCATAATTGGAATTAGGCCTATTCATTGTTGTGTAACAAATGTTACACATTTATGATTTTTTTTTTAAAGTTTAAGCAAAATGTCTGTTGAATTAATATTTTAATAATAAATAATAATAATAATAATTTGTTGCATTTATATAGCGCTTTTCTAGACACTCAAAGCACTTTACATAGTATGGGAGGTATCTCCTCAACCACCACCAGTGTGCAGCCTCCACCTGGATGATGCGACGGCAGCCATATTGTGTCAGATCGCCCACCACACACCAGCTCACTGGTGGAGAGGAGACAGTGATGAAGCCAATCAGTGTATGGGGATGATTAGGAGCCCATGATGGTCAGAGGCCAATGGGGCAATTTGGCCAGGATGCCTAGGTTACACCCCTACTCTTTTTCGAAGGATATCCCGGGATTTTTAATGACCACAGGGTCAGGACCTCGGTTTAACGTCTCATCTGAAGGACGGTCAGTGTTGGGGAGTACTAGTTACATGTAACTAAACTACCTAATTTAATTACAAAATAAAAGTAATTGTAATCAGTTACAGTTACTGAGAAAAAATGTGTAATTAAATTACAGTTACTTATGAAAATGTTAAGGATTACAAAGTGGGTTACCATTTGATTTGTTTTTCATACACACTCCCATGTACAGATTTAATTGATTTCTTTTATAAATTGCAGTAGCTATGTTTCCATCCAAAGTTTAGAATTAAACTTGTGCGCAAAACTGGCATCTTGCATAAAACATATGCGAATAAAGCACAGTTTCCATCCACCAAGTCAAAGAGAACAAAATCATCAGTTCTTGGTAAACTGTGGCACTAAATATCACTAAGAATATAGGAGAAGCCACTGAATATAGGCCTAATAATTTTCATATATGACATAAATTATTTACACCATATGGATACATATATAACAACATATGGATGCTGTGAACGAGATCAGTCCACTGGTTAGTAAAGTTATCCCATCTCATAGCGCAAAGTCACATCACTTTTTCGATGCGCATGAAGGAATTTATTCGGTAAATATGTTTCCATCATAGTTTATGCAAATTTTTTCTTATCGGATAAAAAATGTATCCTACTCAAATGTGCGGATATGTTTTCATACTGCTCACCCCGCCTCTCTCTTCTGTGGAAGTGATCATCCTTGAGTTTTAACTTTGTAACAAAACCTGCCTTGAATTGTCCCTCATTCAGAAAACAGAGTAAAATGATTTGCGCAGCCAGGCATAAATTTATTTAGTGAAAGTGAAATGATGTGTGGCCAAATACTCGGAATTTGTGCTGTGCTTTTAACCCATCCAAGTGTGACACACACGCACACACGTACACACACACACACACACACACACACACACACACACACACACACACACACACACACACACACACACACACACAGACAGACAGACAGAGAGTGAAACCCATATTTTATATAGATTCATTATACATAGAGTAAAATATTTCAAGCCTTTATTTCTTGAAATTTTGATGACAATGGCTTACAAAAAAAATTAAACCCAAAATTCAGTGTCTCAGAAAATTGTTTGATATTGTAAAATATTACATAATATCAATAAAAAAAGGATTTTCTAAACAGAAATGTCAGGCTTCTGAAAAGTATGTTCATTTCTTTGCACTCAATACTTGGTTGGGCCTCCTTTTGCATGAATTACTGCATCAATGCGGTGTGGCATGGAGGCAATCAGCCTGTGGCACTGCTCCGGTGTAATGGAAGCCCAGGTTGATTTGATAGTGGAGTTCAGGTCATCTGCATTTTTGGGTCTGGTGACTCTCATCTTCTTCTTGACAATACCCCGTAGACTCTCTATGGAGTTCAGGTCAGGCGAGTTTGCTGGCCAATCAACCACAGTAACACCATGGTCATTGAACCAGCTTTTGGTACCTTTGACAGTGTAGACAGGTGCCAAGTCCTGCTGGAAAATAAAACCAGCATCTATAAAGCTTGACAGAACGAAGCATGAAGTGCTCTAAAATTTCCTGGTAGATGGCTGCGTTGACTCTGGACTTCAGAAAACATAATGGACCAACTCCAGCAGATGACATGGCAGCTCAAATCATCACTGACTGTGGAAACTTCACACTGGACTTCAAGCAACATGGATTCTGTACCTCTCCACTCTTCCTCCAGACTCTGGGACCTTGATTTCCAAATTAATTGCAACATTTACTTACATCTGAAAGAGGACTTTGGACCACTGAGCAACAGTCCAGATCGTTTTCTCCTTAGCCCAGGTAAGATGCTTCTGACGATGTTTCTGTTTCAGAAGTGGCTTGGTAGCCCTTTTCCTGAAGATGTCTGAGCGTGGTGACTCTTGATGCACTGACTCCAGCTTCAGTTCACTCCTTGTGAAGCTCTCCCAAGTGTTTGAATCAGCTTTGCTTGACAGTATTCTCAAGCTTGCGGTCATCCCTGTTGCTTGTGCACATTTTACTACCCAATTTCTTCCTGCCAGTCAACTTTGCATTTAACATGCTTTGATACAGCACTCTGTGAACAGCCCCCCCTTTCAGTAATGACCCTCTGTGATGCAACCTCTTTGTGGAGGGTGTCAATGATTGTCTTCTGGACCATTGCCAAGTCAGCAGTGTTCCCCATTATTGTGGTTTCAAAGAACAAGAAATACACAGAATTTATACTGTATGGATGGTAATTTATAGAAACTCAAATGTGTTTCTGTGTGGCTCAGTGGTAGAGCATTGCGTCAGCAGTGCAAAAGGTTGTGGATTCGATTCCCAGGGAACACACATACTAATGAAAATGTATAACCTAAATGTACTGTAAGTCGCTTTGGATAAAAGCGTCTGATAAATGTAAATGTATAATATTATGAGATACTGATTTTTGAGCTATATATAGTAAGCTCTAATACTCAAAATGTAAATACATTAATAAATAAATTGAAGTGTTTTACTTTACATGTAATGAATCTGAAATATATGAAAGTTTCACTTTTTAAAATAAGTCACAAGAAAAAAATATTTTTTTCACTATATTCACATTGTTTTTAGATGTACCTGTATAGAAAACTTTGACATCATTTGTTGAACTCATATTAAAAAAAGCCATTGTAGGAAATAAATATTCTGAAAAAGTATAATAAACTTTATTTTTATTAAATAAGTTAAATTATTTACTTGCGTGCACACACACATAAAAATGTGTTGACTGTCATTGTTTACTTTTACTTTTGTTAATTTAATGTTCATCTGGCTATTTTAAGTGGCTTCAAACATACCTCATACAATCATTTAGATAATTATTTTATAATATTTTTAATGTTTCAACATATTTTGCCAACCCATCTCAGCGGTAGTTTTAAGACACTTTCGCATAAACAGCAGTTTTGTCATCCCACTTGGAGACAACATTGGTAATTACAAAGTAGAGTTCTAATGGAAAAACCGGGAACACAGATGCTCTGAGGGCTCCTGGTGCACCAGCTGTTGTCTCGCAGCGGTGCATGATGGGAGTTTGGATGTTACTTGTCCTCATAAGATCACCAGGCTCTCATTGCGCCATTTCAGAATTAATATGCAGGTAATAATTTGTATTTATGTTTCACTTCTACAGACATACATCTTCACAGACAGTCCAGATG
This sequence comes from Gymnocypris eckloni scoliostomus, assembly GCA_027564155.1. Classification (NCBI taxonomy): domain Eukaryota; kingdom Metazoa; phylum Chordata; class Actinopteri; order Cypriniformes; family Cyprinidae; genus Gymnocypris; species Gymnocypris eckloni. Next base: position 16,151,518 of record CM050418.1, on the reverse strand, counting down.
AAGACATTTCCTCTGAAGGTAGATCATCTTTCTTCTGCAGGACTGATCTGAGCTTATGAATTTTGCCCTGAGCTCACTGCATGTGTCTTTGCTCACAGGATTTAACATCATCGTCACAGACTGCCCGCCGGAGCACAGTCATCAAGCTTTATCCTGCAAGATGGCTGCCGAGTATGACCACTTCATGGCTTCTGAAAAAAAGTGAGTTGGCCACTAACATAATGTGACCTCACCGGTGTGATTTATTTTCATATGCAGGTACAGATTGTTTCTTTTCTAATAGTATCTATTGTGTATGTTGACTTTTTATTTACTATTTTATTGATTTTATTTCACAAATTCACAACCTACTTTAAACCATTTTAATATTTATATTTACTTAACATTTAAATGCAAAGAAAAAAATCTAAAATAATTGAAGAGTTCGGATGCAAAAGCCTCTAAGTGCCGTTTGAAATTTTCTTGTAAAAGGAGCCTTTTTATCAGGTTCCTGTGTCTATATTTAATTGCAATGAATAGGTTCTTTCCTTTGCAATTAACATAAAATAATTATTTATTCATATAAATAATTGTATTATTTATTTATTTGCTTCCACAGGTGGTTATGTCATGTTGATGATGATAACTATCTGAACTCTGGAGCCCTTCTGTCTCTCCTGATGGCATTCCCAGCTGATAGTGATATCTATGTGGGAAAACCAAGCCTGGATCGCCCAATGAGAGCCCAGGAGCTGCTTGAAGGAAATAAGACGGTCAGTTGTTTTATTGATATTTTCTTACCAACATTTTTCTGCCATGAACTGGTAGCAAAAGAGCCTTTTCCTTCAGGGATCAATCAGTGATTAGAGCTTTATTGCTTATTGATCTGGACAATTCTGTCTGCTCTTTTAACGTATAGCCGGAGAGAAAGACTGTCGGGGGAATGAATCCACTCATTTTCAATGTGTGATGGCAGTCATTTGAGTGTGTGTGTGTTTGTAGTCATGCTGTCTTTGGAGCTGCTCCCGCAGTAGTGTGTGTTTGTGTGAGGTCTGCAGGAACAGACAAGCCATTCAGTTCAGCTTTCCTCATCCCTTCTTTCCCTCTGTTTCTCTGCTCTACTGATCTCTTGGGTCACAGAGGCACCTGGGTAATAAAAATGAAGTCTGCAGCCTGCCAGACTATACCTCTGTTCGTTCGGAAGAAAATTATAATTTTTGTCTTATGATTAGGACACCAAACTTGCCAAAACAATATGTCTGCTTCATATTTACAGTTGAGGTCAAAAGTTTACATCCCCCTTTCAGAATCTGCAAAATTTGAATTATTTTACCAAAATAAGAGGATTGTGCATGTTATTGTTTATTTAGTACTGAACTGAATACAATACATGTAGTCTACAAGAGAAAATAATAGTTGAATTTATAAAAAATGACCCCGTTCATAAGTTTGCATACGCTTAACTCTTAATACTGTGTTGTTACCTGAATGATCCTCAGCTGTGTTTTTTTGTTTAGTGATAGTTGTTCATGAGTCCCTTGTTTGTCCTGAACAGTTAAACTTCCTGCTGTTCTTCAGAAAAATCCTTCCGGTCCCACAAATTCTATCGTTTTCCAGCATTTGTTTGTATTTGAACCCTTTCCAATAATAACTGTATGATTTTGAGATCCATCTTTTCACACCGAGGACAACTGAGGGACTCGTATGCAACTATTACAGAAGATTCAAACGCTCACTGATGCTTCAGAAGGAAAAGCCATGCATTAAGAGCTGGGGGGTGAATTATTTGAAGATTGTATTTTTTATTTGAAAATGAGGGTAAATGTAACTTATTTTTTCTTCTGGGAAACATGTAACTATCTTCTGTAGCCTCTGAAGGGCAGCACTAAATGGAAATCATGATATTTAGGAAAAATAAGAAAAATGTACATATCTCCATTCTGTTCAAATGTATTCCGTTTCTAGTTACCTAAATGCATCGAGTTGCTGCCATGTGATTGGCTGATTAGCAATTTGTGTTACCAAGCATTTGAACAGGTGTACCTAATAAAGTGGGCACTTAGTGTATATATTATTTTAAAACATTTTAAGTTAAAGAAAAAATTATGTTTTAGTTCTGGTGTTCATCTCTACAAATGTATTTTGTCTGTTTCATTTTTCTCAGTTGGACACTCAAAGCCCTGCTGAATCTAAACTGCTGTTTCGTTCTGGTGAACACATCCTGATCCATCCTGTCTGCCTCTCTGCGTGTCCTCTGTGTTGTTTATGTCCACATTTATGTCTGGCTGGATAGGCCACAGCTCCCTATAGGGGAGGAATACGATCGAAAGGATGAGAGGACAGAAAAGTGCTGCGTGTTACCTTGAGGGTAACGGCCACATGGAGGAATGAAGGGAGGGATAAACGGATGGGGTAGATTGTAATGGTCAAATTTATGATGCTCCACAGAATCCCATAGGAAAACAAAATTTATCAGAATTTCAGACAAGCCAATAAATGAAGAGCAGTGAAAAGCTTACAGAGAAAGAGAAATTCATGGTTTAAAAAGGGATTTAAATTTCAATTGAAGGAAATAGAACATTAAAATGGAATGAAATTTGAAGTTTTGGCATTAGAAGTGGGCATTTGACTCTTTTTATATGTTACATTACGCCAGTGGGTGGCCACAAACGTCAATGAATCAATCAATTAATTAATTCAAAAGCATAGATTCATTCAGGAATGAATACAAGTGTCTTTAGAATAGAATCATTTAATCATTCATGCAACCCATTCATTTAAAACGATGAATCATTAAGAACCAAAACAGTGACCGTCTATGAATAAGCCAATGAAACATTCATTCAAACGCTTCATTCAAAAAAGTGGAATCATGCTGGAAAAAAGTGGAATCATACTTTACATTATACATTAATATTATAAATGAATATTTTAGTTCAAAAATATGAAATTACATAATTACTGTACATCATATAATTTCCCCATAAGTATTTTTTTTTCTAATGTATGCAATGTAAGAATTACTGTATGTTTTACCCTTTGCTCAAAGTTTTCTGAGAAATCTGCTTTGAGGTTCATCTGCAAGTCTTTTTGCTTAAATACCTTCTTTAGGTGAGGCGTTTTACTCAAAACCTCAGCGAGTCTCCACATGTTCTGCTGTACAACTATCACCCACTGACCGATTGCACCACTAGGACTTCAGATTGTTTTAGAGGCTTAATTCTTTAATCATAAGGAACTGCAGTGATAAGACATGGAAATGCAAAATATGTTCTTGAAATTTTCATGTATGTGCAGAATTTATAGAGCTGATGTGGAAACTGACTAGTTGGCTCTGTTTTGTTTCAGAGGGACGTCCATTTCTGGTTCGCTACAGGAGGAGCTGGTTTCTGTCTGAGCAGGAAGCTGGCAGAGAAGATGGCACCCTGGGCAAGGTGAGGCGTGATTCAGTGTGTTTGACTTTGTTTCTGAGGCCATTTCATGCATATGTTGGTACTTGTGCCTTGATCACAAAAGGTATCTCAATTGTTTCTCCTAGACAGCAATTAATCTAAATTGAGAGTTTATGTTTTAGTCACATGTCTCTATTTACAGTGGTCCCAGGTTCAAGAAGACCTCCGCTGCGATCATGTTACCTGATGACTGTACGGTGGGCTTTATAGTTGAGAGGCGTCTGGGAATCTCAATGGTCCACAGCAACATGTTCCACTCTCATCTGGAAAACCTACTACTTCTTGCCCCTAGTGATATCCCAAAACAAGTGAGATCTTTTAGTGGTGGCTGTTAGTAATGCTTATTTAAGTATTAAAGTGTTGGTATGGAAATTAACGATAGCATCTTTTGACTTTTGACAAAAGTATATTTTGACTTAGGCTAGTAAGCAACCTCCTAGCAATACTTTAGCAAGCACTCAGGCAAACATTCACAGCACCTTAGCATACAGCAACTTTACCACAGCTCGAATCATGCTATATGTATAAAATAAATGAATAATTTTCTAAGTATGTTTTGAACCAGCACCATATAAATAACTTAGAATACCTTAGCATCCACCTAGCAAAGTGCTAACGATCACTCAGGCAAGCATTCACAACAACTTAGCATATGTTGCAACATTAGCACAGACAAAAACTATTCAGGTTTTCTTCAGAGAATGTTCTTTTTCTTTTCTTTCCACTGTATGCTAAAGATTACTCAAATAACTGATATTAATATTTTAGCTCAAATAACTGGTCAGTAAAATTGTATCTTAAAATAACTGAAGGCTATTTTACATAAAAAAACAGATGGCTAATTTTCACTTCCAAAACTGGATGCAAAAATTACCACAAAAAAACTGGATGCTAATAATTTACCACAAAAAAACTGGATACAATTTCTTTGCTACAAAGAACCGAGCATTACTATTTAACCACGAGGAACAGGATGTTAATATATTACCACAAAAATATTTAAAACAGTGAACTGGATGCTTCAACTTACCTCAAAACACTGAAGGCAAATATTTTACCTCAAAGAATTGGATGCTAATATATTACCATAGAAATATAGATGCTAATATTTTACCACCAAATAACTGGATGCTAATATTTTACCACAAATGACTGAGTGTGAATATTTTACCACCAAAAAATGGATGCTAAATATTTTACAGAGAACTGAAGGCTAATATTTTACCTCAAAGAACTGTATGCTGATATTTTAACAAAAACAACTAGATGCTAATAAGTTACCTAATGAACTGAAGGCTATTTTTTTACAACAAAGAACTGGATGCTAATATTTTTCTTCATATAACTGAATCCTAATATTTTAGCTGTCAAAACACATTTTGGGCCAAAATGAGATGGTTAGTTAAAATCAGACTACTTTTCAATTCTAACAGCATGTTATCTATTCTTCCTGTTTGTTTCTCGGCCTCTAACACTGAAGGTGACTCTCAGCTATGGATGGTTCGAGAATAAAATGAACAGTGTTGAGCTAAGAGGAGTTTTTATTAAAGATGAAGATCCGTCAAGGTTAGTCATACACACACCTTCACACACCCACAGGCCCTGTGGATACAGATTTATTATTTATGACTAAACGCTAGACTAATGACGCATACTGCCGCTAACTCCACTTTCCTTTGTTCATTCAAGACAAATTATCAGAAAAATTTAAGTTCAAGTAAGATAAAGCCGCTTTAACTGATGTAAAATCATGTTAACCTTCTACTACAGTTCCTGAAATCTAATTTCATGCAAATATCTGTAAAATATGCTTGCCACAGTGAGTTCAGTATCTTCTCACACATCTTTCTGCCTGTGCTAGCATTAAACATCCACGCTTTTTCTGTTATCACCACAGATCCATGCTTAAACATTTTTGGAGCAGACATCTCTTAAGGACAGTTTAAAAGCACTTCCTCATACATTTTAATTTGCTTAATCTGAATATATTTGTCTGTATATATTGCCAAACTCTTCACAGGCTAAATGGTTTTGTGTTTTCCTCAAGAGATAATGCACACTTGCTTTTGAGACCCCGTAAAGTTAACTTCCTGCTTAAGATTTCTCAAACTTCAACCATGGCTTGAAGCCAAACCCATGAGACAAACTAATCCTTTTCTTTGTACATTTTTTTTTAATCTATGACTTTTAAAAACTCACTATAGAGTGTGAATATTATGCATTTAAAGGGTTAGTTCACCCAAAAATGTTGTCCTGTCATTAAAAAATCCTGTCATTAATTACTCACCCCCGTGTCATTCCAAACCCATAAGACCTTCGGTGTTTTTTTTTCAGGTTCAGGACAGTCCACTGTCTTCTGTACCCTACAACAAGTTGGTGCCCTGTAGCCCTCAAAAGCGCCTTGTCATGGAATCAACATGTTCATGATGCAATAGGCTAACTGGACAAAAATCATGTATAATGTGAGAATTTCAGTGCATAGTATCCTTACAAAACATTTGTGTTTTGTAAAGTCCAAGGAGCCAACAAAAGCCGAAAGCACTGCATGTTGGTCAAATGAGGAAACTGAGAAACCTCAGCCTTTAACTGAGCCATCATTGTTATTTACATTTGTAGTGTAACTTCTGTCTACACGCTGCACATTTTAGTTATTATATGATCATCTGATTCCTTGAATACTTAATATATTTGTGATGATTAAATAACACATCTCTGTCAATACACTGTATATTTGTTCGTAAGTGTAAACATGCTTTAAAATTAGTTAACTTGATGAATTTGTTTTGAAAAATTTAAAATCAAAAGATTTCGAAACAGGTTCATCAAATTTGTTTCTTTCTATTATCACACATATTATTGTATTTGCACTGTACGCATTTTGATTACTATAAAATATTTGTACTGTATGTTTTATATGAAGCGCTTGAGTGTATATCCAATAAAATGTTTTGAAATACATTTTTATACAGTTTTAGATAAAGATTATTTTCATATTTACAGCCTAAATAAAGATTATTTTCATGTAGCCTATACACAATCTGAATGATTTCCTATCTCAAATATATGTATTGTGATGTATTTGTGTGTGTTTTTACAATCACAAACTTCTTGGAGAGAAACTTCTGATATCAGGGCCTTGGAGGCCGCCATACTCCTGGTCGAGTGGGACCGGACAGCCATAGGAGAAGGTTGACCGGCTGGCTCATAAGCAAGTGAGATGGCCTCGACCACCCACTTGCTCATCCTTTGCTTAAATGCAGGGGACCCCTTGTTAGGAGGAACAAAACATACAAACAGCTGTTAATTCTTGCGCCACAGGGCAGTTCTGTGGACGTAAGCATCTAATGCCCATACTGGGCAAAGCAAATTGTGCCTTTCCTGGTCCACATTCTAAAAAGGAGGAAGACAGAAGGCTTGCAGCATAATCGACCTCGCCACATTAGCGGGGACTTTAGGAATGTAACCTGGTCTAGGATGAAGAAATGCTTTAACAATGCCATGTGCAAATTCCAGGCATGAGGGTGCAACCGACAGTGCATATAGATCTCCTATCCTTTTAAGTGATGAGATAGCAAAGAGGAACAACGCTTTTAAGGTCAAAAACTTGGCCGGCACCTCCTCTAAAAGCTCAAAGGGAACCAAGGAAAGGCCTTACAGGGCAATGGCCAAGTCCCATGTTGGCACCCTGGTGCGAGCTGCAGGCCTCAACCTCAGAGTACCACGGAGGAAACGAGATACCATGGGGTCTTTCCCCATAGATATTCCAAACAAAGGAATGTGGTAAACACTTATGGCCACCACATAAACATTCAGAGTGGACGGGGCTAGCCCTGCAGTGAACCGCTCTTGCAGGAACTCCAGCACTGTACCAACTGGGCAGTTGACTGGGTCCAGCTGATGGTCACTACACCATGAAGTGAAAACCTTCCACTTCAAGGCATAAAGTTTCCTCGTGGATGGAGCTCCGGAGTGGAGAATGGTCTCAACAACCTTGGTTGAGAGACCTGTGTCTGACCCCACTTAGAGGCCAAGCCCACAGTTTCCATAGTTCTAGATGGGTGTGAAATATCGAGCCCCCCACTTGGGACAGAAGGTCCCTCCTGACGGGAGCTCCAGAGGAGGCCTGTCGAGAAGGGATACTAGATCTGGGAACCATACTCTGCCCGGCCACCGCGGGGCATTAAGAAGTAGTGGGACCCGGTCCCGGCGAACTCTCTCCAGTACTCCCGAGAGCAGAGCAATCTGGGGAAATGCATACAGATGAAGCCTCGGCCACGTCTGTACCATCGCGTCTAGTCAGAGAAGAGCTGGATGCGTGAGCGAGAACCAAAGGGGACAGTGAGACGTCTCTCGAGACGCAAACAGATCCACTTGTGCCTGGCTGAACTCTGTCCATATCAGCTCTACCACCTCGGGGTGGAGCCTCAATTCCCCGGGCCTCAGCCCCTGTCACGACAGGTTGTCTGCTCCTATATTGTCGGCCCCCGGGATGTAAGTTGCTTGCAGAGACAATAACTTCCCTTGGGACCACAGGAGGATTTGGCACACCTGTTTGCAAAGTGGACGTGACCGCAAACCCCCCTGGTGATTTATGTAGGAGACCACCGATATATTGTCTGAGCGGACAAGCACATGGTGGCCCCTGAGATCTGTTAGGAAATTCTTGAGAGCAAGAAATACAGCCAAAATCTCTAGACGGTTGATGTGCCATGAGAGATGATGGTCCTTCCACAGACCTTGACTCGAGTGTCCCTCTAAGATCGCTCCTCAGCCCGTGAGGGAGGCATCTGTCGTTAGCATCTTGCGACGACGTGAAGCTCCCAACACGGAACCCTAGGACAGGAACCAAGGTTTCTTCCACATTACCAAGCCACGAAGGCATCGCTGCATGACCTTGATCATGCGAAAGGGGTTGCCTTTCAAGACCTAGCAGTCTCTGAAACAGTTTGACAGTGAGTGATTGGCCTAGCCTTATTCTTTTCACAGCCGACAGGATGGACTCTATACGTGCCGGTGACGGGTGTGCCTGCATCGACGTTGAGTCCCATACCACGCCCAGGAAAGTGGTCCTCTGTAGTGGAGAAAGCACACTTTTCCTGGCGTTTAGCCGTAACCCCCAACTCTTTCATGTGGGAAATAACAACATCTCGATGCCAAACTCCCAACTGATGCGACTGAGCTAGAATCAACCAATCGTTGATGTAGTTCATAATGAGAATGCCCTGAAGCCAAAGAAGCACCAGGGCTGCATTTCGCATTTCGTGAAAGTGCGGGGTGATATTGCTAAGCCGAATGGAAGAACCCGATACTGGTATGCTTTGCCCCCAAAAGCGAACCTCAGGAACTTCCTGTGACATGGAAGGATGGATATGTGAAAGTATGCGTCCTTGAGTTCTATCGTAACAAACCAGTTCTCGGATCTGATCTGTGATTTTCTGTAAAGTTAACATTTTGAACTTGAGCTGCATGACGGATTCGTTCAGAACTCGAAGATCTAAAATGGGACGCAACCCCCCATCCTTTTTTAGAACTATGAAATACCGGCTGTTACATATTCTATGGCCCCTTTCTCTAACAGAGTTTTTATTTCCTGTTCCATTATCAGAACCTGCTGGGGGGCCACCTCGGTGGACAATACCCCCATGAACCTGGGCAGGCGAGACCCGTATTTGATACCCTTTCTGTATAGTCTGCAGGACCCAATGAGATATATTTGGCAGAAGTTTCCACGCTGTCAAAAATTCTACTAGAGCTACCAGCCTCTTGAGACTGGTTTCTGGATTTTGTATGTATTTGTGCAGTCAGAACGATGTCCTGAAGTGGTAAACTGGCAGGAAATGTCTTAGCTGACCGCTCTGAAACCCTCCTCAGAGGGGGCGGGCATCCTGAGGCCACTACGTTTCTGGGTGGACCTTGGGATATGCACTCGCCGGAGATCGCTGCGCCCTGAAGCACACGAGGTGGCAGGGTTGGCAGACCGGTCCCCTGAGGACATCGAAAGGAGACGGGCACCGCAAAATGAGGTGTTAACCCCTCTACTTCACTGGCCTGAGCCCTCGGGCGTCAGGACCTTTTCCCCACAGCCTTCTTAGAATTATTAACGGTCCTCAGATCCGTTTTACCCTTTGAAGGCTGCGGTTGACTGTGTTTACCATGTCCCCAGTCTTTATGTGGGGGAGCACGATAAGCCACGCTCTGCTTTTGTGTGGCACGGTAGAAGGAGCTGGTTTTAGATGTTTGGGGCTGCTCCCGCTCAGCAGCCCCAGAGATATGAATACGCTGGGTAGGAGTTTCTGGAATGCAGCCGCTTGCTTAGCTGATTTCTGAAATCTCTCGACAACCAAATTCACTGCATCGCCAAAGAGGCCAGAGGGAGAAATGGGACCATCCATAAATAAGTTATTATGTTTTCCTTTAATGTTACTCAAATTTAACCATAAGTGTATCTCAGTGGCCACCAGGGCTGCCATAGACCGGCCGATTGATTTAGCCGTCTCCTTGGCAGCCCTGAGAGACAAATCTGTGGCCCGATGCAGTTCGCAAACTGTGTTCGGACTAATACTCTCGCCCTCACATTTAAATTAAACAAAACTTAAAAGTTAAATGTGTTCAGAAAAGTTATCATCATCTATGGGGCAAAATGCCCTCATGGGTAGGGTAAAATGCCCCCCTCCAGTCTGAGAAAGCAATTTGCTTTAAACATTTACTGCAAAATCAGAGTACAGGCAGTTTTAGCTTAAAATTAAAAAAAGGACAATTATGAATTACAAAATGTCAATAGTCAATATAAAAAAAAAGTCTACCTGATGTTAACTTGATGTCATTTTTAAATATAAAGTCCAAATATTTTTATTCAACCAACTAGTTAGAAGTAAATTAGAATTCATTTGATCATGAAAAAACAAAGGATTCGATGTTCAAAACAGAATAACTACAATAATTGCCCATTGCCCCCTGGGGGCGTTTTACCCCACACACTATTTTTGAGAAAAAAAATTGTCATTCTGAAAACATTATTATATTTTTATTAAATAACACATACTCTCTATCTACAGGCCCTACTGTTGTCATATAATATATAACTGTACAAAACAACAAGCTTTGAAACACTTTTTCTTACTGCTGAAAATTAGATAATTTACTGTGAAATCTGTTTTCTTTCATCACTAGTGTAAACTTCACGGTCAAAAATTCTACATCACTCTTGTCAACGTAGTCAATGCAGGGGTGTCAGTTTGTGTTGTAAAGTGGTGGGGACAAAAGATCAGATGAAAAAACATTACAGCAGGACGGGAAAAATATTGAATAACGGCGCATCAAAAATGGGCATAAGCGCAACACGAAAATACTCAGCATAAAACCCTCAACAATGTCGACTGCACATGTAACAGTCCCTGCAACACCAGCTCAACCGAACAGTGCCAAAGCACCATACTGTAGAAAACAGCAGTGCGTTAAGTCAATGATTACAATGAAATTAATTACATATGTAAAAGAAAACACACCATAAGCATACAATGCAACATATCAGCATCAAATAACACCAGATAAAATTAAAACAATGTGGGGTATGCAACCCACATAGAATGCAGTGCAGTTAGAGAACCAAATCCACAAAATGTGAAATCCTCTGCCATCGCACATCGCAGCGTAACCAACATAAAGTGCCGTGATAAATACTGTCATTATGTATGCCACAAAAAAACCCACACTAAAATCCAAACTATTTTAAAACTATAAGATGGCACATGAGCCCCTCTCTCGCATACTGCACACACACACAAAGCCTTTTTTTTTTTTATCTGTAAATTACAGTAATTTACAGATTTAATTTAATGAATTACTTAATCGGCTACAATTAACTAAATCAATCTGTGTCTATCAATCTAAATAAATCGATTGTGAGGGATGCATTGCAGTGGAACCATGAGTTGGGGTGCTTGTTTGGACAATCAGGCAAATTTAAGACCATTTTCAAGTCTGTTGCAAAGTCCACAAGTGGTTCCTACATCACACTCAAACCTTTGTGCTGGAGAAAGTCCTACTCTCTGGTCAAGTTGATGACGTGGTTGACGTGTATCCAGAGCTGCAGTTCCAGTCCCTAAAGGTGCAGATGGCCATGTTCACTGCCAATTACACCTACAAAACCTGCTCAGAAGTGACGGAACTCATGAGGAACATGGTTCCCGAGGTCCGTGGTCTCTTCAGTCAAGTTGACGCACTTCTGCGTTTGTTGCTCGTTGTTCCTGCCTCATCTGCTGAAGCAGAGAGAAGCTTCAGTGCCTTGAGACGCCTGAAGACCTGGCTGCGCTCTTCAATGTCACAAACCCGACTCAACAGTGTGGCTGTTTGTCATGTTCACAGAGAATGTATAACTTGGACAATGAGAAACTGTGTCAAGAATTTGTTCAAGTTACTGATCGGCGCATGCATGTTTTTGGGTCATTTTAGAATCAGTAATAGTTTTTTTTGTTTAAGTTACTTTTTTTGGACAATGTACATTGTTTCTTTCTGTATCTAAACTGCATTGCATGTTTTATTTTGTGCAAATAAACCTTTAACATTTCTTGGTTCGCTTGATTTTTCAGAACATTTTAACCAAATGCTTTCAAAAAGTGGTGGGGACAAAATCAGCCATTTCAAAAAGTGGTGGGGACATGTCCCCAGCGTAAATGACACCTATGAGTCCATGGTTACAATACAATTGATCCTGACTTTATCTTATGGTTATTTTGGGAAAAACGTTAGGGGGGGCAATTTCCCCCACTCTACCCCTATGTATAATAAATATACAAGTACACCTGTTTGCAGGCAGATTGTTATTATATTATATGAAATATATTTAAATGTCACTAAATTTAAATGTCACTAAATAAATAACATATAATATTTATAAGTATGTTAATTTATTTAATTGAACATTAATTGAATAAATTCAAATGAATTATGTTATGGCGTAGGCCCTAGTTACGACTTTTACCAGCAGGGGCGAACGTTAACCCAACTCCCAGAGTAAGGAAAAATCTGTTATTTACAACCCAAGTAAACGGGGAAAAGATACCTTTCAAAGACCGTTGTGTAAAGACATCAAGCACCAGGGAATTGCTCATTTCGAGTGGATCTATCAGGTTGAGGAGAGAAAGCAGAAGTGACAGAGGGAAAGAGGATGAGGGTGATTGTGTAATTATATTCCACGGGTTCGCACGCTCCGCGTCTGTCTCTTTCCTTTCAGTTTAGCGCCTCAATAATGGCTCTGCGCTGACAGGCCTGTGTATGTGGGAATGTGGGTTCAGTGTTTTGATGTCGTGTGTGTTTGTCAATGAACGCCCTGCAGCTTGATAACAGTATTTATGTGTGTTTGTGTACTTGGCACTGAAAGCTTGAGCTCTCAATTCATCCGTGTGGACGTGTGTTTATTTGAGAATGAAACTCAAGGAAACTGGCTAAACTAAAGATGTCTTTACTGATGCAAGCTGGGACAGAACAACCTTGTCTAAAATTTTCAATAAGAAAGATAGTTTTGATATAGGTCGGTTATTGCATAAAACGGTAAGTTACAGTCTAAATTTGGTTTCTTAAGAAGTGCTGCATGTTTTAAACAAATAGGGACATTTCCATTAATTAAACTACTATTAAGAAAAGATTGAAGAGATTTACCTAAAATATCAAACAAATTTAACAACAGCCGAGGAACAGGAAGAGGGTCAAACGGATGAGCAGCCGGTCTAATGTGCCTTAATATATGCTCCAACTGAGGTAAAGAAATAGGTTCAAAACTACAAAATAACTCTGATAATTTAACTCTGCATGAAAGGTCATTACTGAGATAATCTGTGACCGAAGATTATCGACTTTTTTTTACAAAAAAATAGTGATGTGACGTTCCACACCAAGGCTTCGAAGCTTGTATCAAAAAACAAAACATTTCACATCGACGAAGCGCTGTATCGGAGCTTGATTCGTTTTGCCAAAAGCACGTGATCAATGATGTCCGAAGCTTCATTCACCTGAAAACCACGTGACTTCTTCAGTATATGGTTCAGACGAAGCGAACCTCAGCGCCGTTTCCTATACATTGTATTACATTATAATGCGTTAGCATTGTTTCTTTTATCCTAATTTATATATTATTGTCAAATGAATTTTGCCCATTAAATAACAGTCTAAGGACTTTGACAGATCACAGATTTAATTCATGAGTTTATGTTTGATTTATTTGATTTATTTTAGTGGCAGTACACCAACACAAATGAATGACTTTAACAATGGCCATTATTTTTATACAATAAATTAAAACAAGGAATCAGTTGTGGAACCAGATGTAGCAGCTGTAATGAATCACAGCACTTTGGAAGGCGTTGTTCATTTTTAAGACCACTAGATGGCCATAGCATGAACAGTTTTAAAAAGCTCAGAGTAATGAACCCTTTTCCGATTCAATTGTGTTGTGTCACTTCGCCACTTCAACTTTTCTGGTTGAAACGCTTCACTTCGCCATCACTACAAAAAATCCTCACACATCTTTAGAGTAGGCTCTGGACCAGGGGTGCCTAACCCTGCTCCTGCAAAGTTCAACTCTAACTCTAACCAAACACACCTGAAGCAACCGATTAATGTCTTCAGGATCGCTTGAACATTCAAGACAGGTGTGTTTGATCAGAGTTGGAGCTAAACTTTGCAGGACAGTCGCCAGGAGCAGGTTTGGGCACCTCTGCCCAAGACTATTGATACTGAAAGACTGAAAATTTGCCAAAGCTTCTCTTAATATATCAAATAATGCTTGCAACCTGCCTTTCTTCCATTTTCGGTCAGCCCTTCAGCAAATTTTACCTTGAGGTATGACATTTCCTTAAGTGTTCCTGTGGCTCAGTGGTAGAGCATTGCGTTAGCAGTGCCAAAGGTCATGGGTTCAATTCCCAGGGAACACACATACTGACAAAAAAGGTATAGCCTGACTGTAAGTTGCTTTGGATAAAAGCATCTGCTAAATGCATAAATGTAAATTTTCATCATTCATCCATGGCTGTGACTGCTTTTTTGATTCCCTATATTTTAAGTGTGCTATCTCATACAATACAAACCGAATTAAAAGATTTAGTTTTTTCCACACTAAGATTCTGAGAAGAAAACTATTATTTACTCTAGTACTTTGAAACCCTCTTTTCATTTTAATCCATGCTGTCATTCCCATTAATGTGTTTGTAAATATTTGTTCAATTATTTGACAACATTAATAATAATATTAATAGCAATAATTGTATATTTTTACATTTTCAATATTCATTAAAATGTACGATCTTACAATCAAAATAATTTATGGTTTAAAAAATACACTTAAATTATTATTTAATAATTTACAATAATAATCCGATAGTATTATTTAAATTGTAAAACGCATTGATAGTATTCATGAAAACATTATAAATTAATTCAGTTTTTTTATATATATACATTTGAATTTTCATTATAATTATTATTATTAATATTAATAATAATAATAAATATTCATGAAAATGTACAATCAAAATAATGTATTGGTTTTAAAAATAAACCAATATGATTACAAAATGTCCAATATTCCAATAATTTTCCAATTATTATTATTATTATTAAAATAGTTAAGTATATTGTCAGTATTAATTCAAATAATTAAGTTTTATTTTTCTTTGAAAAGTATATATACTTTGTATTTTTATAATTTATTATAATTATTATTTAGGTTGTATTTCCTCCCCAAATTTGCAATATTCATGAAAAAGTTACTGTCCAAATAATTGAATGGTCCTAAACATAGACTATATAATAATAATTTAATAATAATAAAATGATTAAGTGTGTTTTTAGCATTCATAAAATGTTATAATCCAAACATTATTCATTTCCATTTTTTTCTTAAAAAATATATATATATTTTGCAATTATTTTCTTATAATAATAATAGTTTCTGATTTGGGATTGAAATGAATTTCTTCTTTTCTTACTGGTACTTATGGTACATGACTAGACTGTTGCCACGACAACAGACATGTGATGAACATGTTGACACACCAGTGTCTTTATGATATCTGAGTTGTATTGCTCTTCCGCTCATGAGATTGCAATCATGTTTCATTGAAGTGTCAAGTTTATCTAAATTCGAAATCTAATTACGTTTATAACAAAGTCTCTGATTTTTGCAGACTTCTGTGTTTTGAGAAATTTTTGAGATTCTTCCGAAACTCTAGAAGAGAAACATTAGATTTATAAGTTCTGTTTCTCAAGAGATAGATCAGGTATATCTACTTTGTCGCTGTCTCAGAGAAACAGTTGAGCTATTAAAGCGATACCATTGGTCATTTGTTGTTTAAACTTGCTTTGAAAAGCCTGGTATCTCTTTCTGAAACTGGATGTATTGAACGCATCTTAGCAGTGCCACGGTTGACACAGACAAGCTGTGTAGTGCTGCAGCTCTTGGGAATCAATAGCCATTGTGCCTTGAACCCGTATGAACTCCAGTAGCCCCCTACAAAACAATCAATAGGTAAATCAATAGGATCTCAATGAAGACACACGCTCTCGCAGCAGGTGTCTCACTGTATGCGCTACGTTTTCTGAGGGGCCGTTTGTGGCGGAGCGGCCATCAATTGATGTTGATAATGGAGGGGGCAGTGAGAGGCCGAGTAGAGAGCGGTGGAGTGGCCCTCACTCTGAGAGCCCACTGAGGGTTCATCTCCTCCTCTCAACGGAACTCACAGACCCAGAGACACACGCCGACTTCTAACCGGACCTTTCTATGAGAGTGCAAGAAAACCCTCGGCTCACTGTCTGTATACAACCAGCTAATGTTGAACTTGTTTACAATGTGAGAGCATACCTTAAAAATCTACACATCTTCAGGACATTTGTGTTGGGTTTAGGGGAGTCTTTCATGTGACTTTGTCTCACGTTAAGATTTTTCATTAATTAGAAAAAGGTTGATTAAAATAATTTACAAATATGAATAAAATAAATTATTAATAATGTTTATAAATTAAGATTTATATTCTTAATTTCAAATATTCTAGAATATTTGAATGTATATTTAATTTATAAATAATATTTTTTCTAGTTAGTTGATAAAAACAAATGGAATTATTATAAATCATTTTAGATTTAGTTTGATAGCTAAAACTAGGATTTGGATTAAATATAAATGTTATATTATTTATAATGTCCTTTATTACATGTTCTTTATTTAGTTTATATATATTTCAATTCACATTAAATGTATAAAATATAAGTTAGAGAAATAAATGGAAATAAATAATTGAAGAAAATAAATGGAATTATAAATATTATTTACAAATTATTATGTCTTAAATATAAACAATTTATTGCATTAATTATGTATTTTGAAATACTTTCATTATATTTCAATCATAAAATATTTTTAGGTTTAGCTTTTTAATGAATGAACAATTTTAAATTAATTGAATATTTTCTTTGTATTTAATTTAGAAATATTGTATAAACTGATCAATGCAGTTGATGATGCAGTTAAAAATATTTTAATGCAATATACTTTTTTATAAATATGAAAATGTGATTTATTATGTTTAGTAATATTTATATTAATAATAAATATGAATAATTAGACATCTACCTATGTGTGTGTGTATGTATTTATATAATGTGTATATATATATGTGTGTGTGTGTGTGTATTTATATAATGTATATATATATGTGTGTGTGTGTGTGTGTGTGTGTGTATATATATATAATTGTATATATGTATGTTTAAATATAAATGTATACATTTATAATTCATTTATAATAATATTTAACCAATTTATAAAAGATTTTAAGGGTTTATAAACAAATGAAGCAACAACACAAAACAAATGTTAACATGAAGTTGTTAAATTACCGTTTGTATTGATGCCAAAAACATTAGATATGCACTCATTGCACCTCAACAGATTTCTGTGCAATTCATAAAACTAATTTTGCGTAAATTGTCATTAAATTTAATTGTATAAATTTACAACCGATTTACGCAAATTTGTTTAATAGACGAGGCCCAATAAATAAAATGACAAACTGCAGATCGGTTTAAAACCACATTTTTACCCTATTAATGACATTTTCTTGATTAAAGAACACTGTTTAAGGTGATCACACAACTTATTGTTTATTAAGCCGAGTCAGTGTGAGATCGTGTGTAATGGCTCTTGATGGTTACTTACTGATTGCATGTTCAGTTAAAAGCAACATGACCCAAAAACCTGATCTGTGTAAAAGTGCAGCTGTATAACCCTCCACTGAGACTTTGTAGTGCTTTTCTCAAAGGAAAGCTCACATGGGGACCTTGTGCAACAAAAAAAGCCTGACCGGATTGCCTCTATAAACCTTTTTGTGCTCTTCTAGAGAACAGAATAGCTTCTGTTCCATCTGATAGCTCTCCACAGAGAGCAAGTGCAGAACTGCCAATCACCTTCTCTCCGAAACTCTTTCAGATGTCTGAAATGGGACTTTTCCTGTTTTCTCAAGCCAGACAGAAGAAGCAGAGGTCATTTCTTCAGCACTGACCCTCTAAATCTTGTTCCAATTAATTCTGGACCAACCGTGATGTAGAAGTTTTTCTTCAAACAGGAAATCTTAGGACTCAGAAACAAAATAAACAAAAAATACAGCTCAGTGAGACCAAAAGGACATTTTTTTTGGCATGGACGTCACAAAAACACATGGCTGTCAGAGTGTATGTTCTTCTGTCTTTTCAAGGGGACTCACAGTGATGGTTCATGTCATGCTATCTTTGTCCCTGTAGGGTCAATGCTGTGTATTTAACCCTGAAGCTCAGGATTTGTCGCTCACACTTTAACTTGCATGTTAAGGGCAAAGGGCTCGGGTCAGATCGAAATGACCTTGTGAGGAGAGAGGGAACTAAATAAACAAACATTGCTGTTTTAGGACCATGACAAATATGCAATATTTTGTAATAACCCTCATTTTTTGTTCCAGTCGTTTTAACCCATACATGATGTTCTTTTCCCTAAATATGCTAGTTGATATTGCATTGGACTAAAACATTAAAAATCTTAATCTTATATATCTGTGTAAGTTGTATAAGTGTTCAGATGCAAAAGCCTCTATGTGCCATCTGAAATGTTAATCTAAAATGAGCATTTGTATCAGGCTCCTATATTTATGTTCAGTTATTTCACTTTAATTGCATAGAAAATGACCTATATATTGCCATTAGAGTAAAATTACTGATCATAAATACAGGAGCCTGATAAAATGCTCAGTTTAGATGAAAATCTCAGATGGCATTAAAGGCTTTTGCATCTGAACTCTTCATGTATATTCTTTTGTATGTATTTTTTATTTTATGTACACACACACACACACACACACACACACACACACACACACACACACACACACACACACACACACACACACACTGCCATTTAAAAGTTTAAAAGCACATCAGCACCTCTTCTTCCTGAGACGGCTGAGGAAGTTTGGAACGAGCCACAGTATCCTCAGGTCCTTCTACACCTGCACTGTGGAGAGCATCCTGACCGGCTGCATCACCGCCTGGTTTGGAAACAGCACCGCTGGCAACCGCAAAGCTCTGCAAAGTGTCGTGCGAACTGCCCGCCACATTGTTGGAGGTGAGCTTCCCTACTTCCAGGACATTTACACCAGGCGGTGTGTAAGGAAAGCCCGGAGGATCACCGAGGATTCCAGCCACCCGTCCCACAGTCTGCTCTCTGCTGCCCTCAGGAAGATGTCTCCACGGAATCCGATCCCGCACTAGTCGACTGCTTTTTCCTCCAGGCTATCAGGCTAATGAACAGCCTAAACTCCCACTTTTTGCACACACTGCACTAACACAACAATCTATTTGCTACCACTGGATACCATGCAACACACATCCATGTCATTGCGTATCCGGCCTATGTAAAATCTGCTGCACCTTCGCATATTGTGTGTATATATGTGTACATAATGTAGAATGTGTACATACTGTGTATAACGTGTATTGATAATTGTAAGTATGTCTTAAAAAGTACACTGTGTGTACTCAGTATATGTATGTGTATTCTGCACGTTGTCTTCTGTATAAGTCTGTAAGTATTTACTGTCTATTTGTAAATTGTCTATATGGTGATGTGACAATAAAAGTGATTTGATTTGATATATTTTATGCAATATTCCAGATTTGCGCATAAGTTAAATTCAAATCTTTGGATGGAAACATAATGTGACCATGTGCTGATTCTGAACGCTTCTCTCACATGGACTGACAAGAGCTTTGTGCTCGTGTATCCTACCTCTCTCATTCGGCACAAATCCAAATATTCCATAATATTTCTATGTTTGTGATGCAACTTATCTTAATGCTAAACTATTATTTATTGTATGTAAATTATAGGCTTTGTAAGTTATGTTAATTTAGTCGAGTTCCAACGATGACATAGAGGCGGGTGCGCTGATGTTTGTATTTTGAATGCTGGAACTTATTTTGTGTTTGTGTGTGTTAGGAAGCGTGATCATGTTTGTAACATTTTGTAATAATTTTGAATGTTTGTTAAATGTTCAATATATAACTTACAATTAATTTAAAAAGTGCGTGTGTGTGCTCCGGCGCGCAATCACTTCAAATCTTTCCTTATACCAGCTGCAGAATCAACTTTAAACACTTATTGCATTAATAATCACTGGATAAAGGTCTGCTTTTATTTGTGTACAATCACAATGAAAACAAAACAGATTTTATACATAATATAACAATGTAATAATTAGTATTAGTATTAATAATTAGTATTTTTGCATCTAAGTGAAAAATATTGTAATTTGCACTACTGTCTGTTAAAAAAAAATGAAAAGAAACCGAGCATAATAGATTTTTTTTTCCTGTTGTATCGAAATCATATCGAACCGTGACCCCCGAACCGAGGTACATACCGAACCGTGACATCTGTGTACCGTGCCACCCCTAATATATATATATATATATATATATATTATATATGTCTGTGTGTCTGTGTGTGTGTGTGTGTGTGTGTGTGTGTGTGTGTGTGTAGCAGGCATCAAATTTGAAATGAGCTAATTTTGTGCCTAAAATTTAACATTTCTCAGTTTAAACATTTATGATCTCTGTTCTATTGTGAATAAAATATTGGCTCATGTGATTTGAAATTCTTTTAGTCTTCATTTTATTCAAATTCGGGTTGTACATAATTTTTTCAGTTTAGTATTTGGTAATTTTAGTACTTCATCATAAGCATATTTTCGTTAGCATTTGCTGTTTCAATTTTCATGCAATATTTATATTTAATTTTATTTCAGCTTCATTTCAATTACCGGAAATGATTTTAATAGTTTTAGGTTTAGTTGTCAAAAAACAATTTGTGGGGTAAAATGTGTTAGTCGTTGACAGTCGTTTTGATGGGCAACTTTATCTACTTATTTTTTTTCCCCCAAGTATATGAATATAGTGAGTGACCAGAATCGTAAACATAAATACTGAACCTTTAACACTATCAGGAATAAAGCAGTGTTGCAAAGCTACATGATTTTTATCTGTTTGGTAGCCATTCATTTTTGTCACTGTAGACTAATAGTGAAAGTTACCAACAATTGCAGCTAAAGGAGAAGACGAGGCTCTGGGGAAAGGAGGTAGGGTAGCAGTTTAGGTGAATTTCAGAAGGAGAATTCCCAGACAGATGGTGAGAGGGGAGATCCCATCATTATAAAACAAAACAGTGAGTCACTGTTAACAGTACATAGCCTGCAGTACCTCTCATAACCACCAGGGTGCGACACATCATTATTGAAAATGTTATGATTATCTTACAATCCATGTTTTTGTTAAAAATGAAACAGTATATGGATTTCAATTATAGGAGAAACCAAATTAGACCACTTGGAATGTACAATAAGCAAGAGGATCCACATCTTAAGTCCTTGCTTCCTGCTAATGGACATTGACACTAAAAGTAATGTGTTTACAGACCTGTCAGTAACATTTTGTCTTAGTGTCAGGAATCTGCTCTTTGCTTTCGGCCTTCTCCTGGAAAATGTGACGGCTTGATTCAAAGGTACGTTTGGGATGGCTGGTTAGCACGCCGTAATTCCGTTTGTTGACAAAGCTTTTAACCTCTATGACCGGCTAACATAAAACATCAGTAAGAAATCTGACCTCCAATACAATGAATCACCATCAGCACTTCATTCTCCAGGTGTGACATACTGCTTGTGATGGATGGCCTTGCTTGGATGAAAGACATGTAAAGAGACATGAAACTGCATTTGCAGGCCATTTTACTGATGTAATTGGAGATATTTTAAAGCTTTCATACTTCAAAGATAAAAAAACAGCTGTTGTTTCGTTATGATAATGTCTGCTTATGAATTGTGTATGATAAGAACTGGAGCACATATTTACAATGTAGGTTAATTTTGGCTACATTCTGACTTGTAAAGAAGCGCCTGCTTCGTGGTTTAGGCTAAAATAAAGCTAACGCTAATATTGCTTTTCTTGTGAAACAGATTGTTCAGAACCGTGTGTGTTCTGCCGTATTAGTTATTTGCCGTAGCATGTGGTTCATTCTTCAAGGGCCTAGCAGAACTGTTGTGATTGTTTTCTCTCAGATTAGTGGTTTGTGTTATTTGCACAACGGTTTGTTAGCATAGCACTACTTTCCCTGTTGGTCCTCCCTGACAGATCTTGAGTCTGTCTCAATTAACAAATCATTTAAGTGTGGATAATTACACACTGCTCTCGGGCCAATGACTAAGCGGGAACTGTGCAAGGAGATTTCAAGGCGCAGCATTATGAACACTTGACTCTGTTTGTGTTTGCACAATATAATGTTCGTAATGTGTGAGTTCTATGAGCCCCTTTCACAGAATAGTTTAAAACAAAAAATAAATTATATTACCTCCGTGTTGTTACAAACCTCTATGCTGTTGTCTGTTTTGTGGAACACAAATGCAGATATTTTACATATACATTGTTTTTTTTTCTTAGCACATGAGAGTCCACAGTGACCACTACTAGCAAGTTTCAGTGGCACTAAAATTACAAATGAATCCTTGCCACAGCGTTTTGTGAAGAAGACACATTTACAACAAAAAAGCTGTGACACAGAGGACCAACAGGTATCAGATGCTAAGCTAACAAATTATTAAACTTAAATCACAAACCACTCATCTTGGAGAAAACTTTATGAAAAAACGTTCGACCCCCAAAGATTGATCCATACTCTTTGGCAATAAGTATTATTAGGTTTTATTTTAAGCACCAGTTTCACAAGCTCAGCGATTTAGCTTTATATTAGCATATTCAAATTAAATTAAAACACCAGCACCCAGATTTGGATTGGTGTGAGATTGACTGACCAAATAATGGCAATTAACACTTAATAGCATTTAGGGGTTGTCTGCCTTTCTATCCCATCAAACAATCCCACTGAACTGTGCTTAGCGAGGTACTTAACTATCAGCTCTTCCATTTTCACAATATTATTAAATTGTTTTCAGCAATTCAATAGACTTTATTCCTTCACTGACTGAACATTATGTAGTTACTTTAATATACCTGTTAGTCTAATTATTCACAGCTCCTGTGCTTTGGATGCAAATAAATAAAACAGTCACACTTTGTCAGGCAAAATTTTCAGTGCTTCAGACACAGCCACATGCCATCAAGCCTTACACTTACACCAAACCATTAAAAATGTAACACTGTCACAGTATGTCGGACAAAACCAAACTACTTCGGGTTTTAAGTTAAGTAGGGGCAGTCGTGGCCTAGTGGATAAAGCGTTGGACTTGTAATCCGAGGTTGTGGGTTCGAATCTCGGCTCCGGCAGGAATTGTCCATGACTGAGGTGAGACCCTTGAGCAAGGCACCGAACCTCCAACTGCTCCCCGGCCGCCACAGCGCCGGCTGCCCACTGCTCCAGGTGTGTGCACTTGGAAGGGTTTAATGCAGAGAACACATTTCACTGCTGGTTATACTCTGTATAATTGTGTATGTGACAAATAAAGCTCATCTGAGCTTAATCATTAAGTTATATTTTTAAAACAGTTTACTTAGCCACAGTACGTCGAGCAAATCACTTCTTCAGGATTTAAACTTCATAGAGTCACGGTGCCTCAGACTCACTACACTATAACACACAACAGTTCTGATATAATTCTATGACCACACTGCGTCGAGTCATTACAATGACGTTACATTAGAATTTCATTAGAATTATCACAACTTCCCTGTCACTTTCAATTACATTAGAAACTTACCATTTTGTTTCAGTTACTTTTAGAAACAGTAGGTCTAATTAAACTCTGCCACCATTGATACAATTACTTTAGAATCTTAACAGAATTATAACAGGCCAACAACACGTTTCAGTTACTTTAGGAACTTTGAATTAAGCACTTTGCTTCAGCTACTTTAGAAACAACAATTCCAATAGAACTCTGCCACCACACTGCTTAAGACTGATTCAGTTCCGTTAGAATCTCAAACAGAATTTGTACAGAATAGGCTTAAGAAATCCTCCTGCTAATATTGACTAAACCAGACTGTCTTTTGTCCTTAAAAATAGTCTTTTCTAGATTTTCTTAAACAAGGGGGTTCCCTGACAAAAACAACATAGAAGAAAGAAACAGTTTTCTTACCTTTCCCCGCTTTTTTTCGGAAAACCCTCGCTGGGTAGCTCGCCAATGTAAGAATAAGTGATGAGGAAGTCGAAGATCTTGATGAAGATGTTTATTGCAGCATAGCAGTGACAAAGTACATGTTGTACCTTGGGTTCAACGGAGTTGGAATGAACCCAGAACATCCTAAGTTCTAACCTTTTATACATTTTCAGTTTACTACTCTTCATGTAAACGGAGTGGCTCCTGTCATAACAGCTGTAGTCTGTATGTTAATTAAGTTCTGACACCCCTTTGTCTGAGGTGGTTCTCAGTGTCCCACACCTACTCCCATTCTACAGTTGGTCACCATTTGCTCAGGATGTGATCCTCCCAAATGGTCCACAAACAACATAACTGTTGACTTTCTTCTTCTCTATAATAATTAAGCAATTTTGGGAAATGAGCATGATCAAACATATTGTGGAGTGGACGCTAGGTCGAGGCAGACTATAGATTCTTACACGATATGCAACCATAAAAGATAAAACATGTGTGCATTAACCTGAATGCCACACAGTTTCTTTAGGTCTCGGAACCTCACAGCACACAATATGGATGAATGTCAAGCTCGTTCATTGCTATTCCAGATCTTTCTTGCTCTTCACCCCAGAATCCCCTCATTTCTCTTCCTCACATGGTGTGAAGATTAATCACACTTGACATCTAATTTTCCGACTGTGGCTTTTCGCAGAATCTGTTCGGTCGGCCGGAGAGATTGTGGATGTTTCAATATACTTTAAAACGTCCAAATACTACCTGCATCCTCCTCCTCTGATCATGATCTCATTTGGATCACGTCAATACCTGGTACATCTTGGTACGATAGATTCTGATACTCTATTTTATAGGATACAAATGCAAAACTATGCTAGTTTTCACAATTTAGAATTCCTGAATACATTTACGTTTCCAGGTTTTGCATGCATAATTTCCGTTATTTGCACTGTTTATCTGTCACACTATATGACTGAGGTGTTCCCGCGAGACATAAATGGACATGTTGGATAGATAGAAAGACCGATAGAGACAGTGAGAGAATTTGTATTTGGTGTCTATCTCATTCAGTTCTGGCATGCGACTCGCCTTGCATCGCTGCTGTGATCCGTTACCATGGGAACATGCAGGAGCGCAAACAGAACGAAAGCAAGCGAGAGGGAGAGAGAGAAAGCATTCCCGCCTTTTGGTGCTTTCTCCCGCATGCGAGTTATCGACAGCCCCTCTAGCTCTTGGAAAATTAAAACATACTTCATCTGCCACAAAACTACAATAAGCCATTAAAACTCAGGACTCCTTCTGTCATTTTCTCTCTCCACCTCAAATCACTGAACCATACCGCCTTGGCCAGTTAAAAAATGGTAAAGAAGGTAAAAAATGCCACACGCCGTAAAAACAAACAAACAAACATTGCTTTGCATTTCAGATCCTCCAGCGTCATGCTTTTTTTCAGGGAACTATTTTAACTTTCTTTCCTTCTTTCTTTCTTTCTTTCTTTCTTTCTTTCTTTCTTTCTTTCTTTCTTTCTTTTTATTTGACAAAAAAAGTAGTGAATACACTCAATTCGTCAAGGATAACACATTCAAGTTTAAAATAAAACTTATTTCCATTGTGGTCCTTGATGTAAAGCACAAACTCCACTCCCGGTAACAGATACACTGACACTGCATTATAAATACAAAAATTACAATACAATTCCACATTTAAAAAAAATTACAGTCACAAATAACCATATTCATAATACAAATTCATCAACAAAACTAAACTAAAACTGACCATACTTGAAATACCTTTAATATCCAGAGGTAATTTATTCCACAAAAATGACTCGGAATATCTAAAAGACCTACGACCATATGTAACCCCCCCGACACGGGTCCGCACCAACTCACCGAGCGGGTCGCGAACCGGGACTCAGCGCGAGGCGGGCGCTCTAACAAGGAACGCCAAAGGCTACAGCCTCTAGCGTCAGTCGCTAGAGCGCCTCTTTTGAGGTCAGGGGAGTGAGGTTTACACACAGCCCTTACTGGCATACATCCGTTACACTCACCCCCCTAAACCTCACTCCCATCCGGGTCACGGCACCAATGTAACCCCCCCGACACGGGTCCGCACCAACTCACCGAGCGGGTCGCGAACCCGGGACTCCGGCGCGAGAGGTGGGCGCTCTAACAAGGAACGCCAAAGGCTACAACCTCTAGCGTCAGTCGCTAGAGCGCCTCTTTTGAGGTCAGGGTAGTGAGGTTTACACACAGCCCTTACTGGCATACATCCGTTACACATACATAATGTACTTTGCCTGGTTCTATAACCATGCTGCTCATTTACCCTAGAAAAAAGCACATTAAAATAGGAAGGAGCTCTATTATTGATAATCTTATGTACCATTTTTTATTTAATATATTCTAGTCTACTTTCTATAGGTAACAATCAAGACACTTAAACACGACTAAACCCTGAAACTAACCTTATCAATTTATTCTGAGATTTTTGTAACCTCTCCAACCAACCACGAGACAGATCAGACATCCAAGAAATACATGCAAAATCGAAATGACATCACACTAAACATGATGCAAGTAATTTCATAATCTGTTTATCAAGAAAACTAACATGTCTGGCAAGAAATTTGGTTCTAGCATCAACCTACCCAGGACTTTCATAGCCATAATTACACCACTTAAATCATTGTCAAGGATACATCCAAGATAATTAACGGAAGTTCTATGTGATATTAAACAATCCCCCACCTTAACAGACAACTTAGAAACCTTATTCAAATTTAGTTTAGACCCAAATAAAATAGATTCCGTTTTACCTAAATGCAACATCAGTTTGTTACCTTACAAAACTCCTTACCTAAATTCACTTGTATCCTACCAACATCCTTATATGAAATTAATAAAGCAGAATCATCAGCATATAAAAACAAATTACAATAACAAACTGCTTGCATGTCATTTATGTATAAAAGAAACAAAAGAGGGCCTAAAACACTTCCACGAGGGACCAAAGTTTCCTCAGAAAAACCCTATCAATTTCTACCCTCTGAACTCTCCCAGTTAAATAATAATTCAACCAGGCTATCACTTTACTTGACAAAATCCCTGACACTTAACTTGTCTAAAAGTATTGAATGATTTACTGTGTCGAACGCTTTCTGGGTCTAAAAGTATCATACCACACATTTTACCTTCATCTATCTGCCTCCTTATAACATCTGTTAAATACAGTAAAGAAGTATCAGTCGAATGAGATTTGAGAGATTGAATGGAGTGGAGTAATTCTAAAGACCTTGATTAGCTTGTTCAGGTGTGTTTGATTAGGGTTGGAGCTAAACTCTACAGGACAGCGGCACTCCAGGACCGAAGTTGCCTACACCTGCTCTACATTGAAGGACCAACATGAATTTGTGGCAACAATTTTACCACAGCTTTGTATAGCCATATCTACTGCTCATAAGCTAATTCTCATCAGGCAAACCCACCTTATTCAAAAAAGTGAGGTCTCATTTTCCACGAGGAGCCTTTGTCCAGGTGTAGAGATTAATTACTGCCTGCTGTAAATTCAGGTGCCTTACCATTGTTTTTTTTTTTACTAGAGGCTATTATGTTGTCCCAAACTACATACTTGATGCAATGCTTTAGCATTCATTTACACAAGTCCTCAAGTTTGTATCCCAGTTATCATTTTCTGATTCAGAAGGGTGCTCAAACGTGCTCATGCTGTGCTCCCTTAGTGCAGAACTTTTGGTGGAATATTTCCCAACCATCCATGCAGTATTGCATCACCTAAGTGTGGATTCAGAGGGAGACCGGTGTTGAAAGCGGTATCTTGAATAGGACCTTATTTAAACAGTTGAGTGATGGAGCATTTGGTTTGTTGAATCAATAGTAAATGTATTTGTGTCTCCGCGCATATGTGTGTTTGCAATGGCTCATTTGGTAAACCTGGGTCTCATCTGGCATATTCCAGATTACCTGCGAGTCCTCAGATAACTGAGAGACTCTTGCAATCCATCACCTGCAGACAAGGCCTTGTCTGAAAGTTGGAGGGAACGAAGGAGAGGGGAAAACTGACAAATGAGAAAAAGGAAATGGCATTGAGGGACATGCAATGGTGGAATTAAATTATTTTTCTCGTTTTCTCACAGGAAACGAGTCTTGAAAAGATAACTCTAAAATGCTGGCATAAAAATGACACTGCTGTAATGAGGATGATAATTGTGAAGCCGGGATAATTGAGGACAGTCCCTCGCTGGATAGATATTGACCACATTAGTGGTTAAAGTGGAGATGAGCTTTAATTAGACTCAATTAATCCCCATTTGGTCTCGGAGGATGGAGGCAAATAGCAATTTTCAGAGCCAAAGTCCCTTTACCTGCTCACAGCTCAATAGCCAATATACCCTGTTCAGTGGCTTGTCCAGTGGCACTGAGCGAGTGTGAAAATTACAAGACCATAATCCTTCAAATGGAGCTCTCGGAGTCTTTGATTACTAGTGGTGACATTGTCAGTGTGTGTAAGACTTAGAACACTGGAGGGACTGTAACTTCAATAACATTTCCATAGGCACTTTCCTGTAGCTCAACTAGTAGAGCATGGCGCTAACAACGCCAAGATCATGGGTTCGATTCCCAGGGAAAGCAAGAGTTGATTCAAATGTTATTGTGTAACTTTAATACACTGTAAGTCGCTTTGGATAAAATTGTCTGATAAATGTACATGTAAAAAGTAACTAAGTAACGTAATTAGTTACTTTTTAGAGTAACTAATATTGTAACGCATTACTTTTAAACGTAACTTTCCCCAAAACTGATCATGACTTTATCAACTGGCTCACTAGTCTCAAATTCAGACTTCTGGGGGTAAGGTGCATAGGTTTTGTTGAGTTCACCAGGATTGTAAAGTAATTTTTATAATTTCCTAAGACCCTCAATGTGGACTCCAGAAGAAAAAATACTAGTTGATGGATTTGCTCACTTGGTGACCTAGATGAGATAAGGTAAGACCAAAACATAAATCCTTTTAGCAAATCTTTGTGTGAGACCTATTTGTGTAGTCATATTGTATTAATTTAAAATGCAAGATAACCGGGTTTCAAATCCCAACTTGATGGAACTGAAAGATAATATTTGATTGGATCCACTTGACTCAGAAATCTAAGGAGGCACAAGCATCTCACCATCACTTTGAAAATAGAAGGTCTTGTCTGCAGATATGCAAATTGCTGCAGCATAAGTGTCTTCACAAACATACATGTGCATTTTTGTGCATCTGTTTGTTTGATGCCAATATCTACTGGGCATCCATAAGTGATATCATCCTTAATCCGGAATGGTAGAAACATCATGCACAATTATTCAAGGCTGTTATTTTATCTTAAGTCCTATCAGTCTTTTAGACAAAGTTGAAATAATATCTGGCCTGTCTCCTCTCCGCCTGCCCTTATTCTCAACACTTTATAGCAGTCCTTTGGTCTTTTTATGCACAAAAAATGGTTAAATGGTAAACAGATCAAGCTCAGAACAGAGCCTGACTTCAGACCTCCGTTATGTGGGTAGATTTTTGTGGCTGTAAGCATTTCCGTGTGAGCACGAGGGTGTGTGTTAGAGAGAATGAGAGCGATAAACAAAGGAAAGGGTGCAATGCACACCGCCTGTCTTTTTCGCTCTTTATGTAAATTAGGACATTTCAAATGGAAAAATATTTCTGCAAATGTTGTATTGCTTTGGTTATTTTGGTTTTATCAGTGTATTTAGTGTATGTAAGCTTCTGGGTTTGTGTAGGTTTTACAAATAGACTGAATAGTATGAATTCAGTTAACTGTATTTAGACTACTAAAATGTAAATTATTTAAATATAGCCTATACAATGGAATTTGATGATACTTGTTTTGATTTATGTCTGCATGTATGTTACTAATTTACTAGTGGTAAATTAGTAACATACATACTACTCGATTAGGTCAGACTAGGAGGTTATTTTAATTATATGTATATTTCAAAATTAAGTGTAAAGGCCTTTGTTTTCTGAAGCGATAGGAAGAGTTGCAATTCTCACCTGTTCCACTCCACCCACCATTAATTTCTTGACAAGAAGAACATCCATTCCTTTAAATGACTCTATATTTTCCTTCATGCAGACACTTCATTTGTCACTCATGCTGAGCAGCATGACCATGTCTGCAAAGGTCACCAAAGGCTTTAAACATTCTCATTGCCTCATGAGAGGCCCTCTGTGAGAGAGCAAAGGCCGAGGCTGAGTTTTAAGCGGTAGATAAATTGTATCAATGAGTGAACATGCGTCTTTAGATAATCAAGTTCGAACGGATCCCTGATGGAAGGATAAAAATATATCCAGGGTCATTACATTGTGGAGTAATAGCACAACTGCAGCCAATACATCAAGCCCTGGGGAGATTCAAACCGAAGGCCAGGGGTTTACTAACAAAAAACAATGTCCAATATTCTTAATTTAGACTTCCTTTGCCATGGTGCATGATTCACGTAAGACAAACACATGAATTTGATGATTCAGTGAGTACAAACTGGTTTATTACAGAGAATTGACATTACTATTAAATATCTCTCTTGCCAGTTCTAATCACACCTGAGGATCCAATTTCGGGCTTTTAGATGTGTTTTTGATTTCTTAAATAGCATTGCGTATAATGTGAAATATTACTTAACATGCCCTCCCCAAATATCTTAATTGCTTTTAGAAGGAATTATTAGTTTCCAGACTAGAAAAGAAAATGGAGGGAGATGGTTTAGACAAAATGTTGTGAGCCAAAATGTTCCCAAGCAAGTGATAGAAAGCTATCCTTTCATCTCAATGGCAGTTGCTTGTTAGGTGGAGATCCCTCTGAAGGACCCACCAAAATTGACAGTCCAATTATCTCCAAATCTTAAGATCTGACAGGTTATTTGATCTTTATTATAAGTAAGCGTCTAACTACGTTCCTACCAAAAAGCAGTGGGGTTTTTACCATCAACAAGTTTCTTCACTGCATACTAGTGGTGCCATTTAAATAAATGACTATTGAGCCATGGGGCAAGGTGCGGCTCACCCAACCCGGATCGACTTAAACTGGGATCGATGCTATGAAGTTTATGGATAGGATTCTCCTTCCTCCACACTATCGGTCTTAAAAGAGGGGTTATTTGTCTTAACTAGGGGATAATTTGTTTGTGATTGGCCCTATTGTGTGGACCAGGGCAGTAAGGCAACAACGGAGGAGATCGGTACGTGATTAACATGGTAAAAAACAATAAAAAAACAATAATCGAGGCTGACATGGATCTCTATAACAGAAAAAAAACATGCCTCAACACCTTAAAAATGTTTTGCATGAATAGAGTCTTGTCAGACTGGTTAAAATGGCTGCAGATAGAGGCAAGTTCAGAATGAATCAGAATCAGAATGAGCTTTATTGGCCAGGTATGTTTGCACATACGAGGAATTTGTTATAGTGACAGAAGCTCCAAAGTGCAACAGAATGACAGTGACAGGACAAAAAAAAAGAACAATATGCAAATATACAAATAGGCAATGTACAAGGTCAGACAAGTGCAAATTTGAAATGAAAAAATAAGTATGTGTGGGGAATAAATAATTTTATAATAGTGTTGTGTGTTTCACGTTTAATGTCAAGTGATCATGAGATGGATTGCTTGGGGAAATAAACTCCATTTCTGTGTCTGGTCGTTCTGGTACTCAGAGCTCTGTAGCTTCGTTTAGACGGTAACAGCTCAAAGAGGGAGTGTGCTGGATGTGAGGGGTCCAGAGAGATTTTGCCAACCCTTTTGCTCACTCTGGATGAGAACAGTTCTTGGAGAGTGGGGAGGGTTGTACCAATGATTCGCTCAGCAGTCCGGACTACTCTCCGTAGTCTTCCGAGGTCAGATTTGGTAGCTGAGCTGAACTAGACAGTTATTGACGTGCAGAGGACAGATTCAATGATGGCAGAGTAGAATTATATAAACAGCTCCTGTGGCAGGTTTAACTTCCTCAGCTGGCAAAAGAAGTGCAGCCTCTGCTGGGCCTTTTTCACCATGGACTCAATGTGATTGTCCAATTTCAGGTCCTGAGAAAGTGTGGTGCCAAGGAAACTGAATGACTCCACTGCAGTCACAGTGCTGTTCATGATGGTAAGTGGGGGGAGAGCAGGGGGTTTCTCCTGAAGTCCACGATCATCTCCACTGTTTTGAGCATGTTCAGCTCCAGGTTGTTAAGACTGGTTGCACCAGACAGCCAGCTCCTTAACCTCCTGTCTGTAAGCAGACTCGTCACCGTCCTGAATGAGGCCGATCAGTGTGGTGTCGTCTGCAAACTTCAGGAGCTTGACGGAGGGTATTTAGGTGTGCAGTCATTCGTGTACAGGAGAAGAGCAGTGGGAGAAAACACAGCCCTGAGGAGCCCCAGTGCTGATCGTGCATGTGCTGGATGAGAATTTTCCCAGCCTCACTACCTGCTGCCTGTCTGTCAGAAATCTGGTGATCCACTGACAGACGGAGGTGGGGACGGAGAGCTGTGTCAGTTTATTCTGAAGGGTGTCCAGGATGATGTTGTTAAAAGCGGAGCTGAAGTCTACAAACAGGATCCTCACATACAGTGCTCAGCGTAAATGAGTACACCCCCTTTGAAAAGTAAAATTTTAAACAATATCTCAATGAACACAAAAAAACATTTCCAAAATGTTGACAAGACTAAGTTTAATATAACATATGTTTAACTTATAACATGAAAGTAAGGTTAATAATATAACTTAGATTACACATTTTTCAATTTTACTCAAATTAGGGTGATGCAAAAATGAGTACACCCCACAAGAAAAACTACTAAATCTAGTACTTTGTATGGCCTCCATGATTTTTAATGACAGCACCAAGTCTTCTAGGCATGGAATGAACAAGTTGGCGACATTTTGCCAGATCTATCTTTTTCCATCCTTCAAGAATGACTTCTTTTAGAGATTGGATGCTGGATGGAGTGATGCTCAACTTGTCTCTTCAGAATTCCCCATAGGTGTTCGATTGGGTTCAGATCAGGAGACATACTTGGCCACTGAATCACTTTTACCCTGTTCTTCTTCAGAAATCCAACAGTGACCTTAGATGTGTGTTTAGGATCATTGTCATGTTGGAAAAGTGCACGACGACCAAGGGCATGGAGTGATGGTAGCATCTTCTCTTTCAGTATAGAGCAGTACATTTGTGAATTCATGATGCCATCAATGAAATGCAGCTCCCGACACCAGCACTCATGCAGCCCCACATAAGGACACTGCCACCACCATGTTTCACTGTAGGCACCATGCATTTTCTTTGTATTCCTCACCTTTGTGACGCCATACAGTTTTGAAGCCATCAGTTCCAAAAACATTTATCTTGGTCTCATTACTCCAGGTATAGAGTCCCAGTAGTCTTCATCTTTGTCAGCATGGGCCCTGGCAAACTCTAGGCAGGCTTTTTGTGCCTGGGCTTTAGGAGAGGCTTCTTTCGTGGGCCGGCACCCATGCATGCCATTCCTCTGCAGTGTTGTGTCATGGGAAATAGTCACTCCAGTTTGGCTTTCTACTTCTTTAGATAACTGCAGTGAACTTGCATGTCGATTTTCTTCAACCCTTCTCATCAGAAGGACGCTCCTGACGAGGTGTTAACTTCCGTGGACGACCTGCGTCTCTGTGAGATGGTTGCAGTTCCATCTTTTAAAATGTTTGTACCACTTTTGCTACAGTATTCTGACTGATAAGTAAAGCTTTGCTGATCTTCTTGTAGCCTTCACCTTTCTTGTGTAAATAAATATTTTCTTTCTCAGGTCTTGTGACATTTCTCTTCCATGTGGTGCCATTGCTGACAGCATGAAATGGGAAGGGTTTTCTTTAAGTAACACCCTTTTATAGGGTGAACATGCCTCGAAAATGTTTTGTAACATATTTCCCATGTTACAAAAACAGCATTCTTCCATCTTAGAAACATTGCCAAGCTACGGAACATCTTAACATGCATTCATGACCTCTAGACTGGACTATTGTAATGTACTGCTAGGTGGTTGTCCTGCATCTTCAATAAACAAGCCACAGATAGTACAAAATGCTGTGGCTAGAGTCCTTACCAGGTAAAGAAAATATGATCATATTACTCCAATTTTACAGTGTCTGCACTGGCAACCTATTAAGTTCCGTATCAGTTACAGAATATTATTACTTGCCTATAAGACCCTAAATGATTTAGCTCCTACGTACCTAACTAATCTTCTATCATGCTACAATCCAAACCCGCTCCCTAAGGTCACAAATCTCTGGACTCTTGGTAGTACCTAAGATAGCAAAGTCTACTAAAGGAGGTAGAACTCCCTTCCTGATGACGTTCGGGGTTCAGACACACTCTCTCTATTTAAATCTAGATTAAAGACACATCTCTGTAGCCAAAAATTCATATAATACATCTCACAATCTTATACTGCAGGTATATCTGATCAAACGCACATTATTATTCTTTAGCTTGGGTTGAACAGATAATTTCATCCAGGGTTGTTCCTGGATGGAACAACAGCTACGCTAATTGTCTTTATTTATTTATCTGTTTCTATGAATTACACAAGCTTCAGTCTGGATCCAACACTTAAATGATCTGAGATAACCAAACACCTGAGAATAGATGATGCCAAAGAAAGGTTCGACAAACGAACCGAAAGCGGAACGAATCCGCGCTACTCGTTTGGGCTACGCGGCGCAGACTGTTTATCTGCTCGGGCGTGAGCCGCAGGCTGCTCTCGATCACGCGACACCGTTATACACAGTGCTGGGACTCTGGGAGATACAGTGAAGAAAGTAGTCGAATTCGCCGCAGAATCAACAACATCTCTGTCATATTTTGTGAGTGTCACGGTTCAGGGTGCCTTCTCCCCTTGTTGTCCTGTCATTTTGTCAGCTCGTGGTCTGGGCAATCAGTGCCGATCGTGCAGCAGGAATGCACGGATCATGAACTGATTCTCTCCCACCTGTCGCTCATTTCCCCGCTCCCTTGTATGTCCCTATGTTCTACTCCTCGTTGTGAGTAGATTGTTTTGTCCTTGCTCGTGTTTACATGTCACATTGCTGTCCTTACCTGTTCCTCTGTTACCCTGTGCGGCAGGACTCATAGCACAGAGATCCAGCAGCTCGTGTGGTCCGCAGACTCTGCCGGCCGGTGCTGGAAATGCCCTCCTCCTAGCAGAATTTACATATTGTTTATGTTATTTTACGTTTTTTTGGCGAGAATAAAGTCTTTCCTTCCTCCACACCTTCATCCTCCACCACCTTGACAGTGAGAAGCAATCAAATTCAGTGCAGAATTCTGTTAAAGCTACAGATTTCAGAACAAACACCACTGATGTGGAACTAGGAAAAACATTGTTCAATAAACACAAATCTCCACCATTCACCATGGATTTAACATAACTACAGGGACAACTTGTGGCAGAAACGGTCTAATGTCTTAAAGTATTTTAAAATACTTCACACAACTTTCCCCAGCACTTCAAAGCTTTAAGTATTAACACATTTGAAAGTTATTTTTAATGTGATGACATTATTTGTTCATCCTTCATAGGTTGCCTCATTTATAAAAACTAAAAGTTTCATAATGTAGGAAAGCAAACACTTATTTAAAAATAAAAAGGACATTGATTTACCACTATACGGCTGCAGAGACTTATAGGCTTATTAGCCATTTCCACTCCCTAATATATATATATATATATATACTTTTTTATAAAATTATATTTAGACATTATGAATGACTCTCTCAACTACACAGACAGCACAAGTACATCTGTAAGACGTCTGCTAAAGATCTGGGAAACATCTGCTTTGTAATCTGATAAACGTCTCAGAAGCAGTTTTACATGCATTCTAATAAATGTCTATTTGACATCTGACAGGAAAAGTATTAAGAGACGTATTGCAGATGAGCAAACACCCTAAAAAATATATATCCGAGATGTACATGTGCGATTAAGGTGAGTGCTTTACTGTCAGGTGTTGGTGCCACATTCTGTAGAACATAATGTTACTGCTGTCCTCAAATGGAGCCCTATGATGGTCATTGAAATCAGAAAAGCTATAACAATGTTAGAATAATGTTTTCCATGGTATATTTTGACTGCAAAACAATAAGAAATTCCGCACATTGAGAAAATCCGTAGCAAAATCAGTCATTTTAGGCCACAAAAATCTGAAAAAAGTCCTGCGAAATCCCGGAGGGACTGGATCTTTAAATGTGAAATGTGCAAATGTATAGGGCCCCATTCCTATATTTGCCTGGGGCCCCCAATTCACTAAACCCACCCTGGCTGCCATCATCTTGTTGTTGAAGTAAAACAAGCTTCTAGACCTCAAGGTTGGTTAGGTTGAGTATGAGGAGTTTATATAGTAGTTTAAGTAAGCTGTAACTGGAAGTAATTTTGACAGTTCTGTTGAAGTGAATGCTTTTAGACGTTTTTTAAGGAAGAGACTGGAGTTGGTTTGGGTGGGATTGTCAGATCTAAAACCAATAAACCAAGATGCTTTCAGAATGCTATTTTGTGATTTTCTTGATGTCCTTAGAGCTGTGGAGCCCCTGTGTCTTTAACTATTTTGGTCGATCAACAAATATCCTTAAGCATTTCTTCTGTGGAGCTGTCCATGGTGCTGAAATAAATATAAATTGAATCGATATTTTGAATGAACGAGAGGTTCTCGTTACACTTTCTCAATCCTGCTGTTTAATGTTTTTATTACCCTTTAAATACACCTTTTTGACCTTTTAATAGAGAGAATTTACTCAAAAAATACAATTCTGTGATTACTATTAACTGTCATTTAGTTCCAAACTTGTATGTTCTATACACTACAATGGCATCCAAGTATTTTTATACTTCAGAATATTTCCTTTTGTGCTCAGTACAGATTTGCATTGACATGAGGGTGAGCAGTGATGACAGAATTTTCATTTTTAGGTGAACTATCCCTTTAAACTGTAACAAATTAGAATTTTTAGTAACTAGTAACTGCTTGTCAGTCACTAGTTACAAAAAAGTATAATTTGTTACAGTATGTTTGATGCTTTCTTGAATTTGTAAATATTAAATGTATTGTGTCTTGTAAGTCCTATAGAATGTTCTTGTAAAAGTTATGATGTATAGACTTTCTATGATGTTTACTGTGGCTTTCTGACTGAATATGCACTCCCCATTTGTAATGCCACTTAAGATGGTCGGTTATCCTGTATAGTTCACTTCCCAGGGCGACTAAACGAATTCTAATTGGTCAAATCTCACACAGGTCCATTGAAGGGAAACACTAGGCAATAATCTTTTTTTATTGTTACTTTTATATATATATATATATATATATATATTTGTTTTGTGTGAATGAGCCTCTCGCACCATCCATTCACCTAAATTCAGTGCCTGGAATCTCTGAGGGTGTTCCAGGATGGGATGCCAGGGGGGGGGAGCTGCACAGTCATTCACGTGAAAGATTGATTTAACACACGGCGCTCTGGCGGAGTGCCTCTCTATGACGTCAAAGGCTCCTGCCTGCTTGTGTGGGCGCGCGCTCCCTCGCGCGGGCAGAGACACGCTGACAGAGGCGAGCTACGTGCTCAGAGTGAGAAAACAGATGTGATTGGTGGCCGATGGAAAGAAAACGGGCAAAAACCTGAAGCTATGAAAAATGCATTTATGCGCATTAAGACATGCGCGACTCGTGCGTCTCCATTTTAGATGTTACGGTCAAGAAGCCGTTGCAGTAAATCCAATAATAACTTTATTTTCATCATTATCTGAGATGGATTCTTATGATCCTGTGCACCATCTGTGCTTTTATTCGGTATGTTTATTAATCCGTTCTCACTCTCACGGTATCAAATAGTTGTATGTAACTGTAGATTTGAATTGTAGGGAACTTGATGATTATTGGATTCCGATTCCTTAAAGATTCAATTTAAGATTTGTTTAGTACTTTTGAAAGATACATATTAAGAAAGAATACATTATTAGCAGTCGGTTATTGCCACGTGAAATCAATAAATCTGAAATGTAGGCTACGTGTAATGGTTTATAATAAATGTCAATGTTTGCAGTCTTTTGAGGTAGAATAAATACAATTCAATAATTTGACCTATAATTTGAACTATATAATAAATCAAATACTTGGAAAAAAAAAATTTAATTTTTTATTTTTCTTCATATAAGTAAATATTAGGCTACTTATTACAACAAGTTATTGTGTATATTTAAATAGACTTACAGGTTGTCATGTGAACAGTAAGTAACTATAGTTACACTAATTTAAATGTCAGGAGCCTTAAAATACAACTCCTTATGTCCTTGCTTTATTTCGAGTTGCATGGCCAGTATTAACTGAGCTAAAAGGAAACCGGCTTATTTGTTAATCGGAGCACTCTGGTCGTACTGTATGGATTGGATTTGCTAAAATGAGCAGGCTCTGAAGAGTATGGAATCAATTTAATGCCACACATATGCAAACTAATAAAGTTTTGCAAACGAAAATGAAAGTATTGAGAAAAATAAATGTGCTTCTTGTAAACAAAAATAAAGAATTGCAAAATAAAATTAAGGTTTGCGAGAAAAAATAAGTTTTGCAAACAAAGATAAAAATTGCTAATTATAAATGAAATCGAGCAAAAGCAATAATTTCGCAAATCATATTTTCCATGGACATATCTACTAATTTATTTGCAACGCTGCTTTTATTTTGCGTTTCAGTCAAGTTTGAGCTTGCGATACAGTTTTCCCCTTTGCGCTTCACGTTTCTGTGCGTCTCACTTTGTGGAACTGTTTTGACATGGGGGTGGAGTCAAGGGACGGGGGCGTGTACAACAGGCCTGGGCATGCCTCCCTGAAAGTGACGTCATCGATCACAACTGATCCAGGCACTGTCATTGAGCAGAGGCATGCGGGTGGATCTGTTAGTTTTAATGTAAAAAAAATGCAATTAACTTCATAAACTATACATCATTAAAAAGGTCCAAGACTCAAGCTTCATATCAATCTCGACTTTACATAACTCCTGGCATAAATTAAGAAATGACTGTCACTGCAAAAAACGAAGCTTGAGTCTTTTTGGTTTAGTTTTGTTGTGGCCAAGAGATGTTATTAATGGGTAAACAAACCCGCGTGACCATAGCAACCTGGGATTATCAGAGATTGATAAAATATATTTATTAGGGCTGTCAATTGGTTAAAACATTTAATCGCATGATTCTCACGAGTTAGCTTGCGATTAATCAAACATTTTATTTGTTCTAAATGTACCTTAAATTGATACTTTTCAAGTTTTTAATACTCTAATCAACATGGGCATGGACAAATATAGATGCTTTTTGTAAATGTATGTTTATTATTATTGAAACCATAGTCAAAATAGAGCATGAAGTGTAGACATGTTTCAAAGGTAATAGATGTTTTCAAATAACTTGTTCATGTCTAGACACATGAAAAAATAAATTCAGGTTCACATTACTTCTCTTTCTTTGCACTGAGCAATTTACTGACACAAACCTGTTTACATGTTTACAGCTCACTTCTTCTGAACATGCAAAATCTACATATTGTTTATTATTACATTTGTTTGCATCTCTGTGCCCACATACTGTAATTTGATGCAGCTAAATTCTCAATAAAACTGTTTTCATTTATATATTTTACTGTTTCTGTTGTCAGACAGAATTTTACTTTAATATTTTACTGTTTCTGTTGTCAACGGATGGATATGAAAAAGTGATTGAAATGCGACCCATTAAGACTACATAACTAGCTCTCCTTTTCAAGATGTTACAAAAATCCGTATATAATCGAGCCATTGTCTGATTAAATAAAATACCTATAAATAATGACAATAGCTGTGCTGTGATTTTGGCTATACTAGCATGTAAAAATAGAGAAGCAAGCAACACAATATCTGTGTTTAACTGAATTAAGCCCTGCTTTTCTCTGCCGCGCACTGAACAGAAACTGAGCAGATGCAGAGAGAGAGAGAGAGATGTGTGTGCGTGCTGAACAGAAACTGAGCAGATGCAGAGAGAGAGAGATGTGTGTGCGTGCTGAACAGAAACTGAGCAGATGCAGAGAGAGAGATGTGTGCGCACGCTGAACAGAAACTGAGCAGACACGGAAAGAGAGAGATATGTGTGTTCGCGTGCTGAACAGAAACTGAGCAGACAGACGGAGAGAGAGAGAGAGAGAGAGAGAGAGAGATGGGTGTGTGCACGTGCTAGGAAAGCAAGACTTCGTGCTCGGGCGGCAGTACCGGCGATTCTCGGAGACTAAATGAGGTCTGGGCGCTTTATTTTAGGGGAAAAAAAGT
Organism: Gymnocypris eckloni scoliostomus; assembly: GCA_027564155.1. Lineage (NCBI taxonomy): Eukaryota > Metazoa > Chordata > Actinopteri > Cypriniformes > Cyprinidae > Gymnocypris > Gymnocypris eckloni. The sequence goes on along the minus strand of CM050418.1, from coordinate 16,111,055 downwards.
CGCTAAAGGGTTCTGCAATGTTGCCAAGTTGGCAACACTGTGCATCTCCATTTCTCAAACTACAGGTTTGTAACGAAGAGGCAGTGAGGTTAGATCCAATTGCAGCTTTAATACAGACAAGAGGAGGTCAGACAGGCAATGGTCAAAGGCAGTAACAGGAGTAATGAAGGCTAGGCAGAATTAGCAACAGGGACAATGCAAAGGTCGGGGCAGGCGGCAGACAGAGAGGATATCACAAGGCAGGCAGGGTCAAGAAGGCAGGCAGCAAATGGTCAGAGTCGTGTAGGCAGTCCAGGGAAACAGAATACAGGGGAAACGCTCAGAATGTCAGCCGGGCCAAAAACAAGACTTCGCGGTGAGTGCATGTAAGAGTGCTGCTTAAATGTGTGTGTGTGAATGAGGTGCAGGTGTGGTGAGACAATCAAGTCTGATTAGTGATTGGTGACAGCTGTGTAATTGGTGCAATGGTGGATGGAAATGTGTGTGTCGTAGTGCAGTGAATGATGGGAGTTGTAGTCCATGGGTGATGTGCAGTAGTAGTGTGGTGAGAGGCAACCAGATTCGTGACAGAGCCCCCAAAGAGCGGCTTCCAGGCGCTTCACACACGGCACAATCCAGGAGGGCGGTAGGCGGAGGTGGAACCGGGAGGGCGGAGGGCCAGGTCGGCGGAGGCGTGAGGTGACTCTGGCAGGTCGGCGGAGACGTGAGGTGACTCTGGCAGGTCAGGCGCCCACCAGGGCGGAGCAGGACGAGACAAACGCCCACCAGGGCGGAGCAGACGAGACAGGCGCCCTCCAGGTCGGAGCAGGACGAGACAGGCGCTCCAGGGCGGAGCAGCAGGCGAGACAGGCGCCCACCAGGGCGGGGCAGGCGAGACAGGCGCCCACCAGGCGGAGCACACGAGACAGGCGCCCACCAGGGCGGAGCAGGCAGACCCCTGGCAGTGACTGGGACCTAGAGGAAACTGAGACACAAGAGGCAGAGAGGCACATATAGTCTTAAGGACCGAGGCAGGGAGTTTAGGTGGCCATGGTAGATCCAGGGCCTCAGGCAGCCAAGATGAATCAGGGGACTCCATGGGCCATGGCGGGTTCGGGGTCTCAGTGAGCACTGGCGGGAAGCTCCCCCCCAGAAGGTTCTTGGGGAACTCCACTACCTCAAGGGGGCACTCTGGAGGCCTTGCGAACGTCAAGGGGCATTCTGGAGGTGCTGGGTCTCGGGGACGCCGGAAACAGAATCCATGGAGAAGGCGAGCTGGGCGGGACCAGCGGAGACGAAGGAGAGCTGGGCGGGACCAGCGGAGACGAAGGAGAGCTGGATTCTGCGAGCTCCTGGATCGGAGCGGCCTCTGGAGCGGACTCTGCGAGCTCCTGGGACGGAGCGGGCTCTGGAGCGGACTCTGCGAGCTCCTGGGACGGAGCGGGCTCTGGAGCGGACTCTGCGAGCTCCTGGGACGGAGCGGGCTCTGGAGCGGACTCTGCGAGCTCCTGGGACGGAGCGGGCTCTGGAGCGGACTCTGCGACACCCACAGTGAAGGAAGAGCCAGCACACAGCAAAGCATAGTCTATACAATCCTTCAAACTACCATTAAACCCCCAGCAGGTAAGCAGGATTTAACAGGCTCATTCAACCCAAACTGAAACAAGTCTGTAAACAGCAATTCATCGTACAGCGGTACCTCATACGACAGCTCACAGAACTGGTAAACATACTCCTCAATAGACAGGCCTCCCTGGCGAAGATGTAGGAGTTGGTCTATGCAGTCCATAGTTGGGCTGGGTAGCCGTGATGAAGCTGCTGGATCTGAGGTGTGGAGTCTTCTGTAACAAAGAGGCAGTGAGGTTAGATCCAATTGCAGCTTTAATACAGACAAGAGGAGGTCAGACAGGCAATGGTCAAAGGCAGTAACAGGAGTAATGAAGGCTAGGCAGAATTAGCAACAGGGACAATGCAAAGGTCGGGGCAGGCGGCAGACAGAGAGGATATCACAAGGCAGGCAGGGTCAAGAAGGCAGGCAGCAAATGGTCAGAGTCGTGTAGGCAGTCCAGGAAACAGAATACAGAAACGCTCAGAATGTCAGCGGGCAAAAACAAGACTTCGCGGTGAGTGCATGTAAGAGTGTATTCACACACACACATGTATTAAATGTGTGTGTGTGAATGAGTGCAGGTGTGGTGAGACAATCAAGTCTGATTAGTGATTGGTGACAGCTGTGTAATTGGTGCAATGGTGGATGGAAATGTGTGTCGTGTGCAGTGAATGATGGGAGTTGTAGTCCATGGGTGATGTGCAGTAGTGTGGTGAGAGGCAACCAGATTCGTGACAGGGTTAGGCCGCGGGTCAAACAGAAAATACGCGCTGCGTTAATCTCGCATTAATAAAATTTGTTAAACGCGTTAACATTGACAGCACTAATATTTATCCATCCTACAGTCCTTTGATCATGTCTTTTTATGTAATATATGTGTATATTAGGCTGTTATTATTGTTATTATTATTATTATTATTATACAGCCCTGAATGTTAAGAGATCAAAATGAAGGGAAATAAATCAAAAACATAACAACGAATATAAAAATATTACCAATAATAACAATAATAAAAAACATGGACTCACAAGACTTGTGGGAAGGATACAAATGTTTTCTTGTCGGCCTATTTTATTAACCTATAAGTACATTATGTAACATTGATTCACAATAAACTTAATTCGAATGCTGTCTACATTATATACAGTCTGGTAGCCTATGGTTAACACTTCAACCACCAGAGGTCGCTATATACCTAAAAGCGCCAATGGGTCAAATTTACCCATGCCGTGACTAGTGTTTTGATATGGCAAAAAAAAATCATTATGTCACTGTATTACCACTGTCTTCACAATTTCTAAAATGTCATAAAATGATTATTTTTAGTCATCAGCTTGTTTTTGTCCTGTTGTTTTAAGTTCACAGCTATTTTTAAGCATGCTAATCACTTTTTTTTTATGACGAATACACCAGCCTGCAGTGACAACGAGAATTACAAGGAAATACATACATATTTGGGTGGTGTAATATTATAGCTATTAAAATATTTTAAGATAACCCATGCTATTTAAATTACTAAAATATCTAAAAAGAGTAATACGAATTCACCACACTGCAAAGAATGTATGATACAATAATACATTCAAGTGCACAGTTTCACCTAATTAAATATGAATTTGTTGAGTTATATAATTTATAATTTGAATAAGAGAACAACACCAATAAACTATTCATTACATCATCATTTTTGTTTTCAGGAATAAACAAGCAACACAGTTGCAAACCATAAATTATTTCAAAACAAAAATGTACAGTGGCTATGGAAAGTATTCAGACCCCCTTAAATTTTTCACTCTTTGTTATATTGCAGCCATTTGCTAAAATCATTTGTTCATTTTTTTCTCAATGTACACACAGCACCCCATATTGACAGAAAAAACACAGAATTGTTGACATTTTTGCAGATTTATTAAAAAAGAAAAACTGAAATATCACATGGTCCTAAGTATTCAGATCCTTTGCTCAGTATTTAGTAGAAGCACCCTTTTGATTTAATACAGCCATGAGTCTTTTTGGGAAAGATGCAACAAGTTTTTCACACCTGGATTTGGGGATCCTCTGCCATTCCTCCTTGCAGATCCTCTCCAGTTCTGTCAGGTTGGATGGTAAACGTTGGTGGACAGCCATTTTAGGTCTCTCGAGATGCTCAATTGGGTTTAAGTCAGGGCTCTGGCTGGGCCATTCAAGAACAGTCACGGAGTTGTTGTGAAGCCACTCCTTCGTTATTTTAGCTGTGTGCTTAGGGTCATTGTCTTGTTGGAAGGTAAACCTTGGCCCAGTCTGAGGTCCTGAGCACTCTGGAGAAGGTTTTCGTCCAGGATATTATCCCTGTACTTGGCCGCATTAATCTTTCCCTCGATTGCAACCAGTCGTCCTGTCCCTGCAGCTGAAAAACACCCCCACAGCATGATGCTGCCACCACCATGCTTCACTGTTGGGACTGTATTGGACAGGTGATGAGCAGTGCCTGGTTTCTCCACACATACCGCTTAGAATTAAGGCCAAAGTTCTATCTTGGTCTCATCAGACCAGAGAATCTTATTTGTCACCATCTTGGAGTCCTTCAGGTGTTTTTTAGCAAACTCCATGCAGGCTTTCATGTGTCTTGCACTGAGGAGAGGCTTCCGTCGGGCCACTCTGCCATAAAGCCCCGACTGGTGGAGGGCTGCAGTGATGGTTGACTTTCTACAACTTTCTCCCATCTCCTGAATGCATCTCTGGAGCTCAGCCACAGTGATCTTTGGGTTCTTCTTTACCTCTCTCACCAAGGCTCTTCTCCCCCGATAGCTCAGTTTGGCCGGACGGCCAGCTCTAGGAAGGTTCTGGTCGTCTTCCATTTAAGGATTATGGAGGCCACTGTGCTCTTAGGAACCTTAAGTGCAGCAGACATTTTTTGTAACCTTGGCCAGATCTGTGCCTTGCCACAATTCTGTCTCTGAGCTCTTCAGGCAGTTCCTTTGACCTCATGATTCTCATTTGCTCTGACATGCACTGTGAGCTGTAAGGTCTTATATAGACAGGTGTGTGGCTTTCCTAATCAAGTCCAATCAGTATAATCAAACACAGCTGGACTCAAATGAAGGTGTAGAACCATCTCAAGGATGATCAGAAGAAATGGACAGCACCTGAGTTAAATATATGAGTGTCACAGCAAAGGGTCTGAATACTTAGGACCATGTGATATTTCAGTTTTTCTTTTTTAATAAATCTGCAAAAATGTCAACAATTCTGTGTTTTTCTGTCAATATGGGGTGCTGTGTGTACATTAATGAGGAAAAAAAATGAACTTAAATGATTTTAGCAAATGCCTGCAATATAACAAAGAGTGAAAAATTTAAGGGGGTCTGAATACTTTCCGTACCCACTGTATAATTAATCCAAAGTTTGAACATTTATGAGTAGAGGAATAAACATCTAAAACATCTTCATTTGAATGTGTTTAACACGTACAATGACAGCGCAACAATAAAGGAATCATGCGTAAATTTGTCCCGATGGCACTTATAATGGGGTATAAATGCCCCATTGTTATTCTGGTTTTATCTAAACAATTTTTTTTTAACAACAGGGGATTGTAAATAACACAATTTTAGTCAAACTCAATGACGTAATATTGTTTTTTAAATTTACAATTTCTTAATTCAAAATAAAATATTAATGAATGCATCTCTGATAATCTCAGGTTGCTATGGTCACACGAGTTTGTTTACCCATTAATAACATCTCTTGGCCACAACAAAACTAAACCAAAAAGACTCAAGCTTCGTTTTTTGCATCTTCCAGTGACAGTCATTTCTTAATTTATGCCAGGAGTTATGTAAATTAAAAACGAAGTCGAGGTTGATATGAAGCTTGAGTCTTAGATCGTTTTAATGATGTATATTTTATGAAGTTAATTGCATTTTTTTTTACATTAAAACTAACAGTAACTCTGAACTAATGTAAACAAAGGACGCTGTGCGCTGGCATCCTCCCACAGGTTAAGGGATTTTAAACAAGCACTGTTAATACACATTTAGTTAACCAAATGAAACAATACACATTTTAATTCCATAAAAGTGTGCACATTGAGAGAAATATACAGTATATGTTCACATTAACAACTTCTTTAACTTGAGTAAACGCTGTTAATATACATATACATTTGTTAATAAAGTTAATAAAATGAAAACATGCATGTTTTAAAGCTAGTGAATAAAAGGAAACGATCCACCGATCCACCCACATGCCTCTGCTCAATGACTGTGCCTGGATCAGTTGTGATCCCTAAGGTCGCAAAACTCTGGACTCTTTGTAGTACCTAGGATAGCAAAGTCCACTAAAGGAGGTAGAACTTTTTCATATCTGGCTCCCAAACTCTGGAATAGCCTTCCTGATAACGTTCGGGGTTCAGACACACTCTCTCGGTTTAAATCTAGATTAAAGACGCATCTCTTTAGCCAATCATTCCTATAATGCATCTCACAATCTTGTACTGCCAGTCTATCTGAACAAATGCACATTATTATGCTTTAGCTTGGGTTATACTGATAATTTCATCCAGGGTTATTCCTGGATGGAACAACTGCTATGCTAATTGTCTTTATTGTTTTTATGTTTCTGCCACGGGATTAACATCCCACTAGGAATTACACAAGCTTCAGTCTGGATCCAACCCTTAAACGATCTTAGATGACCGAACACCTGAGAAGAGACGATGACAACCCTTAGGAGGACCTCAGAGGAAGCCAACCATCAGCGATTATACTGAATTAACCAAATTTTGCCATAAATGGTGGATCAGCACCTAGAGACAACCTCTACAGCCCCTACAGCCCTGAACGTCAGCGGAGTCTAGGACACATAGATGAGCCCCAGAAACAGATCTCCAGTGAGAAACTCGTCACCTAGACATCCATCGGAGAAAGACCCCTGGAACCAGTGGACCATTTACACTCTGACTTTGCTGCAGTTGGAACAAACTACTGGTTCATCTGGCCGGAGGGGAACTGGCCCCCCGACTGATTCAGTCCCAAGGTTTTTTCTCCATTCTGTCACCGATGGAGTTTTGGTTCCTTGCCGCTGTCGCCTCTGGCATGCTTAGTTGGGCAATCTTCATTTCCAGCAAAATCACTGACTTGATTGCACAGATATTATTTAAACTGAACTAAGCTGGACAATGCCATTACTAAATTCCATAATGAAAGGGGAAAACTGTATTGCAAGCTCAAACTTGACTGAAACATAAAATAAAAAAAACAGCGTTGCAAATAAATTAGTAGACATGGACATGGAAAATATGAATTGCAAAATCATTGCTTTTGCTCGGTTTCACTTATACTTTGCAATCCTTTAAATTTGTTTGCAAAAGCACATTATTTTTTCCTCAATATACTTTTTTGTTTGCAAAACTTTATTTTCTTTTGTAATACTTCAATTCTCTTGCAAAAATATATTTGTTTTGACTCCATAGAAGAGTCCTTTGCTGCATATGAAATAGGATACTTCCTACAATATCTACTAGGCAAAAACAGTACATAAAGATAAATAAAGAATAAAGTCACCAGATAGCCTACCATTTCCAGTGAGATTCTTAGCATCCAGTGGACACTACTATCATATGATGTGACATCTAATAGTCTTTGTACGAAATACATTCATACTACGCACATTAATACTAGGCCTATATAGAACATATTTTTAACAAATGACATCAGCTGTGCAAGATGACTGCAACCATACCCGATATGCTTTGGCTTCACTTTTCTAGTGGAAGAAAGTGGAGATCCGTCTTCCCATCTTTTTTCTTACAGTCTATGCTTGTAATTTAGAACCGGAGTTTGCGCTGCTTTTTACCTGGGGTTATGAATCTCTGGTATGAATCTCAGATAGGTAGTCTATCATCGTTTTTAACAGACGTGTCCAGTGTGAAAAGATGCAGTGTTGGAATGTGTTGACTAGATGCTCAGAAACCTCATATTCAGTCACAGAAAAACCATGCATGTATAAACAGCATGGGCGCATTAACGCACGAGCTTCAAAGGGCTGAAGCCCAGGGACCTACACTGGAAAGGGGGCCCACTGATTGGCTGCAGGAAAATTATATTTTTTGAATAAATATTTATATGGGGGTTTGCAGCAGTGACAAAAGCATTCCGTAAACAAACTCACAGACTAATTTTCAACGACTTCCTGGTTGTAGTAGCCTATAGTGAATGGTTCAGTTTAGGTTCCCCCACACAGTTTGTATAGTTATGTTCCACTTGTTCCACCGATACACTGTAAGCGGAATGTACAATGCATGCACTAGTAAAAAAAAATCAGCAGGGGCCTCATTGTTTTTTATATAATGCATTTTAAGTCATTTTAAACGCTGGTGTGTTGGCTTAGGTTTGTTTCACAAACAAATATTATCTTAATACTTCTTTGTAAATTATTATTTGAAGTAAAAACGCATGGTTAATTTGCGGTTACCATGGCTACAAGAACCATTCGATTCCATCTTTTTTCTTTCTTGGCAGCGGATTGCTGATGTCTTTTCATGGGCATAGTTAATTATGATCATTTGCATTCAGCCGCAAACATAAACGAGCAGTTGCGGTGCGGGAATGGCGCTTCTAACGCTATCTCACAGCAATTCGTACATATTTTACGAGGTGGCTGATTCGTAAAAATCATACCACCACACGCGTGCGATTCAGTACGATTTGTCTAAACCCCAGTGATGGGTAGGTTTAGGGGCGTGGTTAGGTGTAGGTTATTCGTACAAATTCATACAATTGCCAACTCGTAAAATACGTACGATTTAGCAAAATCATATGAATTTGTATGAGTGAGGTCGTTCGAATTAGCCACCTCGTAAAATACGTGAGATCGGGCTGGCGCTTCAACTGGGATGGTGCCCCCAGAGAGTTGTTGCCCTACACTGACTGCGTACAGGAAGCGGCGGTACTGCTAAGGGAAAATAATCTGGAAGGGGTCAGAATTGGGAACAACACCGGCTCCGTGAATTGGCACTAAATCTCCATCACCTGCTTTCAAATGGAGCGGCAGTTAATACACAGAGCCGTAGTTCAATGACAAGCTGCAATATCTCGTTCATAATCGATAATAATGCTGTAGCCCAGGCCAGGGGCCTCTGGTTAAACAACGGTTTCAGCTTTTGAGGGGAAAAGTGTCAAGTGGAGACGGAAAACATGAATTGGAGTGAAGATGATTCTGTTTTTTCTTACCTTTCAAGTCCGAAAAATTCGATTCAAGAAAAACGTTGTAGCCTACTAGCAATGCTAGAGCCTTTATGTAAAGGAATCACATGCTTCGTTCATCCAATCAGTGGCAAAGAAGGTTAACCTGGGGTTTCTGTCGCCTAGTTCATCCAATCAGTGGCAAAGAACCTTAATTTGGGATTTTTGTAGCCTACAGTGTAAAAAGTAATCTTATAGCTTAAATACACAGGTTTAATTCTTAACCCGGGAAAAATATGAGCAGTGATACACGCACAGGATTACCATTGAGTTTAGAATGACCCAGGGTTTAAAAGTGGGATAAAGCCCGACAGAGAGTAAGTTATAGGCTATGCGATTTTGGTTACAGCCGTTATTTATTCCGTGAATTAAACGCTGTGTGTTTTAGTGATTCATCAAAAAGAACCAACTCATGAGAGTCATTTACCTGGGAACTGGACTTGCACTGGTATTAGACTATATTTTATTCACAGAAAGAGTCGATTTATTAGTTTTGTAATCGGACTAAATTTGACGAGTTGTATGTTTTGTTTCACACACATTAAAGAACCGACAAATAATCACCTTAGTTGCGTTTGACTGACTAAAGAGAAGTTCAGAAGAGTCATTGGTTGAGGACAGTGGTGTAGT